>CM053623.1:36246063-36278725 GCA_028646595.1 Phalanger gymnotis | reverse complement strand
TGACTTGCCCAGGGTCACACAGCTAGTGTCTGAGGTCAGATTTGAACTCCAGGGCTGGCACTCTCTATCCACTGAGCCACTTAGCTATTCTTTCCACTGCCTTACAGGCTTTGTTTTGTTTTTTTTTTTAGGAGTAATATTTGAAAAGAAAAAAACCACACACTTTTATTTTAATCAGTAAAATGAAGGAATTGAGATTTCCTATGGCTCTCTATAAGAGAATGTTACCCGAGTGAGGATTATTTCATTCTTTGTATGGGAGTCACCAGAGCTCAGCACAGCGCCTGGCACAAAGTATGCTCTTAATAAATGCTTACTGATTGATAATGGTTTGGTGAATAGTATCAATCAATCAGGCAACAAAGAATTTAGTAAAGGTTTACAATGTGTACCAGGTATTGCGTACAAAGAGAAAGCAACAATACTCTTCCCCCTTCCCCCAAAGAGCTTACATTCTATTTTGGTAGTTGACATTTTAATGTATCTAAATAGGCATATACAAAATACATACAAAATAGATACAAGATAACCTTGGAAAGGGAATCACCAGCACCTGGGGAGACCAGGAAAGGCCTCCTACAGAAGGTGGCATTTGAGCAAAGTCTTTGAAGGAAGGAAGGAAGCAGGGATGGCGGACACGCCATTGCAGAGGCAGAGATGGGATGTGGAGCATTTGTGTTAGCGACAGCAGACAGGCCGAGAAGGCTGGACCTCAGGGTTTGTGGAAAGGAGTCATTTATAAGAATACTAGAAAGAGAGAAACAGCAAATGGAGGAAAAGAGTCTTAAGAATGCATTTTAAATCCTCCTTCCCCCAATTGGGGCAATATTCGTAGCTTTAAAGGGTTCCTTTTAACATATGTAATGTTTATAATTAGCCTTTACCTTTTTCTTGTGACCTCTTCCATCAACCCCTCCTGTCAGCTTCCAAATATGACCTCTCCATCCTGTCCAGTAACCTCTGCTAGTGCTTAAATGGTCTTAGACTGCAGACTATTAGAAGGGAGAATTACTATAGAAGTACCTAGCACAGCTCTCTCTATATACAGGTGCATTTACATGCCTCACATAATCATGGCATCGTTTCTTCCTCCTCTTCCTCTGCTCTTTCTTTTAGGGACTTATTTCCTCTAGATCCCTTTAAACCTGATGGCCATGAAGCTCTAATCTAGCCCAACTGGGATGAGACTAACCCAGCAGGCACTTCTTCATTACCCCCAGGCCCAATCAGGGTCCCAAACAGCCTAAATTCTAGCCCATGCTCAATAAGCGGCATGATTGATGATCTGAAGGCAAAGGAACTTGGGGGTAGAACTACATGAGATTCTGGGCCCACAGAAAGAAGCCACCCACAGGTTTTATTCCAAAGACATAGCAAAGCCAATCAAACTCTGGTGAAGCTTAGGACAATTTCAAGAGGTTTGGGGATTCTCTGTTTTTAGAATTAAATTAAACTCATTTCAGTCTGGATGTAAGCTAAGCATTTAACACCGTGTCTGGTATATAATAAACATTAGGTCAATACTCTACCTCTCTTTTTTTCTCTCCCTCCCTCCTTCTCTCTCTCTCACACGCATACACATGAACATACACGTATCTATTTTTGTATTTCTTTGTAATTCTCAGTGTTTACCATAGTGCCTGGTACACAATTAGTGCTTAATATATGCTTGTGGACAGGTACTGGGAAATTTCAGCTAAAAATTAAACAATATGCATTTAGCACAGTGCCTGGAATATAGCAGGCACCTGATAAATGCTATTAACATTTAAGTGACGGAGCGACTCTATCCTAATGGAGGGAGGGAACACACACATGCACATATATACATATACACGTACACATGCACATACATATATATAATATGAATATTATAATACAAAGAAAACAAAGTAATTGGGGGGTTGGGAGGAGGTAGTGAGCATTGACAGAAGCTGTCCTGGAGCTGAGCTTTGAAGTCTTGTAGGTATTCTAAGACACAGAGGAGAGGAAGAAGTCACTTTCAGCTATGAGAGAAAGCCCATGCAAAGGCCCAGCCTCATAAAGGGAGGGACTTAGTATGGGATGGAATGTTGCGTAGGCTCCTTTGGCTGGAAGGTAGAATGTGCGAAGGGGGGTAATGTAATAAGCCCAGAAGGGTAGGCCGGAGCCAGACTGGGAAAGACTTCAAATGACACTTTACAGAAAACAAAATCTAATGGGAAGCAAGTGGCACTCAGGATCACAGTATCAGAGATTTAGAGCCGGAAGGACTATACAGACCCCTCATCTCCCAGATGAAGAAACCTAGTCTCATGTGGGCTCAGCATCTTGGCCAAGGTCAGATCAGTAGCAAGAGATGGAAGGAGAATGTAAACCCGGGGTCCTTTTCCACTGAATGCTCTTGATTAAGATACTGGAGCTAACTGCAAACTACAAAAAACTGTCTACTATTTAGAAGAATTTTCTTATAACGTGTATAATTCTTACATGCCTTCATCCTGACTCAGCCAGTCTCTTTGACCCTTGACTCCACCTCCCTATTCCACTGTATCCTTACAAGATAAAATATTTTTAAAAAAGTGTGGCAAGACTTCCATGGTGAACCAAGGGAAAATGATCTTACTATCCTGCCTTTGCTTTCCTTGGGGGAGGGAAAACACATGAAGGACAGGGCAAACAAAAGACAGATTTGGGCCCAAGAGCTGGGATGAAGTTGGCATGATAGCCTCCTGACTTTAAAGTACCTATCATTGGGTCACTTTGCTTTCCAACATGCAACAAGTTGTAAATATCAAAATTAGCCAATGTCGCCCTTTCAAGGTGGTGGGGAGAGCATCCTTATTTTTCTCCAAATGTCATTTTACAAGTTAAATATGGGTGACCTAAAAGGCAATGGAGAGAAATGTGGTAGCATAAAGAGCCTATATTTCCAATGATAAACAATGCTTAAGAAGTGGCATATGGGATTTTTTTTTTCTTTTTGGACTGGACATGTGATTTCATTTAGGGAACTCCTGATGGGAAGCTCCCATGCTCCCAAAACTCAATGCAGATAAGCAACTCTACTTAAACTTTTACCATTTTAGAGTCTCCTGATGCACTGGGAAGTTAAGTTAAGGGTCGCAAAGTCAGAGGTAGCATTTCATTCTACCTAAATCCTCCTGACTCTCAGGGCAGCTTGCTAACCACTAGACCACGCTGCCTTTGACAGTATAAGGCAAATTAGTGAGGAAAGATACAAACAGAAAAGGACATAAGTTGGTCATGTGGTACAAGCAAGGGTAGACGACCCAAGTGCCCCACTGGTACCTTCGAAATGTAAGTAGCATGAGAAAAAAATCTCCAACACATGGGTGGACTCCCTTATGGAGTATCAATGGAAGAGCACAGACTCAAGAATCCCCCAGAATGAGAAGACATTGAAGGGCTGCAATCTGACCAGTGGAGGGAATACCATACCCACACTGATGACATCACATATTCATCAAAGTATTTTCTTCACAAGTAAAAAGAACTAAACTGTTTGAACACACAAAGTAGATAAATGATGCTTTCTTTCATGAGTGGTCTTTCATAGGGTGAAAGTGAAAGTAAAAGTAACACCAGCATTTTTTAAATTCCCATGTGTTCTGGGCTTGCAGAGAGAGTCTTAGTTTGGGGTGTAGCTCTCAAGGACAAGTCTTAAGAAGGGGATGCCCAACAGTAGAACTGACCTTTGACGTGTTTGGTCTAAAAGTCTCTGACTACCAATAAGTAAAAAACTTGAGGTGGCTTTGTTAAATAAACCTATAAAGCAGTGACCATTTCTGATCAGTCTTGCAGAGAAGCTTGGTTGGAAGAAACTGAAGACCACAAAGAACTATGAAACAGTTGTTATCGAAACAAAGAGCATTTATCTTTTTTAGGTCAAATCACACCGTGAATAATTTTTTAAATGGGACAGATTCCTGGGTGGTACAAGAATTCTAAAGTACACATTTCTATCGCTCGCTGGAATGCTCATATTTCTAACCCTCCCTCCCAAGACTCTACAAGGCACTTGGTTCACATTTCTCTAATGCACTCATCATGTATTATTTTGTGTTTAATTTATTTATCCCTTGGTCGTTATCTCCCTACTAGACTCTAAGTTCTATGACAGCAGGGATCCTTGGGTAAAAAGTCTTACCAAACCCTTTTCATCAAGATAATGTCACTTTCTCTATTGCCCTCAGCCTTAGCTAGGATGTTCTGTATACCAAAGGATAGCGGCAGGGCCTGGGACACTGATTTCGTTGTACGATGTATTTCCAGATGAGGAAACTCCCTCTATCCAATGCAGAATGGTACTTTGTAGTCTTAAGAGAGCGGCCCAAAGCACTGGGAGATGGTGACTTCCCCAGGTTCACCAAGCTGGCATGCATCAGGAACAGTATTCGAACCCAGGTCTTCTTGGTTAAGAGACCAGCTCTCTACCCCCTTGCATTAAGCTTTCTGTTGCGAACAGAAAGTTCTTAATAAATGAAATGAATGAAACAGCTTCTTGAATGAAACAGAACCTGTTACTCATGGTGACTGTTTTATTTTGGTTCCTAAAATTCAGTGCTTCAATGGGTCTAGAATTTCATGAATTTAGGTACTACCTCCAAAGGAGGAGAATGGAATCCATCCACGCCTTCGTGTCCTGTGCAGATTCTGTCTAGTCTTCTATAAATTCTTCCCAGTGAGTCCACCCACTGTGTGGAGGGCGTTCCTCTGGGTCTCTCCTTATTATGTGCCTGACAGTAGAGCCCAAAGGCTGTCCATCTGTTCTCCTCTCACTGTCTCTATAGGACCTGCTGCCTTCTTTTCTGGCTCTCTGTCTATCTGACGACATCCTTTACACTGCCTCAATCATGCACTTTGTTGCTGGTAACGCACTACAGCTTGTTTATGCTCACCATATGTCTCTCCATTGTCCTCTGGGTCACCCACACCCTAAATGTGTCAAGAAAATAACTTAAATAACAAGACTCCCAAGCTTTTCAGATCAGATGTAATACATAACAATGACTAAGGAGCCACAGGCCATTGAGAGTTCAACTGGTGTGAGCTATATTTTCCAGGGAGCCGTGTTACCCCCAAGCCAAGCAAGCACCCCAAACTGTTGCCACCTGAGGATGCAGGAGGAGGATCCCTTTGCCCAATATTAGGAGTTGTCTATCCTGGAAGCATTTTTGTAGAACAAGGGTCATCAAGGGAGATGATCTGTTTTGGATAGATCTAATGCTAGCTCACCGACTGAGTGGTTCTTCCTGGTGCTTCAGAGTTGTTGGTTTTAGGATGAATGAATTAAAACATATTTATAAAAAAGGAGTTGCTATGTGTAAAACACTGTGCTATGCAGTGGGGATACAAATAGTAAATAAGACAGTCCCAGCTCCCAAGGAGCTCGCGGTCTGCTAGGAAGGACAACAGACAGAGAAGCTTTCAATGGCAATTCAGAGGGGAAAGTCCCAGGGGCCTTGGGTGTGGCAGCAAAGCAGATCATGATACCTCTTCTTCAATGTCGCTTTCACTGTTAAAATCATACCAGTTTCTGATGTTGAACCACTTGGCAGTACCCAAATGGCACCAAATGGCATGAAATTTGTTTTCTGGGTCTTTTTTTTTTTTTTTTTTTGGTGAGGCAACTGGGGTTAAGTGACTTGCCCAGGGTCACACAGCAAACTGTCAAATCTCTGAGGCCATATTTGAACTCAGGTCCTCCAGACTCCAGGGCTGGTGCTCTATCCGCTACATCACCTAGCTGCCCCTTTCTGGGTCTTTTTGGCTGTAACAGAAGTAGGTGCCAAGTCCCAACTTCACGAGATGTGATTCCTAGGATGGTGGCTGGGCTGGAAGTAGGAGGAAAGGGGTCCTGCCACTCTTGGGTTCTTGGGCTTGTCTACCTGTCAATGACATTTGGTCAACTGTTGGTGTTGGTATTGTTGGTAAGGAAGGTAGGCCCTTTCTCCACAGTGACTTCTCCCCTTGATGCCTCAATGTTGGCTATGGGGCCTGGTGGATTTTCCCAGGTATCCATTTTATGTTGACCAATATATGATATTCATCCTCAAAGTATGGTCCAGGGATTCCCGGGAATCCCTAAGAAACTTTCAGGGAGTCTACAAGATCAAAACTATTTTCATAATAAAACCTGGATTTAATTTCTAACATGGTAATTAATTAATATGGTAATGAATTTCTGATGTGGTAAATATCACTAGATATAAACCACTTAAACAAAAGTTTTTGAGGGTAGGGTAGGTCTTGAATAGTTTTTTAAAGTATAAAAGGGGGTTGTTGCTGGTATAATGGATAGAAGGTAGAAAATGGGGATGGGACGGGACGGGGACCACCTTGAATCAAATCCCACTTGAGACACAAACTATGTGGCCCTAGGCAAATCATTTAATCTAAGCCTTAGTTTTGTTTTGTTTTTTTTTCCAACAGTAAAGTGGGGGTAGTAATAGTAGCTAAAAATGCAAGCTATTATCATGCATTGCAAAGAGTGTTGACCATCATGGGTCAAAGGAGTTTCTTTACCCAGAAGCTCCGCGTAACAGTGAAATCACAGGTCCAATTCCCACCTTATGCTTTGCAATCTAGATAATGAATGCAGAAGAGAGGGCCCTACAAAGTTCTATTCGAAATGTGAAGCAAGAAGGATCACTTCCAGGAAGATGGGTCCTGATTTGGGTGGGTCTCGAAGGAAGGCAACACTTTTTGATAGTTTTAGGTTGTACTTTCCCAGGTCATCAGTTATGTGCTGTTCTAATATGTAACGATTATTCTCAATAAATTTCTGAAATCTGAGGCATTAAAGTCTATAAAATGAGTTTTCAGCTTGATCAATTACCCTTTTAAGTTCAAAATTCTGTAAAATAGGCTAATTAAACTGAAAAATGGTCCTATTATTTTTTAAAAAGTAACATTCACAGTTAGTAAGTTAACACTGTTCTTACAAGGAGTTTAAAAAAGCATGTTTTTAAACAGAAAAGGATTCTACGTCATAAACCTTGTGCACGAACACCATGACTGTCTGCTCATGATCTAAGATAGATGGGCCATGCAGGAAGTACCAACACTCACAAGTGAGCTAACTCTTGATTTAATTTCTTATTATAAATTGATACAGGTGCCTTTGCCATAGTTTACTTAAAACT
Source organism: Phalanger gymnotis (assembly GCA_028646595.1). Classification (NCBI taxonomy): domain Eukaryota; kingdom Metazoa; phylum Chordata; class Mammalia; order Diprotodontia; family Phalangeridae; genus Phalanger; species Phalanger gymnotis. The sequence goes on along the minus strand of CM053623.1, from coordinate 36,271,577 downwards.
AATTTGAGAAATACAAATAATGGATAAGAAGGAAAAATAAAGTAAGAAACAACCAACAAAAGACACAAGGAGAGTGTGGCTACAAACAATGCACAAGGAAAAGAGTTTCCACACACTTGAGGCAACAGAGTATTGGAAGCTTTTAAAAAGGCTAATGGAATTTTAGTCTCTGGTGAGCGGCAAAGAGTCTAGGATGAGGAAGGTGACAGACAGTTGGTCAATAAACATTTATTAAGTGTCTTCTCTGTGCCAGGCACTGTGCTAAACACTGGGGATAGAAAGGCAAAAGACAGGCCCCGCTCTCAAGGAGCTTCCAATCTAGTGAGGGAGACGACATACAAACAACACATACAAACGAAATATATGTAGGAAAAATAGGAGATAATTACTAGAGAGAAGACCCTAGAATTAAGAAAGGCTTCCTGCAGAAGGTGGGATTTTAGCTGGGATCTGAGAAGGGGGTGGAGAACATTCCAGGCAAGGGGGACAATCAACGAAAATGAGATAGAGGGTCTTGTTTGAGGAACAGCCAGGAGCCTGCCAAGTACGTGAGAAGGAGGGGTATAAGAAGACAGAAAAGGTTGGGGGAGGGGAATCGATTATAAAGGGAAGACCTACTACATTCTTCCTTGGGATACTGTGTTTAGTTCTGGGTCTGTCCTCCCCGCCATTTTAGGAAGAATTGCAGACAATCTAGAATACACTCAAGTTGGTGAGGGGACTTGAAACAGGGAAGAGTAGCAGGAAACGGGACTGTCTCAACTGGAGGAGATTTGGGGGACGTGCAGTAGTCTTCAGATACCTGAAGAGCTGTTGTGTGAAAGGGAGATTAGATTTATTTTCTTTGGCTTCAGAGGGCATAAATAGGAACTAAGTGATAAAAAGTACTATGGCGGATCTAGGTTCAATATAAGGAAACATTTCCTAAGAATAAGAGCCACCCAAAATCAGAATGGGTTCTTTGCAAGGTAATAAATTCTCCCTCACTAGCATTCGAGTGATGAGTGATGGTGAAGACTTGGTGGGAATGCTGTATTCTTGTTCTGGTTTGGGAAGAGGTCCCCCTTCCACTCCTTGGGGTTCTGTAATTTTGTGTGAAAGCTCTAGGCAATCTAGGTTTCCTACTCCATCCTAGGCCCCATTCACTGTCCATGTGCAGAAAACAGTGGGCCTTCAGCTTTGTGTCATGGATTGGCAAGAAGCATTTTTAATCCCCACTGACTGGCCCTCAATCACATAGCTACTAAGCGTCTAAGGGAGTTGAACCAAGGTCTTGCTAATTCCAAGTTTGACACTCTATCATGGAGAGCCCTTAGAAAAGATGGAAGAAATGATCCACAAAAGAAGCTGGCAAGGCAAAGACTCTAAGTTGGCAGAGGGAAATCAAAACTTCAGTGATCCCTTCCACATCATGGGGGTTAGGCACGTGGCACCCCACGATCTGGAAAATCCATGTAAAAATGCTTCCCTTTCTTTGTACCAGAGAAGAAATCTGAATTTTTTTCTATTTAACAGAATGTTTACAGTACCTTATTGTAAAATTTGAGTTAAGTATTTGGTCATAGGCTATATTATGTAATACTATACCCACATGTTGTGCATGTCTGGGTTTCTAAACATTTTCTATGTCATCTGCTAGCCTCTGCGTGTCCTCTGTGACTTTTGTAAAACTCTTCCAAAATTCCCATTTAATTTCTTATGCCTACCTGCAATGTACTGAAACCGTGATGGGAAAATCACGATGTGGCAGGAATAATCATAGTATCAACTGATGAGGATCACAAAGGTTGTTGTTCAGTTGTGCCGTTGTGTCTCACTCTTCATGATCCCATAGGGTTTTCTTGGCAAAGATACTGCAGTGGTTTGCCATTGCCTTCTCCAAGGCAAACAGAGGTTAAGTGACTTGCCCAGGGTCACTCACCCAGTCAGTGTCTGAAACCAGATCTTTCTCACTCCAGATTTAGTGATCTACTCACTGAGCTGCCTTCTAGGATCACAGAAGAGAAGGGTAAAAAGAAGAAACCCCTGGACCAGGTGATCTAATGGAAGAACCTCATCATAGATGATGAATCTAGAACTTGCTAGGACAGCTAATAACTTCTTTCTTTCTAGTGGTAACTGAGTGGTAATAGTAGATAAGCCATTAGACCTGTAATTGGGAAGACCTAAATTTGAATCTTGTTCCTAACACTTAGTGGTTGAGTGACCCTGGGCAAGTCACTTAACTGTCCTCTGATAAAACCAAGAGGCAGAAATTAAGAGGATGAAGCTAGCTAATGTAAAGTCCTACACTGAGGTTCTTTTTTAAAAGAAATTTTACTGATGCCTTTTCCTTTCTTTTTAACATCTTTGTCATTTGAGGATGAATCTCCTGGCCCCACTCCAGAACTGAACCCTCCTTTGTAACAAAGAAATAAAAGTTAAGCAGAAAGGCTGATAGAGGGACTGTGTCTGACAGGGTATTCCCCCAGAGCAGCCACATTTCTCAGCAGGGAGGAGAGAGGTTCGTTCATTATCTATTTTCTGTGACCGTGACTGCTTTTTCAGTCACTCCTTCCCGTTCATCATCGCTGAGGTGATCTTTTCATTTACCCAGCTGTAATCAATGTGGACACTGTTGTTTTGTTTTTTACTGGTGCTTATTTTACTTTGTTGTTTCAGATACATTTTCCCACGACTCCCTGAAATTCCCATTTTTTAATACTTAGCACACATATTATTAAGTACCTACTATGTGTCCGGATGCTGTGCTAAGTGTTGGAGATATTGAGGCAGGTGAAAAATAATCCCTGTACTCAGAGCTAATGGTGTAATGAGGAGTCAACATGGTAACCACTATGTACCGCTGAGAGGGATAAATTAAAAGAGAATCTCAGAGGAAAAGCACGAGCACTAAGGGAGACTGGAAAAAAAAGGTGTCTTGTAGAAGGGGAGATTTTAGTCGGGACCTAAAGGAAGCCAGGAGACCGAGGTGAGCAGAGAAAGAAACCAAGGCATTGGGGTGGAGGGAGGGGGCGGCCAGTGAAAATGAAGGAAGTTGGAAGATAGGAGTGTGTGTGCGTGTGTGTGTGTGTGTCTGTGCACACGTGTGTGTGTGTGACAGCAAGAAGTCTGGTGTCGCTGGATTGCAAAGCACATGGAGGGGGAACCAATCCTCAATGGATGGATACCACCTGTTTCCAGGTCTTTGCAAAAAAAGGGAGGGAAAAACGCTGCTATGAATGTTTTGGTGAACATCAGAACTTTGTTTCTGCTCTTATGTTGTTCAAATTTAAAAACCAACTTCACAGTCCAGCATAGGGGAAATTTAGAAACTTTTTTAAATAGAAGTTCACTGCAAAAAAATAAATATAGATACAGATAGAAATTTTATTTTGATTGAACACAGTCTCAATATGAGCCATCGGTGTGAACTGGATTGCCAAAAAAGTTAAGAAAATCTTAGGCAACACGAATAGAAAGTGTATGGTCAAGGACAAAGGAGTATACAGTCCCAACGTATCCTGTGCTGATCAAACCACATCTGGAATATGTGGTTCTCAGACTTCCTGGCAAACAGGAGGTGCTTAATGAATGCTTACTGACCCACTGAAATGCTATGTTTAGCAGCTAGGTGACACAGTAGATAAAAGCATGGGGCCCGGACTCTGGAAGACTTGAGTTCAAATCCAGTCTCAGGCAGCAACTGTGTGACCCTGGGTAAGTCACTCAACCCTGTTTGCCTCAGTTTCCTCATCTGTAAAATAAGCTGAAGGAAATGGGAAACCACTCCAGCTTTGCCAAGAAAAACCTCAAACGGATTCACAAAGAGTCAGACATGACTGAAAACAACTGAATACCCACATTTTGTTGAAGGATACTAGCAAATTCTAGTGAAGTCAGTGGAAAGTGAACAGAATCCTAAAAGACTTACAAACTAAGACATATGGATCCACTGGGTTTTTTTTTTGTTTGTTTGTTTTTTTGTGGGGGGGCGGGAGGCAACTGGGGTTAAGTGACTTGCCCAAGGTCACACCGCTAGTCAAGTGTCTGAGGCCATATTTGAACTCAGGTCCTCCTGACTCCAGGGCCGGTACTCTACTCACTGTGCCACCTAGCTGCCCCTCGGATCCATTGGGTTTTAAAGATAGAAGGGATTTTAGAGATCATTCAGCCCATCTCTTTCACATTACAGACGAGGAAACGGAGAACTGAAGAGAAAGTGGCTTCTCTAGTGCATGGAAGAACAAAGACCTGAACCCAGACCCTTAGAATATGAACTCCTTGAGGGCAGGCAGGGTCTTTCTTTTTTCTTGTATTTGTATTCCCAGTGCTTATTCAGCACAGTGCCCAGTATATAGCACGAACTTAATAAATCCTTGCCAACGGGACCTTTGCTTTTCTATTAGACGATGCTTGCTCTCAAATATAAAATATTCTCACTATAAATCAGTGGGATGTTAAGTGTGGAATGCTTTGCAAACTGTAAATGTGAGCTCTTGATGAAGGAGGAGCAAACCTAGTAAACTCCCAGGTGAGGAAACTCCTTCCGCTGATGCAGTTCAATATCGTCTCTGAAACTTACAGTAGAAGAGAGATTACTAGGGTACTGGGAGGGCAAGTGATGTTATATAGGGATTTCTGCACTGTAGGGGTTGAACAAGGTGGGCACAAAAGTCCCTTCCAAATCCTGTGGTCCCAACTTCCAATTCTATGATGCTGTGATTTACCCAGGGTCCTATGCCAGTATATGTCAGAGCTAAGGCCCTGAAGCTGGCTTTGAGGCCAGTGATCTATTAACCACTCCACAACTTCTTCTAAATTGCATAATTATAAATATTATTGCCTTGAGATTACATAACTCAATTAAACGGGGGTGATAAAGCCATCTATCACAACCAATTGTGTTAATTTAAGGAATTGCCAGGAAAAAGTCTGCATGATCTTGAGAGCAGAGGGACAGACTTGTGAGACCTAAATGAAAAAAAAAAGTGGCAGGATTCTGAAATTAGTCTGTGTCTAAGAAGCCAGAGAGGCCTCTGGATGAGCAGATGGTGAGCGATGTCCAGGGCTTGAAACTGGATTGGCTCCTAGAGAGGCTCACTGCAGGCAGGGTTAGCTGGGGAATGGGCCTGAAAAAGCAGATGAAACATGGAGCTCACTATGCAGCCCAGGTCATATGCTATTAAGTAAGCAAGCAAGCATCCTATTAAAAGGGTCTACTATGGGCTGGGCACCGGCCTAGCTGTCGGGGATTCAAATATAACATAGAGACAATCCCTACTCTCAAGATTACATTCTTTTGGGGGAGAAAGCATGTACATATGCAGACTATACAATATAAATACATCAAGTTAATGAGCATTACTATATGCCAAGCCAAAAAAAATTATTAAGCATCTATTATGAGGCTGACCTCGACAAGTCCCCAGTCCAATCAGGAAGGACAACATGTAAACTACTTCATATGAAGAATAAATTAGAGATAATCTCTGAAGGAAGGGATCGACGTTCTGGTGACTTTGTGTGGGATTCACTAGCTGCTGAGAAGCTCTCCCTTGAGCTGTGCCTTAAAAGAAACCAGAGATTCTAAGTGAAGGTGAGGAAAGAGTATATTCAAGGTGTCCAAGGTGGCTCGAGCAACTGCAGAGAGGTGGGAAATAGGAGTCTTGTGTATGAGCTAAAGGAAAATGAAGCCATTTTGACTGGACCAAAGTCCACTCTCTGCTGTAAGTGCCATAAGTAATGAAGGCAGACTACTGTTGGTATAATTGCCTTAAGCTGAAACACCTTAAGTAGGTCAGAGCCCATAGTAAAAATCCAATCTAGCATGAGTGGTCGACAAGAAGGAAGTTAAGAGGAGTCTTTCTCCACACTAGAGTTTATTCTTGGCCATTATGGTACTAGTTAAAATGATATATCTCATTAAACCATCTTTATATCTTTCAGTCATTCACATTTAAATGGTGGGCATTTTTTCTTTTAAAGAAGGTTTCTAGTAGCATGAAATATAAAGTTTTATGTGAAAGTTAATGCCAAATACTATGAGACCTTCTTTTAAATGTTAAGTTGCCTCAACTGAAGCAGGAGGATTTTAGATTTTTCCCAATTTCCTCCCGGAATTACATCATTTTATCATGGTGTGTTTGTTCCCTGAATTTCTTGCCTTGTTTTTGGAATCACCTTATTATGCAACATCTGCTCCGAATTTCTAATGTGATAAACAGTAAGTGTGCTGGTGGCAGATGGCTAATGACCAGGAGCAGCAACACAGCATTAGAGGCTGTCTTGTATTCTGAGAAGCGATATTTTCATGTTAATTTACTCTGTGTTCGGCAAAGATGGAACAAATCACCTGCTAGTGATTCGGGAAAAGTGAAAAACCACCAGGTGCTGAGAGAGGGGGAGAGGGACACAGAGAGAAAGAGAGAGACAGACAGACAGACACACACACAGAGAGAGAGAGAGAGAGAGAGACAGAGAGAGACAGAGAGAGACAGAGACAGAGAGAGACAGAGAAGGAAGGGCCCATTAAAGGGCTTTTTTTTTCTTCCTCCCCCATTTCAGGAGTGGGAAGACAGGGGGGAAATGGGCCGTTTTCCTCATCTGAAGCCCAGTGAACTAGTCACTTTCCATTATGTCAGACAGGGAAAGATGATTCAGTTCTAAGCATCCCACACCAACATAAAAGCCACTGTTTACAGCAAGCAGATATTATTCATGAAAGCAGATATTTCCTGGAGGCAGAAAACAGGTGCTGTCAGAGCATCTGTCAGGAGTCTCTGCAGTCTGGATTTTGTACAGTAAACCTAATAACATGTTTTATTTCTTTTGCTGAAAGCACTATAAACAACAGGTATCTAAAAAAAATCCACTCTAAAAGAAAATCCGATTTACTTCATAAATAAGGACCATAGATTGAATTCTGCTGGCTTTTTTTGAGCTCCATAGAGCTTTATTTACTTAAGAGTCACATAGAGGTATATGGAAAATAATTTCTGTTCTGAGGTGGATTCTGTCAGGAGGCCAGATGGTATGGAGAGGAGACAGAGCTGGACTCAAAGTACTCTGCGCTCTCTCTCTCTCACTCTCTCTCCAGTGACGCCATCTCTGCTTCAAATTGGTATCTGTAAACGAACTGTGAACCGGCCAACATTTACAGAATATCCAATCTATGCAAAGCACCGTGCCAAGGAAGAGAAAGGCTAGTTGCCTTTAAAGAGCTTAGATTAGTGATAATAACAAGGACATCATTTATTTCTGTAACACGTATATTACACTGTAAGATTTGCAAAGTGTCTGAAAGAGTTCCAACTGCTCCATTTTACAGGTGAGGAAACAGGGTTCAGGTTAAGCCCCGTTAACTGATTTAGGGAGATTAAACAGAGAGATGAGATAGGGAGCGAGATATGACATTTATTTAGCACGGGCCACTTGCCAAGCCCTGATGATAGAAATAGAAGCTCAAAAGACAGTCCTGGCTTTCAAAGAGCTTACATTTTAATTGCCCCCTGCTGCCCCGGCCAGCCGTCCCTGTGACAGGCAGGGTGGTGAGAAAACTGTGGACAGTGGCCAGGCAAGATGGAATAGCGAGTTCTTTTATCCGAGTATAGAGAGTCCAGATTTACAGTTTAGATGGAGATGGCTGGAGACCAGGGCCATGGTAAGGAGGCTGTAGGGGTGTCGTGACAGCCATGATCACGCAACTTTACAAATTTTACAAATTGTGCGATTGTGGCTCCCATGACACCCCTACGGTCCTACCTGACCCCAGCACCACTCCAAAGTAACCAGGGAAACAGAACATAAGGCCATAAAGGGAATGGAATCCTATCGGGCATCACTGGATGGGCAACTAGGTAGGTGGTTCGATGGATGGAGTGCCAGATTTGTCGGGAAGAACTGAGTCTGAATCCTGCCTCAGATATTCCCTGTGTGGCCATGTGCAAGTCACTTAATTCTTTGAGCCTCAGTTTCTTCATCTGTGAAGCGCAGCTAATAATAGTGCCTACCTTTCAGAATTGTTGTGAAGACTAAATAAGATAGCATGTCAAACGCTTTGTAAATTTTAAAGCGCTCTATTAACGCTAGCTATTACTAATAAATATAAAATGAATGGTACAGAAAATGAATCCTATGAGATTTCCTACACACGCACCAGACGACTCAGACATTCCATGCAGAAGTTCATGCAGCTACACACACGCAATACTTGAATAAGGTATAATGGATCTGGCTGTGGCTTTTGGTAGCATGCAGGGTACAGTGCAGAAGACAATGAGTGTAGAAGGCTGCCCCAATGGCGCCCTTCATACCACGAAGATTTGGCCGCCCAGAGGTCAAGCGATAGATGTGGTGCTTTTTTACCCACGGCAGGTCCTTAGAACACTTACGGAAGGTAGACTCTGAATGTTGCTAGTGTATGTTTTGAAGACAGGTCATGATATCAATCTACGGGCTGCAGAAAATATGTGATCATGAAGGTGGCCAGGTGAGGCTGTGAGTATGGTCAGGCAGGGATGCCAGTATGTGGCATTTTACATCTCTCTTGGTTGTCCTCCCTTAGAAAGATTCACCAGAGGAAACACAGAGTTTTGTGTAGCTGCATACCAGAACCCGAGGTATGACAGCAGGACTAGGGTTAACACATCACAGAAAAAAACTATCCGAAATGTTCCAAATTAAAGATAATTAAGGGAAAATGCAACTTCCAGCAACTCTGAAGGTCTTTTCAGACCCATAATATTATCAAAGATGCCCCACTCCTCAAAAGGAAAATGACAAATGCCAGAGGGCCTTCAGAAAACAGGCACTGATAAAGACATATGAGAGAGATGTGACTGGTCTTAGACATTCTGGAAAGCAAGGGAACCAAGATACGACAATCACTACATAGTTTCTGACCCAGCAATATCACTCCTAGGCCTATATTCTGAAGAGATCAGAGACAGGAAACCGACCCGTATGCACAATAGACTCTACAGTACCCTTTTTCATGGTGGCAAAGAACTGGGGACTAAGGGGGTGCCCACCAATTGGGGGAATGGCTCAACCAATTATGGTATATGAATGTCATGGAATACTGTTGGCTTCTAAGAAATGATGAAATGAAGTGTTTTGGAGAAACCAGGGAAGACTTGTATGAATAGAGGCTGTGAAGTGGGCAGAATTGGGAGTACAAGTAAGTATAAGTACTAACAAAAACACTGGAAAGAAACAACTCTGAAAGACTTAAGAACGTTGATCGACGGGATGACCAACCGCAAGTCCACAGGACTGACAAAGCACACTCCTCGACCTCAGACAGAGAGAGGCGACAGCCTCAGGGTGCAGAATCAGACGGAAATATTGGACTAATGCAGGAACTTGGTTTGCTTGATTATGTGCATTTGTTGCAAAAGTTTTTTTCTTTTAAATAGGGAGAGATGAATAAGAAGGAGAGAAAATAAATTCTTGCTGGTTGAAAAAACAAAAATCTGTGAGACTCTCCTTCACTTTCAGGGTATGTTAGTGCTAGAGGGTCAGGGACTCTGGCCATGGTGGGTGTAGGAAGGAGGACTCACGCACCCTATGTGCCAGTGTTCATTAAGAACTCTCCAAGTCCATTCCTTGTATACAAATGCAGAATTAAAAGAATACCGAAAAAAAATGTATTTTGATTTTAAAATTTTTTCTCTAGTCCCTACATATAAGTTTTAAATGAAAGGCACTAGAGATGTCCAAAGAACTGATGCTATTCCCATAAATTCTACACTGTTGTTTGTTGTTTATCCAGAGTCAAGTCCCTTATCTTTTTTTGAACCAACTTCCATGCTACTTAAAAAAAAAAATGCAAGCCTGACATTAGGCATAATGTGGTAAAGATTGGGTTTCCCAGATACACACTAGCCTACCCTGTATCCAGAAGGAACAAATCACCCTGGCATTTGCGGAGTGTAAGTTTAAATAAAACCCACACATTTAAATGGGGTTTAAATATGTAGGAAAAACTGCTAAATGATTTATCCTGCCCAGGCTCTTCCCTCTCTCTCCCTTAGGCCCTGTGTCCATCAGGTCTTGTCAAACCTCCCCACCTCTGTCTCAGAATCCTTAGCTTTTATTCAATTCTTCACTCAGCTGTCATTTCCTATGCAGTCTTTCCTGAACTATATTATTTATTAATAAGCTCTCTCTCCCATCTCAAGTTATTTTGGATTTATTCATCTGTGAGCATGTTTGTATCCTATAAATACAACGTAAGCTCCCTGTGGGCAGGGACTGCTTTTCACTTCATCTTTGCATCATTAAAACTCTCTTTTGGCAAGTAAGAGGTTCTTAATTGTTAGTATTTATATAACTTTTTAAGATTTGCCAAATGCTTTACAATTACTATCTCATTTGTTCTTATAACAACCCCAGGAGGGAGGTGCTATTATGATCCCCATTTTATGGAAGAGGAAACTGAGGCAGTCAGTCACCCAGGGACACACAGCTATAAGTGCGTGAGGCTGAATTTGCACTTAGATCTTCTTGCCTCTAGATCTAGCATTGTGCCAGCCAGCCACCTGTTAAGTTGTTTCAGTTGCGTCCAACTCTCCATGACCCCATTTGGGGTTTTCTTGGCAGAGATACTGGAGTGGTTTGCCATTTCCTTCTCTAGCTCACTTTATGGATGAAGAGACTGAGGCAAACAGGGTTAAGTGACTTGCCCGGGGTCACACAGCTAGTTAGTAAGTGTCTGACGACAGATTTGAACTGGGGAAGATGAATCTCTCTGACTTCAGGCCCAGCACTATATCCACTGTGCCACCTAGCCGCCTAGAAGGGACTAGATTCATTATTTTACAGAGAATAAAAGTCAGCCCTAGACAGGTGAAGGGATTTTTCTACACACAGCATTATCAGATTTACAAAACACAAGAGAAAGCTTTAGAGCAGTTCTGACTGTAGGAAAACCAGGCTGGAGAGAATGTCAGATTGTAGCCAGAAAAATGAGCCATTAAACAGCTAAATTCATCAGTAACAGGGAACACATTTCAGCTCCTACCAAAAAAGGCACTTCTTACTCTGAGCAGAGAAAAACTACTTATAAGTAAAATGACGGAGCCCTCAAAAGATGCTCTAACATTGGCAAATTTTGAGCTGCAAAGCTCCGGATTTCTTATTTAGAAGAAATTCCTTGTTTCTTATGAGTCTTTTTAAATTGCCCTACTACATAAATGACACAATGGACTGAATTCACACGTCTGAAGAATCAAGTCTTTTCATGATGACCTCAGATGAACATCTACAAATCTAACAGAACTAGACTGAAATTCACAATATAGTAAAACTTGGAGTAATCAAACTGACTAGAACCCATGAATGCAGAGAATTTTCCTGCAGAGCCAGTATGGCCAACTTGGGAGGCAAGAAAACCTGGATTTGGGGAGTGCCTCTGTGACACAAAGGCTGTGTAACCCTGGGTAGGTCATTTAACCTCTTACTTCTCTAGAAATCTACGATTAAGACTAAGAAGGTCATGTCCTGAATCATGAAGGAAATTTTCCTCATGGAGGAGTTCTCTATACTTGTGATATCACGTTTTTGGTTTCCATTCTTGCACTAGACTTTGAGAAAGAAAGAGGCATTCACAAGAAGACAAGCATGCTAAAAAGTTTCCTGTTAAGCTGTCAAATTCAACTACAAAAATACTGAGGAATCATAAAAGATGTCTTAATGATAAACACTGAACTCTAATCATCAAGTCTATTGATTATACTGTGCTTACTAAGGCAGGAAGAACTTGAACTCAGGCTGTCTTTGACTTTGAGATTAGATAATATCCAGAGGTGGGGAACCTGCGGCCTTGAGGCCACGTGTGTCCCTCTAGGTCCTCCAGCGTGGTCCAAACTTGTTGAAGTTTGGATTCAGTCAAAGGGCTGCCCTTAAAGACCTAGAGGGCTGTACGTGGCCCTGAGGCCCCAGGTTCCCCACGCCGTTAGCTGTATTGAAGGATTATAGCAAAAATAATTTTTTTTTTGTTAAATAGAGGAATTAAGTCATCTAGAGCAAGATAATAATTGAATAGTCCTATTAAGTGAGAAAGCTAACAACTAAAGAAATATGGCAAACATATCAGCTTTGGGCATTTCGGTACAGAAATGGTACAGACACAATCAGAGTGTGATTGAGTACAGAAGAATAGTTTCTTGGTACCTTGATTGTTTCCGTGGGTACTCCTGGGTCTGGAACTTTATCCAAATAGGTGGTCAAGTCTTGATCAACATGTTCGAACACTAGTGTGAGCTTGGTTTCTCTGTCTGTTCGTGAGACTGTGCACACATCAAACAACCTAAGAGGAGAGGGAAACGGAAGATAAGTAGGTAGGCAAAGAAGCAACACGTACTTCTCATACACAGCCCTCAATTTTATTACATAAAAAAGACAGAAGAAAAAAATAACTTTCTGGAAGTAGGTTCCATCCTTTCTTGGGGCTGCTCTGATGCAAACTGTGTTAAAAGTGTCATTTCAAGGAGACGTGTTTTGTCAACAGGTAGGGTAAGATGAAAAGCAATCCCATTCCTCCAATTAAGACATGACCAAAAGATATGAACAGGCAGTTTTCAGAGGAAGAAATCTAAGCTAGTCATATGAAAAGCAAATGCTCTAACTAATCATTAGAGAAATGCAAATCAAAGTTTCGCATCTTATCTGTCAGGCTGAATTGACCTTAAAAAAAAAAAGAGCCAACAAAAAATGGAAAGTAATAAATGTTGGAGGGGCTGTGGGAAAGGGGACACAGTGGTGGTTTGGTAGAGCTGTGAAGTGGTCTAGCCATTTTGGAAAGCAATCTGAAGCTATGCCCAAATGCTGGTCAGAGAGAGAGAGAGGGAGTGTGTGTGTGTGTGTGTGTGTGTGTATACACATATACTCTCTCTCTCTTCCAGATCTATACTTGGAAAATATCAAAGAAGGGGACAAAAGGACCCATAAACAAAACAAAAACAGCTACTGCAGCTCTTTTTTCAGTGACAAAGAGCTGGAAACTGAGGAGGCTGCCCATCAACTGGGGGATGGCTGAACAAGTTACGGATATGACTGTGATGGAATACTATTATGCTATAAGAAATGATGAGGGGGATGGTTTCAGAAAAACCTGGGAAGACTCGTATGAACTGATAAAGACTGAAGTGAGTAACACCAGGAGAACAATTTATACAATAACAACAATATTACAAAGACACACAACTTTGAAGAACTTAGGAACTCTAATCAATGCAACAACCAATCACAATTCCAAAGGATTCACAATGAAACCCACTACCCACGTCTTTATGAGAGGTGATGGACTCAGGAGAAGAAGCTGAGACATCCTGGAAGAAGCAGACAGGCCCAGTACAGGAATTTGTTTTCCTTGATTATACATGTTTGTAACAGAGGGTTTTTTTTTTCCCTTTGCTTTCTCAAGGGGAAGGAGATAAGGATTTTTTTTTGATTGGAGGGAAAAAATAAAGACAAAATTTTTCAAAAAATGTAAAAGCCTTGAGGGTAGGGAATGTCTCTCTTGAATTTATATCAAGTGCTTACCACCCTACATGCCACATATCAAGTACTTAATGAATGTTTTTTATTCAGTCATTAAGGGAAAAACAAAGATAGAAAACAATCTAAAAGCACAGAGGTTTCAGACTTGGATGACCAAAACAAAGCATCCCTTTAATGAACTTTGTAAACAGAGGTGGCATTAACACAAACAAAATGGAAGCAACTGAAGTTAAAGACTTAGAATTAGCTGTGGTAGTTAGCAACTTGTGTAGTGTCAGCTAAGAAAGACAGAATTTTAAGCCTAAAAAGGGGAAGTATATACTGGGTAAAATGTGTGTCTTTAACTTCTGCATGAAGTTTTTCCTGACTCCCCTCACTTGCGAGGGCCTTCTCCCCCAACTACCACATATTTAGCTCCGTCAATATTTGCATTTATTAACTTTAAACTTATGCTAGATATATTTATACATATACTTATTGCTTTTCCCATTGGAATGCCAGCTCCTATCAAGTAGGGTTGGCTTATCTTTTTTATCTATATCTACAGAGCTTAACATAGTAGTGCCTAGAACATAGTTTTTGCTGTTCAGTCATTTCAGTCACATCCAACTCTTCATGACCCCATTTGGGGTTTTCTTGGCAGAGATACTGGGGTGGTTTGCCATTTCCTTCTCCAGCTCATTTTACAGATGAGGAAACTGAGGCAAACAACATTAAGAGACTTGGCCCAGGGTCATATAGCAAGGGTCTGAGGCCATATTTGAACTCAGGTCTTCGTGACTCCAGGCTAGGAGCTCTATCCACTGTGACATCTAACTACCCCTGGAACATTGTAGGAGCTTAATAAATACTTGTTGACAGACTAATTGAAAATTTCAATTTTAAGGGAAATAAAAACCTACACAGCTTTTCTCAAATTGTAGATGTCGAGTTGAAAGGGATGTTAGAGGTTCCCTCAAGACCATCTCATTTTATAAAGGAGAAATCCAAGCCCCAGAAAGGGGAAGTAACTTGCCCAAAGGTCACTGAGCTAGTAATTAGCAGAGCTAGGATTCAAAGCCCATTTAGTAGTTGTTTTTGCCCGTTAGAATGTAAGATCCTTGAGGGCAGGGTCACTATCTCTTTCCTTGTATTTGTATTCTCAGCAGTTGGCACAGTGAATGTTATGGAGGCATTTAATTTGGTAAGTGGGTCTTGTGTTGGGTCCTTGGACTCTTAACTCCAGCCTTTTTTCCACTGTACCACCACCCTGCCTTGTTGTTTGTCCTTCCTTCTCAAAGAAGACCATGACATGGAGAAGGTGATGCTATGGCTTGAAATTGAATTGAATTTAAGTGAGGCAGGGCCTCACTTTCTCCTTCCAGAGCCATCTGGGTCCAGTGGCAGGATACAGATCAGGATGACTGGAGATGGCGCCCACCACCCTGCCTAACTAAACATGGAAGAGGTAACTCTTACATGCTCAGGAAGTCTGTTCCTCCCTCCAGGTCACCACTGTTCTACAAAAGATTCTACAATGAAAAGTTCAACAGCCATCTGCGGGGTAAAATCCCTGTCTGTTGGTGGAAACAGATTGCTGTATCACAGACCATTTTTAATCTTGTACCACAGTTTTGCTAACTTGGCTCACCCAATTTTTTTTAAAGTCCCCACAATTTAAAATTCCTTCATCTAAATACTAATTGAAACAAAGCAATTTTAAAATTTTAAGAAAAAAAATCATATTAAGAAAAAAAGCTTACCCATCATTTTACTTATAAGATAAAATAGTGGACTTGCAGGACAAGGCAGTGAGGCACAAAAGAAAATCTGCCTGGATTTGGAATTGAGAGACCTGTGTATTTTAATTCCTCCCCTGACATTTATCAGCAACATAAACACAGATAAGGCACCCCAGTGCTCCAAAACTCAGTTTCCTCATTTAAAATGGAGAAAATAACACATACAAACTCTTCCTAGCTCACAAGATTATTATAAGGAAATTTCTTTGTAAAATGCAAAGTCCTGAAGCAATGTTATTAATTATTATTATTATTATTAATGTATACATAAGTTAGTTGGACTAAAAACTTTAATACATAGGCTTTAAAGTGCTTCAAACAAAATTCTGAAATGACTTCTTCCAAAGTATAAACTTTTTGGTCAGAAACAGCACATATGCAAAAGAAATTTAAGTCTATTCCTTATGCAGAAGAACAAACATAGCATGATTAACAGTAAAGGCAATTCCAAAGGATAGATACGGATATTTTTCCTCCCCAAGTTTTCTCTGGCATTAAAAGCTCCTTCAGTATTACTAGGCTGTAAGAAACCATGGATATGAAGGATACAGAGACCCAGACAGAAGATGAACTGATACCAAATGATGCTTAACCAGTACACATAAGTACGACAATGCATGGAAAGAATGAAAAAAATTAAACTGATCACTGTGGACTTAGGATGATCAAGCTTGGCCCCAAAGAACAGAGGAGAAAAGTGTACCTCTCCCTCTCTCTTCTTTGCAGAGGTAGGGGACTATGAGGAATTGTCAAGCATGATAAAGGTTGATGGGTTGGCCAGTTTAGCCAAAATAATTTTTTTCCCTCTTTTTTATTCTTTGTTACAAAGAAGGGTTCTAGGTACAAGTAGGGGAATATTTGGAAATTGAGGTGATGTCAATACAGAAGATAACAATTTTTTTTTTTTTTTAACCACACAGGTCAGACTGAGCTCTTCATCTTTGCGGTAGAGGCAACTGACTTCAAATCCTTTCCCTGTGTCCTCCTGCTCCAACCGCCAATGGAGCCGTCTAAAATGTAAGTTTTCTTTTGCTATCAGCTTGTGTTCTTAGGAATGATCCATCAGTCAACCTACAAGTATTTGTTAATTACCTATTCCGTGTCTGGCACTGTGTGCTAATAAGTGCTAGCTACATACAAACACAAAAATGGAACCCGTGAAACATTCCTGCCCAAAATTAATGGTGGGGATGCTAGTCTTAATATGGAGGGAAAGCTATTTTGAATAAGTACTTGTAAAGTTAATCACGAGCTCATTAGCATATAATTTATGCTGCTTGAGGGGAAAGGGAAGGGTTGTTACAATGTTGGTTTGTAACTTACCCCCAGTCAAATAATGGTCTCTTGAGCAAGCAACGAACAGAAGGATGCTGTAGTTTTATCAAAGCTACCCCGGTGGCTTAAAGCCAGAGTCTTGAAATGAACAATATGCAATATACTTCTATGAATCAATGAGGAATATAGCCAGACTGCCTATAACCTCCATGCTTACAAATAGAAGGGAGCCAGACAGGTCTGAACATCTGAACATAAACACTGGAAACATTTTTCTAACTGTATGATTCCTTTGTGTTGATCAACATTTACTTTAAAAAAACTTTCTAAAACACCTTTTTCTCCCTTGCCAGGTATTTAATATATTGGCAAAGACGCCATTCCATCCACGGCAAGATGGTAATTCAGTAAGAAAAAAAGGAGATTGTCCTGGGTAGGGCTGAGAAAAGCAGCAGTTTCTGCTATCTTTTAAAGGAGGCAAAGTAGCTACTTATTTATTTTAAAGTAAGATTTCTTTTAATTTTATATCGCTGTCATTTATGGATCTATCCCACCTCCAAAGAGCCAGCCCTTGAGTCAAAGGAAAAGTTATACAAAACCAACTGAAACAGTGACAATCTTAAACCTCTATATGCAACACATCCTCTTGAGTCAGCCCCCTCTTCTTTACCAAAAGGAGGTAGAGGAAAGAATCCACTCAATGGCAATTGATTATAATAATACATAAGTTGATGGGGGCCGAGATGGGCTGAGTAGTTTGAAGATAGGCTGCTGAAGATTTAGAATGCAAAAAGGAATCAAGAATATGTTTTAATGAAAAAGATGGTAATAGCCAATGCCAGAGGGTTTGTGGTAAAATAGGCACACTAATACATTGTTGGTGGAGCTGTTAATTGGTCCAAGCATTCTGTAAAGTAATTTGGGATTATGTAAATGAAGTGGCTACAAAGCACACACCCTGACCCAGAGATTCCACTACTAAGAATATACTCCAAGGAGGGTAGTTAACAAAAAAAAAAACAAAACTCCATATACATCAAAATATTTATAATAGTGCACTTTTTCTTTTTTTTGCTGTAGGGTAGCAAAGAATTAGAAACAAATTAGATGCCCACCAACTAGGAGATAGTTAAATGATACACGAATGTTGCAGAGTGGATAGAGAGCCCTGGGCTTAGAGTTAGGGAGACTCGTCTTCCTGAGTTCAAATCTGACCTCAGATACCTACTAGCTGTGTGACCCTGGGCAAGTCACTTAACTCTGTTTGCCTCAGTTTCCTCATCTGTAAAATGAGCCGGAGAAGAAAATGGCAAACTATTCCAGTATCTTTGCCACAAAAACCCCAAAGGGATCATGAAGAGTCACACACGACTGAAATGACTCAACAACAACAAATGGAAAGGGATACTACCGCACTGTAAGAAAAGATAATTACAAAAAAGTGAAGAAAGACTTACATGAACTGATGCAAAATGAAGTAAGCAGAACCAAGGAGAAAAAAAAAACAACCCTACAATGACTACAGTAAAGTAAATAGAAAGAACTACCATAAAGCAATCAAAAACGAACCTTGCAAAGTAATAAAGACAAAGCTTGGTCCCAAACCATATGATATGATATGTCTCTACATATGAGATGACACCTTTCTCCTTTGTAGAGGTTAGGGGTCCACAGGTTTGAATATAATGCCTGTAGTAACACAGAATGCTTTAAGTTTGCAAAGCACTTTACAAATAAATATTGTCTCCTTTGATTCTACCAACATGTTATGGGGTGGAGGGGAGGTGGGAGGGAGCATTCTTATCCTCATTTTACATGTGAGAAAGGTGAGGCAGGCGAAAATTAAGTGACTTGCTACTTAGTGTCACAGGGTAGATTTGATTCCAAGTGTGATGCTCTATCCACTGTGCTACTCATTAGCCTTTTCAATATGCTGATCAGTTTTGCTGAATTAGTTTTTTTTCCCTCCTTAAAAATTTATTTGCTATAAGATAAGGCTCTCTGAGAAGGCAGAAGGGAGGGGAGATGCAGGTGACGTAAAAGCAAAAGATATTAAAAGAAAATGATTCTAAGTAAACACAACTTCCTAAATAACCCCTCAATAGAATTAGACACAAAGTTCAGTTCTAGCTACTTATTAATAAACAATATGGAGCCAGATTATATGCCTGAAATACAAATCCAAACAAGTCATGCATGCTCTCATTTCACAAATAAGTGTATCGAATTCAATCCAACCACCTTGTTTTGAACTATGCAAAGCATCATCCTTGAAGGATACAAAGATGAGATGAGGACCCTGCCTTCACAGCATATAAACGAACACTCATAATACATGATAGAATTCTATCTTAGCTGTAAATTAGGTCCAAACGCCAGTGCCTTGGAAACAGAGAGGAGGGAGAAAAGACCTGAGAACACTGTATTTCTTCATGAAGCCTATGATCCCAGCAGTCTCTTTGGCTACCACATCACACTGCTGCCTCACTATGAAACAGATCTCATTCAAATCCCATTTTGTTCTTCAAGAAACTGAGGCTCACAGAGTCACAGAGGTTGGGTGAATTCTCAAATCTATAAAATGAGAGGGTTGAACTAGATTAGGAGTTCTTAGCCTTAGGGGTCCACTGACAGATTTCAGGAGATCATGAACTTGGAAAAAAAATCTTTATTTTCACTAACTGCTAACCAAAATTGAGCCATTTCCTTGAAGTAGTAATTTAAAACAACAACAACAAAAAAAGGCATCATAAGAACACCTTATGATTGTTGTGAAGCTCAAATGAGGCAGTATTTGTAGAAAGCTTAGCATGATGCCTGGCATGTAGTAAGTATTTAATAAATGCTTGTTTCCTTCTTCTTTTCTCAAAATGTTCCCCTAGATCAAGGGTTTTTAACTTTTTTTTGTGTCATGGCCCCCCTTTGGGAAGCACATGGATCTTTTCTCAGAATAATGCTTTTAAATAGCTGAAGAAAATGCAAAATTTCAATTTTTAAATTTCAGTTTGAGGTTATTGAAAATAAAGATGATTTTTTTTCCCCTTGCGAGTCATGGACCACAAGAAATCTGTGACTACGTGACCAAATAGATTAAGAACCCTTCTCCTCGATGAGGTCTCCAGGAGCTATCATAGCTATCTAGAATTGCTACTGGTCTAGTTTCCCCTTCTATGTTGTGCATTTTTGTTGCCATGTGAGCAGCTATTGCTGCTACGCTCAACACATATAGAAGTGTTTTTCAAAGTCAATGGGAATCCCCCAAACAAAATTGAGGTGAGGGACTGGAACACATCCAAGAAATGAGACCAGCCCATCCGAACTACAGAAAACCAACAAACCTGAACATACAAACAAATGCCCCTAACAACAGAGTCAACGTGGAAGCTGATAAACAACTGGTCATGCCCATTTTGGGGAAGTCCTCCATTCACAAAGCTGAGATCATTACAGAAATGGACAACTAAGGCTAGTTACATCAGGACAGATGGGTGACACAATGGATAGAGTGTCAGACCTAGAGACAGGAAGACTGGCATTCAAATCTGGCCTCAGATACTTAACTAGCAATGTGGGCAAGTCGCTTAACACGTCTCCACCTCAGTTTTTTCAGCTGTTAACTGGGCATAATAATAGCATCCCCTTCACAGGATTATTATGAGGGCAGAATGAGATAATATCTCTAAAGGGCTTAGTAAACTTTAATATGCTACGTAAATGTTAGCTGTCGTCATCACCAAGTGATACAATCTGAATTTCCCCAGCGGCGTTGGGAGAAGATACTCTCTTGCCTAGTCAAATAAGCATAATCCTTCTAAATACTATTTTGCTGCTTATTAGGAAGTCATAGGAAAGAATGAAGCAGTTCAGGGAAGTAGGATTATCTTTTTAAGAAACTGTTATGTATCCAGACCATAGAAATCATTTAGCCCAACCCTACCATTTTACAGATGAAGAAACTAAGTGATTTGATCGAGATCCCTTGTAGTAAGTGGTAGAGGGAGGACTGGGCTCTAAAGAGTTTCTAGCTCTAAAGTCAACACTCCTTCCACATACTACACTGTTTCTATGTCACCATGCTGCTGTAGCACAAGAATACTGCCCAAGACCCAGTCCTAGTGCTAGAAAAGAACCTCAGAACTCTTCCAGTTCAGCTATGTGACAGACGGAAAAGAAAAGAGAGGCCTCAAGAGCTTAAATCACTCAAAAGTGACTAACACTTAATCTTCCCTCCCTGGGGCTCTCACAAGACTTGCCAACCAGACTGTTAGCTCATTGAGGGCAGCAACTGGGCTTCATTGGTCTTTGTCTCTCCCCTTCAGGACCTAGCTTTGGGGAACCAAGGTAGGTAGGTAACCAAGCATGTAGTAGGTAACTAAGCAATCAGTCATTCAATCAACAAACATTCATGAAGGGCTTCCATCATGCTAAGGGCTGGAAAGACTTCACTGAAACTCAAACAGTCCACTTCCCTCAAAGAGCTTGCATTCTAATGGAGGAGATAGCAGTGCATAAATGCCAATGTGACTGGGCTTTTTGCCCATGCCCTGATCATCTAACATGGGGGCACTCTGCTTTCTAGAAGAAGACATGTCGAGTCCTTCTTCCACATACAAAGCACACAAGGCAACCCTGGAGGTGGAGGCACTAAGTGGGACTGAAGCGTGGAGAACAGGAGAGGGGATGGTCTGACCCAGGAAGGAACTGCAGAAGGTGATGTAAAAAGAGGAAGTTGAACCAGATAATTTCTAAGGTCATCTCCACCCATAAAATTTTACAGTTTTGCAAATCCTGGAAATTTACACTAATTTCCTTTTAGAACCTTAGATAACATATTTATAGGAAAAGAAAAATGTAAATCTCTTGCTCCAAAGAGAACTATGGCCTCATTTTCATCCAAGAAAAAGCTGTGTAAACTCACCTGCTCTATTTGCCTCTCAATCAAGTCTTTCTCCTCTTGCTTTTGGCCTCATCACTTAACTGAAACTGCTCTCCTCCAATCAAACAAGCAAGCATTTATTAAATGCTCACTATGTGCCAATCACTGGCCGTGCTATATGCCTAAGAATACAAAGAAAAAACAAAAAATATCACCTGCCCTCAAGGAGTTTATATTCCATTTGCCATATCTGATGGCCTTTTCTCAACCATCATCCACCTCCAGCTCTCTGCAGCATGCTCTGCAGGTGACACCCTCTCTTCCAGGTACTCTCTCCTTTCTGGGTTTTTGGAACTAGTCTGGCTCTTCTCCCATCTGTTTAACCATCGAGTCTCCTTTGCTGCAACTTCATGCATTTCCCATCCCTTAACTATGAGAGCCCTCCAAAGGTGATGTCCCGGGTCCTCTTCCCCCTCCACACTCCCTTGGTCACTGAATCACCATTATCTCTCGACAGACAACTCCCAGTCTCTCTCTTGAGCTTCTATTCTGCATCTACATCATGTTTCACAAGTATCTCAAACTCAACGTATCCAAAAAAACCCAACCCCTCATCTCCCCTTCCCATTCAGAATCTCCCCCTTTCTGTTGAGAACACCACAATTCTCCCAGTCACACAGGCAGACAACTCTTTCAACCTGGGAGTCCCTGTGGACTCCCTACATGCTCTCATTCCACATGTCCAATTGGTTACCAGATCTTGTATTTACCTCCACAACATCTTTCCCACCCATCCCCCTTCTTCTGTCCACAGCCACCACCCTGATTCAGACCCACATAGCCTCTTCACCTGGTCTGCTGCAACGGCCTCCTTCTCATTGGTCTCTGCCTCAAATTTCACTGGACCCAGATGGCTCTGGAGGAGAAAGTGAGGCTGGTGACTCTGTATAGAGTTCCCTCACTTAAATCCAATTCACTTGCAAGTCACGGCATCACCTCCCTGATGTCATGATCCTCTCTAAGAACCAAGGACAAACAACAACTTCTGTGGGTAGAAAAGGAGCTGCCCATTGAGGACCCAACTAGAACTGGCCAGTCAAGGGCATGGCTTCTTTCTTTCTTTGAGAACAAAAGACAAACAACAAGAACTCCAAAGAAAAGAAAAGAAAAGAACCAGTGACTTTCTCAGATCAAACACGAATTCCTCGGTTTGGCATTTAAAGCCCTTTGTAACTTGTTTCTAACTTCTTTCCAGCCTTATTATAAAGTATTCCCTTTCATATATTCTATGAGCCAAAGTCACATTCTTACTATTCCTCACATGTAACACTTGTAGCACTAAAGAAATGCATTGTTCCTGATCAAGTTTTCATAATATTAACAGCTCACGTTTATATGGTATTTTAAGGTGTACAAAGTACTTTAGACATATTATCTCATTTGATCCTTAAAACAAATGGTGAGGTAGCTGCTACCATCATCTTCACTTTAGAGAAGAAACTGAGGTAGAGAGAGGTAAAGGATTTGCCATGGGTCATAGGGCTGGTAAACATCAGAGGCACCATTTTAACTCAGGTCTTCCTGACTCTAAGCTTAGCCCTCTGCCCTTTGCCACACTGCTTCTAGTTCATCCTTGGCATCCCAAGAGTCTTTGGTCAACACAAAAATTATAGAATAATTTTTTTTTACATCAAAGGATGAAAAGATAAATGTTAAGATGGTTGACCCACGAGTGAGGTAAAAATCAAACCCACTGCTGGCTATTGTTCCCTATTAGCTTTGCAAAGCTTTGAGACTGAGACTTCCCTAGCTGGATACATGGCATGTTTCAATTTATCTAATTGGGCTTGGAAAAGACCCACTGGTCTCAAAAGTCTGTGTGTGAAATAAATATTCTTGAAAGCACAGGGAACAGTCCTGGCTCAAGTCAGACAGAGTGAGGGAACATTCTGGGCAGGTTTTCAACATTCAGTTCTGTCTTCATTTCTGACCTGTAAAACCCCTGTTCTCTAGTCCTGGGCCTCTCTTGAGGAAAAATGAGTAACCAGCCAAAACTGAGCAGGGAGTTTGTGCTGAAGGCTGTCGGCTAAGGCCTAGAAGAAAACCGACAATGTTCCATCACTAGCTTTTTTTTTTTGGTGAGGCATGAGGGGAAGTCTGAAGCTATGCGTTCATTATTGTTGGGCACTCCCAATGAGCAAACACCCCCTTCCAACGTAGGTCAGTAACTGCTTTACAATCCAGTGTTATGGAGTTACCTGGAGCGATGAGTGGGTTAAGCTCCGACTCAGCCCACTAAGCTTGTTTAAATGGTAACCAAGTTAAGAATTGCACAGAACATGGTCAACTAGTGAAAAGAGTAACATCAACCAATAAACATTTATTAAGCCCCTACTATGTAGGGATATAAGTTCTGGGAACATAAAAAGAGACAAAAGATAGTCTCTGCCCTCAGGGAGCTTATGATCTATTATGTCATGGTTTCACTCCAAATCTACTCTATTTTTATTTACTTACAAACTATTTTGTCATTGTTTCACTCACATTTTTTTTTCACCAGGAGGCTAACTGGATAAATAAAACACCAAAAAACTTCTTTTTCTACAGGTTTGTATTCTACCAACCAAGTTCTACCATATTTCACTCTTTCAGCTGGGGAAAACCAAAGCGAATGTGAGAAGATGATCACTATAAACTCTTCAACTGAAACTTTGTTTGAAAGCCAATTAATTTGAGTTCTGAATTTTGTTCTTGCAAGAGAAAAAAGATGATGCCTTATGAATTACTGAGTAAGCAAGGGCATTCTTTATCTCCTAATGCAGATGTATTGTATTCATCTTTATAGATGTTTTCTAACTAGGAAAAAGCAGGCTCTCTGACATCTTGTTGACCTTCAGGCAAAGCCTTCATGCCGGTCTAATATCCATCATATGATAGAGGAGCAAGAGGAGTTGAGTCACATCAAGTCAACAAGCATTATTAAGCACCTACTATATGCCAGGCACTGTGCTAAGTGCTGGGGGTACTATGAAAGGCAAAAGAAAGTTCCTGCTGTCAAGGAGCTCAGTCTAATGGGAGGAGACAACATGAAAACAGCTATGTATCAACAAGACACAGATAAGATGGTAAGACCAGACACAGGGTATCCATTCTATAAACCATTATTATAAAAGCCCAGGGAGGTTTATAAACCAAGCAAGCTTTAGAGCATTTTCTTCCTTTACCTGGTCTTTGGTTGCTCCCCATTACTAGAGTGCTATAACCCATCATGCCTAAAGTCAGACCTGTGTTTAAATCTAGTTCCAACTAGCTATGTGGCCATAGACAAGTAGTAGGGCTTTTTAAGCCTCAATTTCCTTGTGAACAAAACAGAAATAATTTCCTCTCCTCTCATTTACTTCTTGATTAGTCTCTTATAATTTGGCTTCTGATCTATAGAAACTGCTCTCTCTAAAATTACCAATGATCTCTCAATTGCCAAATCTGATGGTCTTTTCTCTATTCTCATCCTTCTTAATCTTTCTATGCTTTGAATATCATTTCCTCCAACCAAACTCTAAAAGTTTTCATTGCACTATTGTCTCTAGGTTCTCCTGTCTACCGACTCCTTCATAATCTTCCTAAGCTTGTGAAGACATTCTCCTCTGTGGAATGGGCAGAGAAGAACAATTTCTTCCAACGACATGAAGATGGCTAAAGCAGGCATTATGGAGTGCTCAGAGCTTGGTCAGACATTGAAGATGCCAAGGTCATCCACTACATCCCAGGCCATTGCCAGTCATCCTGACTTTTGTCTTGCCAATGAACTTTGATGACTCAGGAAGAGAGACTGAGGCTGATAACTTTGTGCAACTCCGCCTCACCTGAATCCAACTGACATGCAAATCAAGATATGACCTCTGATGTCACTGGTTCTCTTCAAAGATGAAGGATGAACAGCAGCAGTCTTGTTCTGTGGTTCATTACCCTTATCATGCCCCCTAGTCCCCATGATATTAATTATCTTTATGAAATGACTCCCAAACCTGTACATCCAGCCATGAACTCTCTCCTAAGCCCCAATCCCGCATCCTCAATTTACCTAATGGATATTTCAC
>CM053623.1:36211485-36245563 GCA_028646595.1 Phalanger gymnotis | reverse complement strand
TGGGAGCTGGGAGTTCCGTGCGGGACAGACCTTACCCCGAGACCATCCAGGCTGTCCTGGGCTGGAGCCCTGCTTCCCTCTGCCACTTTGTGGGTTCTGCAGTTCTAGAATTGGTTCAGAGCCATTTTTTTATAGGTTTTTGGAGGGACTTGGAGGGGAGCTCACGCCAGTTACTGCTTTCCAGTCGCCATCTTGGCTCAAGAGATCATTTTTTTTCAAAGTGTTTCACAACCTTTAAAATACTACATAAATGTTAGTATTGTCGTTAGTTGCCATAGCACACAGCCCTAATTTTATTCATATTCTTAGGCTAATTCTTGCTCTCAAGACACAGCTATCCTCATTTATTGTTCTACCTTTTTCTGTGTGTTCCTGGCACACAGTAAGTGCTTAATAAAAGCTTATTGACTGATTGACTGTTCAGTATCTACCTTCCAAAAAATTTTGTTGCTGCAAATTGTGCTTGTTTTTTTTTACCTAAATTAGTTTACTTGTTTAGTGCCATACCAAACTTTTATAGAGCTAGATAAAATAATAACAAAATTCATCTAGAAGAACAAAAGGTCCAGAATATCAAGGGAATTAACGAAAAGAAATACTAGGGAAGGTAGCCTAACCATACCAGATATTAAACTGTACTATAAAGCAGCACTCATCAAAACTACTTAGTACTGGCTAAGAAATAGCGTGGTGGCTACTAAGACACAGTAGTCAATGACTACAGTAATCAACTCTTTGATAAACCCAAAGAGGTCAGCTTCTGGGATAAGAACTCGCTATTCCACAAAAACTGCTGGGAAAACTAGTATGGCAGAAACTGGGCATATCTTAAACCATATACTAAAATAAAGTCAAAATGGATTCATGATCTAGATATAAAGGCTGATATTATAAGCAATTTGGGAGAGCAAGGAATAGTTTACCTCTCAGATTTATGGAGAAGGGAATAATTTATGACCAAGTAAGAGATAGAGAGCATTATGAAATGCAAAATGGATAATTTTGATTACAGTAAATTGAAAAGTTTTTGTACAAACAAAGCCAATGCAACCAAGATTAGGAGGGACGCAGAAAACTGGGAAAGAATTTTTACAACCATTGTCTCTGATAAAGGTCTCATCTCTAAAATATACAGAGAACTGAGTCAAATTTTTAAGAATACAAGTCATTCCTCAATTTATAAATGGTCAAAAGATATGAACAGGCAGTTTTAATATCTATAGTTATATGAAAAAATGCTCTAAATCACTATTGATTAGAGAAATGCAAATCAAAACATCTCTTAGGTACAACATCTCTCCTGTCAGATTAGCTAACATGACAAAACAGGAAAATGATAAATGCTGGAGAAGATGTGGGAAAACAGGAGCACTGTTACATTGCTGGTAGAGTTGTGAATTAATCCAGCCATTCTGGAGAGCAATTTGGAACTATACCCAAAGGGCTATAAAAATAACAATATCACTTCTAGGGCTGTATCCCAAAGAAATCAAGCCAGTGGGAAAAGGACCTGTATGTACAAAAATATTTATACCAGCTCTTTTTGTGGTGTCAAAGAAATGGAAATCAAGGGACACCCATCAATTGGGGAATGGCTGAACAAGTTGTGGTATATGAATGTAATGGAATACTATTGTGCAATAAGAAATGAGGAGCAGATAGACTTCATAATAACCTGGAAAGACTTACATGATCTGATGCCGAGTGAGGGTAGCAGAACCGGGAGAACATTATACATGATTACAGACACACTATATCTCTGATGACTAACTTTGATAGACTTGGCTCTTCTCAGCAATGCAAGGTTCTAAGGCAACTCCAAAAGACTCATGATAGAAAAAGTGATTCACATCCAGAAAAAGAACTACAAAGTCTGAATGCAGATTGAGGCAAACTATTTGCTCTCTCTTTTTTGGTTTTGTTTCTTCTTTCTTGTGGCTCGTTCCATTGGTTATAATTCTTTACAACTTGACTATTGTGAAAATAAGTTTAATGTGAAGCTCTATGTAGAATCTATATCGTATTACATGCTGTCTTGGGGGGGGCGAAGAGAAGAGGAAGGGAGAGAAAATTTGTTTCTCAAAAACTTGTGTAACTGGGTGTTGTAAATTAAAAATAAATTTAAAAAAAAGAAACAGAATTTGAAAAAAAATTTTGCTTGGTTTTTAAACATTCTTTTTATGCCTACACACTTAGAATGTTTAGAATTTTACATTATACACTCAGAATTGGTAAATGCAACTATTAGACTGGCCAATGTGTTCACATCATAAGGCAGATGGCAGAGTGGACAGAATGCTGGGCACAGGGTCAGGAAATCCTCTGCTCAGATTCTGCCTCTGATTACTAGTGATGATAATGGTAACAATAAAAAAAATGATGATGATGACGATGATGATAGATACAATAGCTAACAATTATATACACACACATATGTACGTGTGTATATATATATATGTACATACGTGTATATATGAAAAACTCTGAGGTGCTCTAAAGTATTCTACATTGTTTGTTTTATACAACAACCTTGTAAAGTAGGAAAGGTTAAGCAATTTGTCCAGAGTCACATAGCTAATTAAGTGCTGGAAGCAGAATTTTACTTCAGGTCTCCCTGACTCTCAGCATAGCCCTGACTACAGCTCTATCATGCAATTGACACTATGTCTGTGACCATTGATAAATCACTTAATGACCTTGGTTTCCTCACCTGTAAAATGGGCATGATGATATTGTTCATATAAAATAATCTGTGCAAAGTGCTTTGCAAACTTTAAAAGCGCTATATAAATAGCAGAGCTTATCACAATTCCTTCAATCTGCTCATTTTTACTTCTCACCAGTATTATGTTGGTCTAATTCAGAGAATTGCCATAGCTTTCTTTTAACTTGGGTAGTCTAAAATCACCTCTTACTTTAGCTCATGATATGGGGGGCTATTAGTGGAACCTGATCATTCATTCTCACCAATAAGTCCAAACCACCGAACAGTATAAATGGGACAAACTCTTTTACCTCCCTCCCAAGCAAACCTGAATCTATGGAGACATCATGTCGCCCAAAAGCAGATACTACCAGGTGATAACAACTGTATCACACAGACACTGGTCTAAATTTTCTTCTTATGGGAGCAAACTCACAAACTCCTCAGCTGACAGAGATTAGAGAAAATGCCACCAGTCAGTGGCTGAAATGGATTTGGAAAAATCTTCTCCATATTAAATAGAATTTACCTCGGAACATTTAATTTTTTTCTCAATAGAATATAATATCATGAGTGAAATTATTTCCATGCACTATTTTTAAAATAGATTTATGGCTACGTCACCACTGTTCTTTTTGCTCTCTCATGAACTCTCCAGGAAAAAGTTGCTAGGACCAAAAAGTAAAACTGACTACACAGCCCTTTCTGGTCATTCTAGAGAAAGGAAATACTTTCAAAGATTTCATTCTCATAAGTTTCAGTTCTACCTCCCCCATCCCATTCCTTAAGTGAAGATCACAAGCCCACTAAGCCCTAGTAAATAGAGTTTTCTCAGCTTTCCTCCTTGTGGTCCATCTTGTGATAACAATAGTAATAGCTAACATTTATACAGTGCTTTAAAATTGACAAAGTGTTTTGTGTATACACACATACACACACACACACACACACACACACATATGTGTATATATATATTCTTTCCTCATGACAGTCCTGTGAAGGAGTAGGTGCTATTCGGTGCTATTCTGACAGACATTAAAGGACTTGCCCGGGATGGCTAGTAAATGTTTGAGGCAAGATTAGCACTTGGTTCTGGATGTTGAGTCTAGTGGCACCATCTACGACTTCAAGCCTCTGAATTTAAATAGGTCAGTTCTTTAAATGAGAAATAGTTGATTTATCATGGGCCTTTTTACTAGAAGTCTTTCCAGCTTCGCATGACCTGCTAGCACTTGTCCTCTGTGGCCATCATCTTCTAGAACTCCCTGTGGAATGGCCACCTCTCTAGCACTGGAGTTAGACTAGGGAGAGAAAACTGGTAAATAGTTATAAAAACTTGATATTTAAAAAAAACTTGTTTCTAATATCTTGAAGTGATATCCACAAGTCAAGCAGTATTCATTTTGCCTCTTTAAATATTTTTCCTCTTAGCAGTAACGTTTAACAAGACACAAAGGCTGCCGCAGAAAAAGAAGCCATCTGTAAAAAGGCAAATATCACATGGTTTCTGACTTCTGCCTTTAGGGTTTTAACTTCTATTTTCCTTCCTTAAAAAAAATGCTTTTTACCTGGAGAGAAAATTTCTGTGCTTCATTTGTTGAAAATAAAAGAGGTAATAAAAGTATAATTAAGAAGAAGATGAGCTGGTTACATGACAAGAGTAAATGGTAACCAATGGATGGTCCTATATCCCCAAAGCTATCCTTATGATATCAAGAGAAATTAAGGAAAGCCCCCACAATTTTAAACAGACAGAAGATGGAGTCAAAGTCGAAAGGGTTGTGGAAAGACAGGCATACTGATACATTGTTGGTGGAGCTGTGAATGAATACATCTAGTCTGAAAAGCAATTTGGAATTATTCTAAGATAGTTACTAAAATACTCATACCCTTTGACCCAAAGATTCCCCTGCTAGGTATATACCCCGTTGACAAAAAGAATAGCTTCCAATACTTATAGCAGAAAGATATTTATAGCAGCATTTTCTTTTTTGGTGGTAGGAAGGAATTAGAAACAAAGTAAAAGCCCATCAATTGGGCAAAGCTAAACAAACTTAGTTACATTAATTTAATATAAGAAATGATGAACATAATGAATACAGAAAAACAGAGGAAGATTTACATGAACTGATACAAAGCGAAGTAAGTAGAACCCAAGAAACGATATACTTGACAACTAAAACAATGGACCCTGGGGAAAAACACTACAAAATAATTGAATACGAATGTGAGGAAAAAGGAAAATCATTCCACAAAACTTCACATAGACTCAAAATAAAAAGTAGTAAGAGTTCACCACAGTTCTTACTTCTTTCTTACGCCGTGTTATTCTCACTTTACTGTCCAAAGCACAGATGCTAATTTTCACTCTTCCAACTTAGCTCATGCTTTGGTTCTGGGATGATTTTCTGAATCAGTAGTTCTCAAGTGTACTCTGGATCCTTTCAACAGGGTCTGAGAGGCTAAAATTATTTTCATTAATAATATTAAGATGCTTTAATTTCTAACACAATAAGCAACCTAAGCAAAAGCTCTCTGGGGAGAGATCCTCAATAATTTTTTAAGAATGTGAAGGGCTCCTAAGATCAAAAAGTTTGAGAAATGCTTCCCTAAGTCACCCCATAGTCTAATTATCTTTCAAGGCCCATATCCCCCACAAAAGCCTTCCATGCCCAATCCAACCCAATGATCCTTTCTTCCGAACTCCTATTAGTGCTGATCAATTACAAGGCAGTGGGATGTAGCAGAAAGAGTCAAGACCTGGAGCCTGGGTTCAAATGGTGCATCTACTATTTCCAGCAAGGAGACTAGTGACGAGTCTTTAACCTTATCTCCCCTCACTGGTCCTCGCTTCCCTCATCTGTAGAATGGGGATGAGAATAATCCAAAGCACTCCAGCTCACAGGAGAGAATACATTTAACTAACATCATCTAAGTGTTAAAGCATTATATGAAAGTTTATTATTATTATTATCATTCTAGGCTTGAGATTTTACCTGTTTGGGTAACTAGTGTAGACTATGATATAGATACAGATATAACTAAAGCTATCACTGTGGATCATATATAGATATAATTATAGGCATAGGTATGGGGATGAATATGGCTACATAGGCGTAGATTCAGGTACAGAGGCGAGTAAAGGTTGGTATGGATACAGGTAAGCGGTCAGGCAGCAAGCCAACAGCGCCGGGCCTGGAGTCAGGAAGATTCCTGTTCCTCAGTTCAAATCTGGCCTCAGACACATACTAGCTGTGTGACCCTGCGTTAAGTCACTTAACCCTGTTTGTCTCAGTTTCCTCATCTACAAAATGAGCTAAGGAAGGAAATGGCAAACCACTCCAGTGTCTCTGCCAAGAAAACCCCAAGTGTGGTCACAAAGTCAGATGAGACTGAAACACCTGAACAACAACAACAACATGGATAGAGGCATGGATATTGACACAGAACTAGAAATACAGATATGGGTATGATATGGATATAGGTACAGATGTAGGTATAGATATGGAGAAGTATGACTAGATAGTAGCAAGAGAAATATAGATATGGGTATGGATATAAAGATATTGACATGATATATAGAAAGATACAGATATATAAACAACAAATACATTTTTAGTCTTAGTTGCCTGAGGCTCTGACAAGTTAAGACTTAACCAAGGTGACCTAAGCAAAATGTATCAGAGGTAGGGCTTCCAAAGGCTACTTACCCCACCCAGTCTCCAAGAATTTACCTAGCGCTTAATCAGTTCCAGATAGAATACTATCAGGCTGACTTGTCAGATAAGGCTTTCTTCTGTTTCCTTTTTGGCTGGAAGAAGATGGTGGGAGCCAGGGACAACTCCCCAAAACAACCCTTCAAACCTTCTCTTTAAGAAGTCAAAATGTGGGCTCTGAAATAACTTTCCAAATTGAGAATTTTCCTCAGGCCAGTGAGCTAATTCAGTTCATGCCCAAATTCTAATATGCCTTAATCACTGAATTAGAGCTGGAACGACATTCAGAGCTAATCTAGACTGTTCCTCCCCACCCTCCCTTCTTATTTTGCAGGTGAGGAAACCAAGATGCAGAAAGATTTAAATGACAGACCCCAGCAGTAAAGGGCAAAGCAGGCATCTGAACCAAAGGATCAAAGATTCAGAGGTAGAAGGGCCCTCAGAGACCATTTTACCCCTCCCTCCTTTTACAGATGAGGAAACTGAGACCCAGTTCAACACAGTTGAGTCAGGGGTGGAATTTAAAACCCTAGTCCGGTGACTCCAAAGCCAGTGAGTGCTCTATCTTTCCATGACTCCTCCCTGCTTCCTCTCCTTTCCACTAGACCACATTTTGTTTTAAACAAATCTGAAGTACATTAAGAAAAGCAAACTCTTTACTCCGACCTGATCCACCTACTAAGAGTGTTTGTTTTCATTACACTAGGAAGGCAATTTAAAAAAAAAAAGTGTTTCCTCCCTTTGTGTGTATGCTTTTAAAGACTAAGGCAATTTTACATTTAATGACTAATGGGACAGATACTTCCAGTTCTCAAGCTTCTTTTAAGAGAAGTTAGGTGACAAAGTAGATAGACTGCCAGGCCTGGAGTCAGGAAGACCTGAGTTCAAATATGATCTAAGATACTTTTAGTTGTAGTTGTTTGTCCTTTGTTCTCAAAGAGGACAGATGACCTGGAAGAGTAAGATGACCTCATGACTTGCAAATGAATTGGATTTAAGTAAAGGAGGGCTGTGCAAAGTCACCAGCCTCACTTTCTCCCCCAGAGCCATCTGGGTCCAGTAGCCAGACATAGATCAGGACAACTAAGACATGGCCCAGGATATAGTGGGGGACTTTGGTCTTTAACAGGTCTCAGTTTGGCTGAGGACTTACTAGCTGTGTGACCCAGGGCAAGTCTCCTGGTTTGCCTCAGTTTCCTCATCTGTAAAATAAGCTGGAGAAGGAAATGCCAAACCACCCCAGTATCTTTGCCGAGAAAACCCCAAATAGGGTCATGAAGAGTTGATCATGACTGAACAGCTAACTTTTTCAGGTCCTTAAGGATTTTATGGCTTTATCACATAAACTGTTTCTAGGTACTTAGTTTCCTCACCTCTCCTCCTCAACCCTGAAGAGTTCTTAAAGCATGAGTTTAGACTGAGGCATTCCAGCCCCAGGAACTGGATCTAACCAGATCATCTCACCTGGGCCAATGTAATGGTCAATAGAGAAGACCCATCCCGAGGTAAAATATTTGAAAAACAATCCCAGAAGCTCAGGACGATCAGATCCCAAAGTCCAAAGGAGCAGTGGACAGAGTGCTATTTTGGACACCAGGAGGACTGGAGTCCAAATGCTGCTTTGGACACTCTTGTGGGCAAGTCACTTAACCTAAGTTCTTGAGTAGAGAAAGACAGTAATAATGCTTTGGAGATGCAAGCAACAAGACTCAGCAAATGATTAGCTATGTGAGACGAAAGACAAAGGAGTTGAGGATAACTCCAAGGTTTTGAATGTGGGTGGCAGCATCGATAAGGCCCTTCAGAAGATGGTAGAGACAGGGTGCAACTGTTTGAGAGACCATGAGTTCAGTTTTTGACACTGTTTGAGATGCCCAAGGTATCCAGATCAAAACAGCTCAGGAGAGAGAGATAAGGACTGGGAATATGGATTTGAACTATGAGATTACCAAAAAGAAGGTTGTTTCAAAAAAGGGGGGGTGGGCAGAAGAGAGACTTGGATGCAGGTCTGCCCTCAGTTGTATGGATAATGATCCAGCAAAGGAGACCAAGAAGGAGCTGCCACATAGGTATCATGGAAAGCCAGAAAGGAGTCTCCAGGATGCCATCGATAGCTTTGAAACCAGCAAAGAAATCAAAGACTGAAGGCCAAGAAAATGGCATCTCATTTGGCAATTAAGAGATCACTGGTAACTTTGGCAAGGACAATTTCTGCTGGATTATGAAGTGGGAATCCCAGAGTGTAAAGGGTTGAGAAGGGAAAGGAGACAAAATAGAGAGGATGAATGTAGACAGAATTTTAGCACAGTGCCTGACAGATAGTAGGTGCTTAATAAATGTTGATTGACTGACTTTTTCCAGGAATTTGGCTGTGAATGGGAAGAGACACATTCTGATAGTTTGAAAGGATGGTAGGATCAAGGAAAGGGAGGGGTTGACAGACAAGAGAAACCAAGTTTGACAAGTATTATTCTCCCCCATTTTATAGATGAAGAAACAAAAGCTCTAAGTCAAGTGACTTGCCCAAAGCCGTAGCAAGAGGTAGAATTCAAATCCACCCCATTTCCTGATTCTAAGCCTAGCTCAGAGTCTACCTACCATGCCATGCTGCTGCTGCCTCTCAGTTTGCATGCTGAACTTACCATTGGTTGGTAAATGCCATTAGCCTCAGGATGATACACATGTGTATGTGTGTCTGTGTATGCCTCTAGAGAAAAATCTAGCTCACTCTGAGCATTCTTTTATTGAATTTTAAAAAGAATTCCTTTTGTTTAACAGCTCAAGGAACAGGGTATCCTGAAATAAACTTCCCTTTTCAATTTTTATTGTATTTTAATTATGTAATTATTCAAAAGAAGAAGATACTTCAAATCCACAACTAAGTTCTCAAATGAATGTTTATTTTTATCCCCACTAGGGACCAGACGCATTAGGGCAGATGGAGAGAAAGCCTCAGACCTAATCCTTATCTTCTTACAAATAAATAACGTTTGGTATGAAAGTGGACAATCAGACAGCCCAAAGAGCAGCGTATCCCTAAGAATGAAGTTATTTAGTGCAGAGTGTTAAAGTACAATTTTAGCAGAGAGGTGGATCCTTGAACACCAGAGAAGCCAAGCAAAGAAGCTTCCAGTAAGAGGGAGGACTCTACCTTGGCCTTCTGGGACAGGAGGATGTGGATAATTAGAAGGATGGAGGGAGGGCATTTGAGGAAGGGTGAGGAATATAAGCCAAGGTGCAAGGTAGGAATGAGTGTGGTGTGTTCATAACTCAGTAAGACCAGCGAGGCCAGAATAAAGAACTCTTTCTGCGAGTAATGGGGATAAAGCTGGAAAGCGTAGAGAGATGATGGCCATAAGACCAGGCTTGCCAGATAGAGGACTGAGTGGAGATTGAATCCAGGAAGTAGGGAGCCATGGAAAGCTTTTGAGCAGGAGAGTGATTTGATTAAAGTGGAGTTTGAGGAAGACTAATCCTGCAAAAGTCTATTTGGCTAGTTTTCTTTGGGAATGGAAGACATAAGATTTTGAAGGATACAACAATACACAGATATGAGGGGATAAGCAGTGAGGCCAGAAAAGAAGTTAAGATATAAAAAAAAAAATCTCCAGGACACTTGGTCATTGACTGAATCTAGGAGGACAAGAGGAGGGATGAGTCAAAGCTTTGTGACTGGGGTGCCTGGGAAAAGGGAGGTGCCAATGACATTCATATTAATCCATGCTCCACCTTCTTACAGCTATTCCTGAATGGAGAGATTGATTTCAGTTTTAGCTGGATTACTGGACCTCAACACATGCCATCATTTAATCATTTCATATTAACTGGCATTACTTTAGAAATGTCTGGCATTGTATATATAGCATCTACCACATCTCACTGCAAAGAAGAGGAATGAGATAATTGCCTAAATAATCCAGGGCAGGGAGATAATTGCCTAAATAATCCAGTTTTTGTTCTGAATTGTTCAGAATTGCCCCCAGCATCTTGTTTTCCTTCAGTTGTTAAATTGTGGACTTTTAAGGGCCAATTCCTAAACCCCGCCTCCCCCCAAGCCCCTTAGATCTCTCCCTTACAATGACTAAAGCTTCAATTCTCCCCTCTGCTCCCTGATCCCAAAGCAGGTCCAAATCCCCTGAAGTTCTCATTCAGTAAGTTAAGCATTTCCTCCTCTTCCTGCCCACCCTTTCTCACAATTCTGAACCTCGTCCTTAGCCAATTCCAACTCTGCCACACACCCATTAGGATGCCAGTTCCTTGATGGCAAGGCTTGCATCAGATTCCCTGGCATTTAGCACAATGGCAAAAGAAAGGCTTGCTGACTTGACCTGACTTGAGGAGCTTCTAAGCTTGAGCAGACTGTGCCAGAGATACCTATGACACAGAGAAGGCTAAGAACTCCTAACATGTATGGCCTCTATAAAGATGAGTAGGTCTAGTCAGGGACCTGTGGCTTCGAGGCCACATATGGCCCTCTAGGTCCTCAAGTGCAGCCCTTCGACCGAATCCAAGTGAGGACCTAGAGGGCCACGTGTGACCCTGAGGCTGCAGCTCATCTAGACCCATGGTCTTAGGCCACAATTCTCCTTTTTGCCTTGATTGATAGCCCTGATTTTTCCTTGTTTCTTCCCATCTAATATTAATGTTAGACTAATCTTTTTCCTGTGAAAGAATAAAATCATAGACTTAGATCGGGAGACAACTTGGTAGAGTGAAAAGAGTACTGTATTTGAAGTCAGAAGATCAGCTGCAATTTACTGTGCAACTCTGGACGAAATCAGCTAGCATCTCGATTTTCCCATCTGTAAAATGGGGGGATGGAGGAGAAGGAAGATAAGATTCCTTCTTGAGCTAAATCTATGATCCCATGAATTTTAATACCTCCTAGGTTCAAAGACCAAATGCAAGATAACTAAATAAACCCCATAAGCAAAACAAGATGGATACCAGGCAAACTGAGGTCCCCATGCAAGAAGCTGAATCACATGACATACACCCCCAAGGCAGGTACTTACAGAGTGGCTAGACTTGGCAAAGAGAGAGAGCTGGTAACCCGGCGGTGCCTGTACATGCCCATGCAGCTGCACGTCCTCACTAACACCCTCACATCGGCATATTCCTTTACTTAAGCTGTCCAGGATCAAAGAAGTACCTTTGGGGTTTGCTAGGCACAGCATCAGATAGTGTTTCTAATTACATGAAAGGTGTCCTCCAGCCATGCAAACCCAAGTTTCTGTTTAAGAGAGAGAAACGTCATCTCGTTTCTTCTTAACATGGACTCTCAACTTCTGGTTTTCATAAACCAACTCAAGAAATGCTTTTACATGTACCCCTCTCCCCGATATCCGCAGTGATCTCCACTATCAGCATTATAACCCCAAGTATGTTATTAAAGAGAAAAAAGCAAATGGAAATATATTTCTATGAAGATATTCACCATTTTATTATTTATAATGGCAAAAAAAAAGGGGGGGGGAGGAATAGAGCACCAGCCCTGGAGTCAGGAGGACTTGAGTTCAAATGCAGCCTCAGATACTTAGCTGTGTGACTCTAGGTTGAAGAGAAGAAGGGGAAAGCAACCTAAATATGCAATGGGCGAAGAATGGCTGAACAAATTATGGCAAATAAATGTAAGGATAGGGCCTTAGAGACTGACTGGGAATAGACTTATGATTTCATTGTTGAAAGGAATTCCTAGGGGAGGGAACTCACTCTTACCAATGGAGGTCAGCACCTTCTCAATTTTTATTGAGTTATACTTTATATAGAGTTACACTCTAAGTATACTTAGAGGCTAATTGACTTGCCTAGATTCATACAACCACTATGTGCCTGAGGAATGATCTGACTTGTCGGTCTTCCTGGCTATGAGTCTAGCCCTCCACATCTCTCCATGTCTAAAATCAATGTAAAGGGATACTGCTTCACCACAAAAAAGGAGAATATGAGGAAAGGCAAATGGAATAAGCCAAAGTGATAGAAATAGGATCAGGAAAACCCAGACACACTTTAACAATAGAAAACCATAACTAACCTTTTATATGCACACTGGAAAGACACAAAGAGGGAATACACTGCTATTATAATTATTACTAGTCAGAAGACTATTTAGATTTTTAAAATGTAAACAGTTCTAATTATATTTTATTATGGGGTTTATTTGGGGCTTCCAAATTTCTTTATTCATTTTGCAGAAATGAAAGAGTAGACACATAGGTCAATAGTTATTGATGTCCTCTTCACTGTCTTTTTGGGGACTAATATAATCATGAAATATAGTAGGGCAATAATGTGAATAAACATGGGTAATAATATAACACTATGTTATTATCCATCTCATGCCTTATCATTCAGTATCTTCTCCTCTTTCAGATTTCCTTAAAATTGAAATATGAATGCTTTCAAAATTTTATCTTCACCAAGAGCGATTTCCTCTGGGTATATTTGATCTGACCCTAATGTTCTTCCTCCTCATTCTGTCCTCTTTAATGGTAATGAAAACAGTTTGTGAAAGAAATACTGACAAACCACAGTTTTCCCACCCAATATTAATGGTGCAGTCAGTTACAAACTGCTTTTGCTTATCTTGACTTGATCACAGATTATAGTATTTTTTTTTTAGTGGAGAGAGAGAGAGAGAGAGAGAGAGAGAGAGAGAGAGAGAGAGAGAGAGAGAAAGAGAGAGAGACGCTTTACAGACTACCTAGTAAAGTTCAACCCCTCTCATTTTACAGAACAAGCAAAGTCACAATGTGGCCCAAAGTCACAAAGCTTGTCAGTAGGATTAGAACTCCAATGTCCTGACTCCAATCCCAATGTTCTTTCAACTCCACAATTTCTAAGGCAGGATATACATGATAATATCTTTATCATGAAATAGGATATCTTGAAATTTCTTCATGGAGGAAAACGATGCTAAGTTATTCCTTGGTAGAGTTGCTAGTCTCAGTTCAGCTGAAGGCCAGGGAGTATTTAAGGATTTGATAGGTCCACCGAAGGAGCTAATTGTGTGGATCACATCTGTCCTTCCAAATTAGAAATATACAGGACTAATATTGGTTGCCTTTTGAATCAGCACCCATTTCTCTTCTCTTGGCTTTAAACATAAAATAATCCGTCTTGCCTTGATTTGAATGTTCCTAATGAAAACATGGTTTGAAACTTCTCAACTCTTGACAGCACGGAATCCTCAAACTTAAAAGAATTCAGTGATTTTTTTTTTTCCCTAGCAGAATGTAAGCTCTCCAAGGTCAGGAATGGGTTTTCATTTTTTGACTCTGTAACCTAAGTACTGAGCAAAGTACTGACCCTGACTTCTAGGATATGTAAAAATACACTCTCAGTTCTGTAAAACATCCCAATCTCTTCTCATCCACAGTCAGACAGGAAGAACTCCTTCCTTGCAACTCCCAATCTATCAGTAAACACATAAGCAGCTATATTCTGAGATTTTACTGTCTGGCTGCCAGTGGTTTTCCCCACTCTCTTATCTTCATTTCAGTCCATCCCTTTTTTTTAATGTCATAGTCATTAGACCAAACAAATCCTCATGAGCAAGGGGGGGGGCGTAATATGTCAACATATGTAACAATATAGACACTGTGTGTGTGTGTTTATATGTATGCGTGTGTGTTTGAATGTGCAGAA
This sequence comes from Phalanger gymnotis, assembly GCA_028646595.1. Lineage (NCBI taxonomy): Eukaryota > Metazoa > Chordata > Mammalia > Diprotodontia > Phalangeridae > Phalanger > Phalanger gymnotis. The sequence goes on along the minus strand of CM053623.1, from coordinate 36,231,496 downwards.
TCTGAGGAAGACAGAAGAAATGATAACCTAATTCATACCCAAAATGATATATCCTAATAATATCCTAAGCTGGCTACTACTTAACCACAAGTTTAGGGCTGAGTATACTTGGATCCACCATCAGTTCACAGCAAAGCAGAACATGACCAGAATTCCTGCGTAACCAGATAATGGGCAGAGAAGATTCTTTATGGTAATGCCAACATTAAAACCATGAGGAATGTTACAACATGGGTAAGAGACCAAAAACCCCTCTATGAATGTCAGGCATAACAACTTCCTCACCCCTTTCTTTCAAACTCTAACCGAGAGGGCCAGATGAATGCAAGATGAACCTACCTTGTGTTGTTTCCCACAGGAGAAACAATGAGGAAAATACCCATGTTGTGTTTATTCAGACTGCAGTCCACAAGTCGACAAGGCCAGATGAACCACACACACTGCAAGGCTGTAGCTTTTACCAACTCAAACATCTGAAGCAAATTTGTTTACTTAAAAGTCACAGAGACAGCAGACACACAGAACGACTCCCTTGTACGGTTACTTATTCTCTCTTATCTCTCTCCACCCTCCCCCAGCCCCCCCCAACTCCCTTTCGCTATAGTTCAAGGATTCCTACCCTGTGTGTGATGGAACCTTCGGCAGTCTGGTGAAGCCTACAGAAGAATTCTCTGAGTAAGATGAATAAATAATTGAAGAAAATGACAAATTTCAGTTAAAGGTGAGTCAAACTGAAGATGATATGGCTTTCCTATTCAAGTTTACAGACCCTACATTAAAAATCCTTGTTATAGTCTTTTTTTGATCACTCAATAAACATTTACAAAGTGCCTGCTATAGGCCCAGGAATGAGCTAAGCTTTAGGGATACAAAGGAAGCTAAAAAACAGTCCCTGCCCTCAAGGAGCTCACAATCTGATGGAGGAACAAAATGCAAATACCTATGAACAAAAATGCTACAGAGAGGAAAAACTGGAAATAATCAAGAGATGGAATTCACTAAAATTAAGGGGATTGGGAAAGGCTTCCTGGAGAATGTGAGATTTTAGTTGGGACTTGTCCCTTTCCCATTTTACCTCAGGAGAGGAGTTTTCCTCATATTAATTTTTCTTTCCACTTAATGCCCATTTCAAAACTTTTTGTAAAGACAATCTTTATTTCTTCCAACGTCTTCTTTTGACTTTGACTTTAAACTTCTATTTTGTCACTTGCTTCTTCGTTTCCTGGCTGACCTTGAGTTATGATAAAATCATCCAGCCTTTTTTAAAAAGGGGGTTTTCTTTTTAAAATATTTTTATCCCTCTGTGTTCTCCCTCCTTCTACCAACACAGATCAAAACTCATATATTTTCTCATTCTGTGTAATTCTTTCCCAAAAATCTTCTACTAAGGAGGCCTTCCTACTGTTCTCTTAATACCTCAGATACTGACACATCTCTCAATTTGTTCCTCTATTGTCATTCATTCTCAATAGGTGACTGTCCAGCCCCTTCTCCCTTTCTAGTCACCTATATTTTAGACTTTCTTCTACATCACTTATCCATCACTTATCCTATGCAAGTCCTTGTTAACAATGTCCTACATCCCGATTAAACCAAATGTGCATCTCTGTGCTGCCCTACTTGGGATTTTAGTTCTAATAAGACAATGGCGTTTCATGACTGGCAGCCATATAGTATCATCTACAAAAGCATACTGGTATTAAATAAAAGTAGGCTTTACAGAAACAGTGGTTTGGAATCACTTAAGGCTTTGGACAGCTTTCTAAATGCAACCCAGCTCTAACTGCTACAGGTTCAACTCATTATGCATCTGCATTACCTGTCCAAGATACACATATTGATGAATTAACTCAACGGGCCTGCTATCCAGTTGCATGTAATAGTCTGAGCAATATATTTTTGATCTATATCAATGTGGTCACTAAGTGGACTTCTGTAGTTTTCTGGAGCTCCAACGTTATTTGTGAACAGGAGCCTTTTGGAAAACTTCACCAGATTTTATTCCAATTTATCAATGATCTGTGATTTCATTAATGTGAGAATCCCTTTACCATGCAGGGAATCTTTAAGAGTTACTATGGCTGAAAAACTAATCCACTGCAACCTGGCTGATGATGCCCATACATATTGTGTGACTCCTGTCCAGGACTTTCCAACGTTCATCACAAGGGCTGGCTTTGCATATACATATATTAATGGGAAAATAAATTATATAACTTCATGATTCGACTTTGAAAAGGATTCAAAATTTGTTGATTCTACAAACAGCTACTGGGCAAATTTCTGTTATGTGCAAGGCCCTACAGTGGTCATATGGGAAAAGAGTCAAGAGATGGTCCCTGGCCTCAAGGAGTTCTCTGATAGACTGTATCAACAGCTTGAATATGAGAGAGTGAAATGGTGCATTGGGCACTGAGCTTGGAATGTGGAAGACTCATCTTCCTGAGTTCAAATCCAGCTGCAGACACTATCTGTGTGACCCTGGGCAAGTCACTTAACCCTGTTTACCTCAGTTTCCTCCTCTGTCAAATGATCTGGAGAAGGAAATGGCAAACCACTCCAATATCTTTACCAAGAAGACCCTAAATGAGGTCAGAAAGGGTTGTCAGACTCAAAAACAACAGGATGATAGATTTACAGCTCAAAAGAACCTCAGAGGTTGTCCAATTCAATCCTCTCATTTACATTTAAGGAAACTGAAGCTTGGGGAGGTTAAGAGAGTTTGTCATATAGATTATACAAGCTTCAGAGTTAGGATTTGAACTCAGATCCTTTGATTCCAAAGCTAGCCCTCTTTTCACTCGACTACACTGCCTTGCTTTTCAAGAAATTGCATTCCATCCTGCAGTTTTTATACATTTACTTTCCCCACACACAGAGATTTACTTTTCCTGCCTCAGTTCTCCTTATTTCCCCTCCACACTATTGCCCCCCCAAAACAGACTCCCACCCGAAGCTGACAAGTCATCCCTAGGTGTCTTTTTTATATACCTATAGAGTCCATGTCATTTCTCCAGACAGAACTGAAGCTCCCTGGGTCCCAGGACTGTTTAATTTTCTCTTTGTAGCCCCCACTCTCCAACAATGCTTAATAAAAGTTTGTTTATTGCGCAGATCAATCTCCTGCTACTATGTGCATCCACACAAACTGTTTACCTTGTGTGAAAGGCATTCACTCCTCACCTTTCAGAATCCTTCACTCCTTCGCTACAAGGCTTAAGTTTCTGCACTAGCATCTCTACCCTGAATTGCTACCCCAAGATTTAGTGTGTTCTCAAATATTCCTCGAACAGTTTGGATCTCCCTTCTCTCACCATCACTCCCCCAACTTTGGTCTATGCTTGTGTTACTCTTGTATGATACTTTTCATATCCTCCCATTAGAATAAAAGCCATCGGCAAAAGGTATTGTAGCTTTGTCTGGGTGTGCCCAGAGTCCAACCCGGGTGCTTGGACATAGCTTACATTTAATAAATGTTCCCTGAATTAAGCTAGGAAAGAGATAGTCAGAAGTGAACAATCAGATTCCTGTGATCTGGACACATCAACTCAAATTCTTCAGGTAGCACCCATGTGGTATAATGAAAGAGCCACAAACTAGGGGAAGGGGTGGATTCTAGTCTTCCCTTGGTTATTTAGTGGCCATGTGACTTTGAACGGGTCACTTACCAGCTCTGAAACCTCAGTTTTCTCATCTCAGAATGGAGACACTAAAAGCTAGCAGGTCTACCAGCCTGCCTAACACACTTAATGAGAAGCAAATGAGATATAAAAGCAAAAGTTCTTTGAAAATGGCAAAGTGTCATCTCTATAAAAACAAAGCATTAGAATGATAGACTGATAGCTTTAGGGATAGTTATCTCATCCAACCCATTGTTCATTTTTTAGATTAGAACCAATGGAGCCCCAGGGGGAAATGTCTGTCAAGTTCACACAGCTGGTCTTGGGCAGAGCTAAGATTCAAACCCAGGTCCTCCGGCTCCAAACTGGGCATACCCTGTCCTATACCTCCAGATTAACCATAGGATTATTATGACTAATTAAAATATAGACTGGTTAATTCCCATTTCATTAGGATTTTTTAGTAATTTCATGGAACTTGCCACATTGGCTCTAATTAGGGAAGTCAAATGAAGACACATTTAGGGGACAGAACTCACCATTAAGTTGACTTTTAGAATAAGAGCCTTAGAGCTCAAAGGCACAATTTGAATAATCTACACACATACACACACACACATACACACACAATCAAAAGATGCCTTAGAAAATAAGAATAGGTACGCTTCTTTCTCAGGTTACGAACACCCAACTTGAAAACGTTTCACATAATCATGCTTTAATATTCCCACTCATGTCTGTTCTGTTCCATTCCCATCCTGTCCTTTCCCTTCCCCACAGAGTTCTCCATTGGGACCAAGTCGTCCTGGGCTAACAGCAACACAGGGCGACCAGCTTGCGGAACTAATTCTGCTCTACCACCTCCTTTCTTCTTCCTCCTCACGAGGAAAATGTTTTTGGTCTAGATGGGTAGGTAAAGATACTCCCTCGATGCAGACTTATAATTGCCCTGCAATTTGTAGTTTTAGAAGTTACCTAGAGGAATGAAAAGATGAAGTGACTAGTCTGGACCCTCAGACACAGTATTTGAACATAGAGATCCCTAACTCCAAGGCTACCTCCCTATCTACTGTACCACTATCCTCTCAGGTATGTATGCACACTATACTTTATCTTCCACAATGATGCTTCCCCACCCTATTTTGCACCAATTAATTTCATCTCAGGCAATGAAGAGCTTGAGGCAGGGGTTGGTCAGAGTAGTTCTGGAATGGTATACTAGGGAACACAGGTGAGAAGTATGGCAGCAGGAATGAGGTAGGAGTATTTGCCAAATCCCTGCATGGGGTCTTGTACCGGGAATCAGTCTATACCAGCAAGAGGGTGAAAAGCGGGAAAAAGAAGTGTAAGAAAACCTGGCAAGCAGAGGTCCAGAAGGTCAAAGTTCATATAAGATTCAGACAGCAAAAGGAGCAGGCATAACATCCCCAAAGTAGTAAAAAGTGTGACTACTGGGATTCTTGTTCAGGTATAGATTGGTTAGACTAAATAGCCTCTGGGTGGCTAGGTGGCACAATGGATAGAGCACCAGGCCTGGAGTCGGGAAGACCTGAGTTCAAATGTGGCCTCAGACATTTACTAGTTGTGTGACCCTGGGCAAGTCACTTAACCTTGTTTGTCTCGGTTTCCTCATCTGTAAAATGAGCTGGAGAAGGAAATGGCAAACCACTCTTGTATCTTTGCCAAGAAAATCCCTATAGGGGGTCATGAAGAGTTGGACACGACTGAAATGACTGAAGAACAGCAACAAAAATAATCTCTGCACGCCCTTCCAACTCTGAAATTCTCTGATTCTGTGAGTAAAAATAGGGAAGTAGGAAAGTAGAGGGCACATTTGTGGAACGGTGAGTAGTTTGGTTCTCCTGAAGTATGCAAATTAGTCTAGAAATGAATCAATCATGGCACCGAGTCATGGAAGATCCTGGAATTTTGGAGTAAGGGGTTTAAACTTGGGAAAAAATATGGAGCTGTTGTAAGGGTTTTGAACAAGGGAGCTACGTGGACCAGATCTGTGCATAATTTAGATTAATCTAGCAGGAGTGTTTTAGACAGGCCAGAGAAGGGAAAGTGTGTAGCCAAAGAAAACTGGAAAGAAGACGATGCCTTTGTTGTTTGTTGCCGAGTTGTTTCTGTTGTGCCTGACTCTTCGAGATCCCATTTGGGGTTTTCTTGGCAAAGACACTAGAGTGGTTTACCATTTCCTTCTCCAGCTCATTTTACAAATGAAGAAACTGAGGCAATCAGAGCTAAGTGACTTGCCCAGGGTCACAGAGCTAAGAAGTGCCTGAGACCAAATTTGAACTCAGGGCTTCCTGACTCCAGGCTTGGTCCTCTGTCCACTGCACCACCTAGCTGCCCAAGATAATGGCTAGATGGTAGAATCACCAGGGCTTGGCAGGTGATGGTATGAGGATGAGGGAAGATCACACTGTCACAGAAATGGGTGGTTTCTACTTAAAAAAAAATGTTTGCTATCTCTTCGATGCTACTGGCTAAAATATACTTTGTATGCTTGTTTGGGAATTTAACGGCAATCTGTAACATTGTTTCTATTTTTAAAACAAAGAGCTGTCAAATAGACAAGAAGCTGACTTATAACTGGTATAGGGAAAGAGATGAACTCGGGAATCCCTGAGTTAAAATTCTGGCTCAACTATGTCTCACCAATGCTACCTTGGGCAGGTCATTTAATCTCCTTCCTCAGTTTCTTCTTCTGTAAAATTAAGATGGTTGGACTGAATGACCTCCAAGGTCCCTTCCAACTTTACATGTATGAGCTTACAAACTTTTTAAAAAATCAAAATTCACTTTAATTTTATGATTTCCTATACTGAGGCTGATAGGGCTGAAAATTAACTTAGAGGTCATTTAGTCCAACCTCTTCATTTTACAGATGAGGAAACTGAGGCTGAGAAAAGTTAAGTGATTTGTTCAAGGTCACACAGGTAGTTAAAAGAACAGAATTTGGATACATTGTTAAGTTCAGACAGTTTCACTACCAAGAGATTAGTCACCAGGGGATGATAGTTCTGGGAATAATGAGGAGGTGGCACAACAATTTACAAAAACTGTTGCCTGGGTCAAGAAGAGTTTGGTTTTGATTTGCATGAGTGATGAGAATATCCACACAGGAGGAAACACAGAATCCAGTAGACTATAAGCTACTTAAGGAAAGGAACTACTTCAAACCAGTTTTTATATACCAGGAGTCTAGTTATTAAATAGTTGCTGTTATTATTAAAGTGCTTAAAAATGAATGAATAGAATGAATGAATGAATGAATGAATGAATGAAAGAAATGAAATAAAATGAATGAATGACACCATGTCTCCTCCAAGTATTGAATCCTTTAAAGTACTTTAGGTTAATGCCTTGCTTCTGGCCCCAATCTACCCACTGTAATTACTGAATAAGACAACTTTAAAAAGAGGATTGGAAATTAAAATTAAAACCGTCCTAAGTTTACAGAGGAAAAACCACTGTCAATCTGACATGATTTGACTTAAAACAAATGAACTGCACAAAAGCTCTCCCCATCTGAGAGTGGCCGGTCCTGTTCCCCGACTGCTCCCCCACGTATCTCTGGGCAGCCCGTACATTCCCAACTCCTACTGCCAAGTTAAAATGAAAACGTTCTTAGTCTAAAAATGATTGAGGTGGTTTTCTCTAATCAAATTAAAGCAGCCAAATGTTCCTTTCAAAGGTAACTGTCTACTCTGCAGCTGTATGCAAACTACCACATCAAATAGGAAGGAAAAAAATAGCGACAGAATTGTGTCCTTTCAGTACAAGGGGGGGGGGGGGGCTGCCTCCAGAGATGAGGGGTGAACAAAAGCATCAGCACAGCTAAGAACGACATTCAGAGAAAACTTCGAGAAATATGCTGACTTCACAAATTGTGAACAATGCACTGAAATGTCCGAGATATAATTAGCTTTTTTTTTTTGGAGGGGGGTAGGGGAATGTGCTGGGGGGAGGGAATTCCCCCTAAAAGTGCTAAACAGCAATAGATACCTTGAGTCATTTATGCCTCACAACCAAAAGCCTCAATAAGACACATGAAAGGAGTGGCTAATGCTTCACAGAAAATGAAAAATCATGGAGATCTTGTTTTATTCACTTCCCGTCTCTGTCAAAACACTTAAGACAGCACCCTGAGCAATCTTGAATATACGAGTTTCAGTTAAACTTGTAATGATCATTTGCATGCAGAATTTGTTCTTTTACAGACACTTGGGAAATTCCTGCAAAGAATTAATTCAGAGTAGACCCATTTTTCAGTTTGTTTCAACTTTTTAAAAGAATTAATTGCTTAAAATTAAATTTAATGGAAAAACTACTTTGGTTCAGAGGGTAATACTTCCCCCCCCCCAAAACACATGAAGTTGTCTGCATCCCATGCCTGACACATGAGTATTTTAATATGCAAAATTCTATACATTTAGGTAAATAGGTAATGGGAAGGTTAGGCCTCAGAATTTAATAGGAGGAAGAGAAGAGGTTGGATTCCTTTTGGGAAATTCCAAAGTGCTTTTAAGCATCCCAAGCTACTCCCTGGCGCAAATACTCATCTCCTCAACTTAAGTGTTCTCCCAGAAATGCTCTGGGGTTGCAAATCTTGGAACACCACACTCTCCAAGGAATTCAAGCTGTGGTTGACCCACAGGGCAATGGAGAGATACATGGTGGGAGAGAATGGGCTGTGGCCCATTTCCAGATGACCTACATTTAAGAAGCATAAGGAAATGCGTGTTAGGAAACAGGAATGAGCTGGCCATGTGGCAGAAGCAAAGGCCAAGAGTTGGACAACATGAGCACTCTACTCCAGGTATAAAATAGATCAATGGATAAGGAGGCCTGGATGGGTTGCAATTGGTACCAGTAGATGAGATGAGAGAAACCCTGACACAACTGAAGATGCAAATCAAGGAATGCAGTACAAGTACCATCTCCATTATTCATCTGCGGCAGGCTAGTGAAGGGAGAAGCACTTGAGGTGCATGCCACCAACACCACCCCTGCCCCCGCTTCCCCCATCCAAGATGGCAGCACCCTAATGGTCAAGCTACAGGCTGGAAACTCAGACTCTAAAACTTAGTATGTAAATATCCAAATCCGAGTTTCTGAGCTTACTCTGGACCATTATTTAAGGAATTAATAATTTATTATTTTATTGTTATTACTAATAACAATAACAGCTAGCATTTATATAGTGTTTTAAGGTTTGCAAAGCACTTTACAAATTTTATCTCATTTTATCCTAACAGCAATCTTGGGAAGTAGGTAGAAAAGCCCAGCTCTCTATCTCACACACACACACACACACACACACACACACACACACTCATGACACACTCTTCAGTTTACTCCGTATCATTAAATATTTCCTCGGCTACTTTTAGCCTAAACAATCGAGGAGATGACAAATCAAGCCTTGATGTGTAGCTTTTACTAATTTCTGAGGTGTAAATGCTCACACTGAAAATTTAACAAGTGAGCTCGTATAAGCTGACTCAGCATGCCCCTGGAAGTAGGGGCATGGTACCTTCCACAGGTATCTTCAATGCCGTTTTCACAGGATCCTCGGTCTAGGGTGGAAGGAATCTCAGAGGCCATATAATCCAAGCCCCTCATTGTACAAGGGAGGAAGCTGAAGCCCAGGGACTTGGGAAAGGTCACACAGGTAAGCGTCAAGGGCGGGATTAAAAATGAGAAAACAGTCTTGTAGAGGGGAAGGGACTTGTCCATAGCAGGACCACGGATGTGTGGTTCCATCTCGGGCTCATCCAAGTACACCATTCTTTCTCTACACCTTCCTATCGAGATTTCATTTTAATTTCTTAAGATTTAAAATAGATACAGACTAAATAGGCAAACAAGTAACATTAACAGCACACTTACGGAGCATTTAAGTGATAAAAAAATGCTTTCCTTGCAACAACTCTGTGAAGCAGGTATAGGGCTTTATTTTACTGCCTTTACTGTCATCATTTTATTCTATTATTTATTTTTATTACTACCCTTACTTATTTACTTCCCTCTCTTGATTATCTCCAATTGTATTGTCTGTATCTTGTTTGTACACAGTTGTTGTCTCTCTCTTTAGGCTGTAAGCTCCTTGAGGGCAGGGAATATTTTTTCACCTCTCTTTGTATTCTCAGGTCTTAGCACATAGTAGCCACTTAATAACTGCTAGCTGACTGAGAAGGGATGAGCAAACTGAGTCTCAAAGAGGGGAAATCATGTGCTCACGGTCATACATTAAGTTTAAAGTTACAACTTCGGCCCAGGACTTTTGACTTCAAGTCTAGTTTCTGAAGCCTGGTTCATGACCATGATATCTGTAAAGCACTCGGCACAGTGCCTGGCACATGATGGACACTGTGAGTGTTTATTCTCTTCACTCCTTCCCTAATGTTATTGTTTATTGATTTATTTATGTCTTATTATCCTTTCTTGATTGTTATTATTTTGTTAAAGCATGTTTTATTATAAGTAATTTTGAATATGTTCATCTTGGTTCTTGTTAGTTTTAATAAGTTTGAAATAAAACCTATTTTTTAAAACTTCAGAAACAAAAACTTCTTAAAACTTAAGAAATCTGAAACTACATGGTCAATTATCCACCAAAACTTCTAACCCAATTCTGTCACTTAACACATAACTCCCTTAAAAATCATGTAACATTCATCTCAGCATAAAACTGTCCATAATAATACATACTTAGATTAGAAATTTATTTAACCAGAAATTAAATTCTTCATCCAAGAACTTGACATAATTTCTCGCCTTCTATTTATCTAAAATCCCTGTATTTTAATATTAATAATTAATATCATTAATAATCATTTATTCATTTAGACAGTCATTCAACAAATTTTCACTCAGACCAAGGCAAAAACAGAGTCTGCACCAAGTGTAACATATTATACTAGATACTGTGGGGACCTGGATAAGACGTGGTCCTTGTCTGCATGGAGCTTCCAACCAAGTGGAGAGAAGGGGAAGGAAATATAAAACTCCAAATAACCATAATGTAGATTAATGGTATTAGAAGAATTACCAGAAGCAGTATGGTGTAGTGGTTAAAGCCAGGAAGACCCAGATTCAAGACCCATCTCTGACCACCTATGTGTGCCCCTTGACCTTGGGCAACTCACGCTTACCTTCAGCGCTCTAGGTAATTTTTAATGAATAGGAGTTGCAGCTTGCACTGGTAAAGGGAAATTTCCTTACCTGGAAGCTCCCTATATGAATCAAATCAAGAGTCTAATCCTTATCCTAGTGTAGTATCATGAAATTAACTCATTCAATAAATATCACTGCAAATAGTAGGTAATATATCAGGTTTTGATTCACTTTCAAACAATTTTGCAAACATCTGGGAATTTTGCACCATGTAACACCCTGAACTTCTGATTTTCTCTTCATTTATCCCTTCACTTACTAAACTCAGATCCCTTGCCCACAGGGCCATAACCACTTGAGGGTATTTGGGAACATCACCTCCACATCTAGATGCCCGCTTCTTTTGTCTGATGACTTATGTGCGATGAGGGAAACACGAAACAGAGTCTGAGGGTTTGGCACTGCCACAAGTCCAGCAAAGGTCCTCTGGTGGCTGCCTAGGTTTGGAGGATATGTCCAGTATCTTTTAGGGTTTCTATATCCCTCAATCTTTGGATGGCCAAGCGATCAATCGGTATTAGGTCAACCAGTGTCCACATGACAACCAATTAAAATAGTCTGTGCTAGACAGATAATTACTATAGCTCAGCCAACTAGTGCCACAGGTGGGCCCTGTATCTACAGATCCACTTGTATAAAAATTATGTGCATGGTCCTATATTTCCTTAATGTTGCCTTCATTATCAGGGCTAAAAATATGTAGCATAATCTTTTTGGTTTCCCTTCAGTATGTTGTCTCCCATTCTCTTATCATCCTTTTGTGATTGATAATAATTTCCCCTTTCAAATAGATTTCAGTAGTTTCAGAACCATCAACTAACTTTATCCAGACTAGAGTAACCCAATTTTTGCCTTCTATCTCTATACAAAGTTGTTCCTTTTGACCCATTGCCACATCAGTAGTGCACGAGCAGTGACTTATTTTTTCCCTAAGGTTGGTAAGAGGTTCCACAGAGACTTTCATTTTCTCACCCTATATTCTTTGCAATCGAGAGCATCGCTATGCAAAAGATCTCACCAGGATGCGGGGTGCAAATGTGTGCCTCTGAAACAAATGGCATTTTTGGACTTCCCTACGAAGCTAACTATTCAAACCTGACCTATTCCAACACTGAAAAATGAGAGATTATTACAGGAAAAGACACTGGCACAGACTACTATGATTTCCAGTAGGACGTTAACCAAAGTACATGAAATGCCACAACAAAGAGGCAAAAACAGCCCAGAAATCATTTCGGTCAGCAAACACTTAATTTCTTTGCCAAGTCAGAAGACATGGCAACCAAGGGCAATACCTGGCCAAAATATAAATTAATTTTCAAAACATTAAAGTTGATAATGTTATAAGCATATGAGTAATACTACCCCATGACAGAGCAGAGAACAATGGTAGGGAAAGGAATCTTCAGAGCGTGAGGTCATCTCAATTGGCAAAATTGGAAAGAGGATGAGAAAGATGAAAAAAAAATGCAACAGATGCTTCTATGTTAATCTAACGAACTAATCTCATCTCTGATGACAGAACCACCCCTTTGGATCCTTACATGTGGTACAGGAGGAAGTATATACGGCATTAAAAAATACAAAAACAGGAAAGGCAGCTGGACCCAACCTAGTACACAAAGAAGAAATCTGTGCTGGAGACAACAACTTTGAAGACACTGAGGCATCAGTCTTTGAGATACTTGAAAGGAGGATGAAATAATGGAAAAAAAAATCAAATGCCATTATAAAAGAAAAGAAGACATCAGTAATTACTGGCCCATATGTCCAATTTCTTATTGCTATAAAATCTGAGTAAAATATTATTCTCTTTCCTATTTTTTACAAGTATTTTAAATCACTTGCATGATCAATGGCTTAGAAAATCTTCATGAGAATTGTCAATAACCCTCTACCCTGAATTCTCTCCACTGACATAACCAGAAATCAGTTTTCTCTCTTGAGGAACCTCTATTGCAAAAGTCTGCTTCGAGTCTCTCCCCTCTCCCATCCATATTTCCCATAACTGCCAAAGCAATTTCTTTTAAAGTGTAAGAAGACTGTGTCACACTCCCCTACTCACAAAGCTACAGAGGCTCCCTTCTGCCTCCAGGATAACAGAGATACCACTCTCTTGTGCCCTTGGGTCCTGCTTACCTCTCCAGGCTTATTATACATGTACTCCATGTTTTCAACCAAACTGGCCAACCTGCTGTTCTTCATACAAAACAGCACCGACTATCCCCTGTCTGTAATGCACTCTTTCCTTACCTCTGTCTCTTAGAAACCCTAGGTTCCTTCAAATTCCACTTGCCACACAAGATCTTCCTGCTTTCTGTAACTGATAGTGCCCTCCCAAAAATTACTTTGTACATACTTATTTATGTGTATACCTTATTTTCCCCCAAAAAATTGTTTTCTCATATCCATGGTGGAAATGTTGGAGGGGATCCCAATAAGGTGATTTCTTTTGCTCCACCAATTCAAATGTCCCTTGAACGTCGTTGTTGTTCAGTCACGTTCAGCTCTTTATGGTTTTTCTTGGCAAAGATACCAGAATGGTTTGCCATTTCCTTGTCCAGCTCATTTTTACAGATGAGGAAACTGAGGCAAACAGGGTTAAGTGACTTGCCCAGGGTCACATAGCTAAATGTCTGAGGCTGTATTTGAACTCATGAAGATGAGCCTTCCTGACTCTAGGCCTGACGCTCTATCTACTGGGCCACCTAGCTGCTTCTCCTTGAATGTAAGCTCCCTGAGGATGTTTCCATTTTTTTCCCCAGCACAGTAGAAATCAAGGAAGGCTTCCAGCAAGATAGGTGGGTCTCCTGTGATGACTTTATAGGAGATGGAAAAGACTCATATAGGATGGGTAGGTATGGATGCAATATAAACCGTATCTTTGGAATAACTCCCAAACTGATGAGATCACACACTGTAGTCGAGTCAGATTATGAAGGACAAGCCAAGAAGCGGCTAGAATTAACGGAAAATCAAATTAATTTGAGTATCTCATTATATTCTCAGCACAGTGCCTGGCATATATTAGTGGTAATAAATGAAATAAATTGTGATAATTTAATAATAAATAGCAATAATAGTAACAAATGCTTCATGATTGCCTGATTAATTTGACTTATGAGAAGGGTACAGTAGGTTTCACAAATTTTTTTCTAAAGCAGACACATTTTGAGAGTCATACAATTGAATTAAAGGTGTAGAGAATATAAGATCCCATTGTGTTTATTATTTATTTTTTTTAAAGGCCCTCCTCCCACCATGGCACCTCCCCTGTAAATGGCAATTCCTACACAAGATTCCTTGAAGGATACAGCCATATAGAGAATATTCAGAACATCACGATCAAGCAAGGCATAAAACAAGTGATCCTATGCTTCTCAAAGTTACTTGCCACTATTATAGAGGATAGTTTAAGCAGAGTTCAAATAGGAGAACAGATACCTATGGATAGTTAAGGTCCTCCAGATGCCTCTCTTTACAAAAGATGTTATTGTGGTGTCTGCATCAAGGCCTAGAATTACTCAACACATCTGCAAAGAAGAATGGCCTGACAATCCAACTGGGAAAAACCAGATGAAGAATTCGTACTGTCTGGACCATCAGTTCCCAAACTTTTTGGTCTCAGGATCCCTTTTATGTTCTTAAAAATTATTGAGGACTCCTATAAGTTTTTGTTTATGTGGGTTATATCTATCACTATTTACCATATTAGAAATGAAAAGATTTTACTATTACTATGAAAATAGTTTTGAATTTGCAGACCTCTTGAATAGGTCTCAGGGACCATATTCTTCTACTGGTCTAGACTGACATAGCTACAAAGGTGGCCCACTGAGTCAGTTCACCAACACCTATCAGGTGCTCTGGTACGATGAACTAGGTTCAGAATTCAGAGGAAGACGATGGACCAGAAGACATTTGGAAAATTGTAGAGTCTTTCTAGCAATCCCAAACTGCCTCCTGGCATAGAAACTCATTTTCTCCCAGTGATTCTCCATGGCTGCAAAGCATGGAACCTCACAATTTACCAAAAACAGCACCACTCCCAACCCAAATCTTGGTAACCCACAAGTCAATGGTGGTCACAAGTAGACAGCATCACATTATTCACAAGGGCTTAGGTATAGGAAGTGACATAAAAGACAACCTCTATGGAGGACATAAGCTGAGGTTTAGATGGGTTGTGATCCTCACCACTGGACCCACCCACGTCAACAAGATGGCAGCTCCAGTGAAGAATGATTAAAGTGTAGGGAGGCCCAGTTGAGGGCTGAATTCACAATCCTGCCAGCATTGGCACTATAGACTAACTAAGCATGTTGGCTCATATTAAGGCATATTGCAATAAATATTACTTAATAACTGACAGCAGATCACATCTTTCCCTTGTGGTGTACTTATGAGTGCCCGCTTGCTTTACTGTGTAATTCCCACCCTCGGGGAGCTCCTGAAAGAGAACAAACATTGGCCTTAGCTACCAGAAATACAGCTCCTCACAAAGGCTATAATGCTGGAATATACTAGTCTCAATCAACAAACACTAAGCAAGAATTAAGCTCCAACTATGTGCTAGGCTCAGTGAGAGGTGCTAGGAATCCAAATATAAAACTGAGACCTCTGTCTGCCTTCGAAGAGCTTTAATCCTACTGAAGTAATAATGCACTGGTTTAGTAGGTAAAGCAATGGATTTAGAGTCAAAGGATCTGGTTTTGAACCCAGGCCCTATCAATTTCTACCTAGGTGTCTCAGGAGGGTCTAGAATCAGGGGTGGGGAACCTGCAGTCTCAAGGCCACACGTGGCCCTCTAGATCCTCAAGTATGGCCCTCTGACTGAATCTAAACTTCACAGAGCAAATACCCTTAATAAAAGGATTTGTTCTTTAAAATTGGACTCAGTCAAAAGGCTGCACCCAGGACCTAGAAGGCCACATGTGAGAGGCCACAGGTTCCCCGCCCCAGAGTAGAGTTCCATTTCCCTATCTATAAAATGCAGGAATAGAATGGTTTATCGCTGAGGTCCTGCCTGATTCTACAATCCCTCATGGGTTCTCTTCTGATTCTACCTTCTTTACGATTTCCAAATCAACCTTTTGCTTCCCGATTACTTCCATCAACCTTCTCTAAACTGAGATCTAAGGAAGGCCATCAGATTAACGATAAGTCATCTCTCTGTAAGATTACATGGTTGGAAAGTGCGTCTTCACTCTCCTGCCTATACAAAGACCTCCAATGATGTGAAGCCACACAGATGCTCCTTTAGGGATAGTTGCACCTAGTTTAAATGTCCTATGCCTAACCTTCCCTTTGGTCTTAGGATTATAATCAGAATGTGAGCAGGAAGAGAGCTCTTACAGGCAATCTCGTCCTTTTTGTATACAATTCCAATTGGGATTTACTGTTTCTTCTTTGAATCTATGAGAGTTACTCAAACTCCAGCTTTACATATCCTTTTTTTTAAAGACTGAAAAGTCACATGAAAATCAATTGCTTTATGCTAACCACTTGGAGTTCTGTGACAAAGAAAGCAATGACATAACTTTAATATTAAAAGGAAGCAAAGGAGGAAATAGAATTCACTAGAGACTTCTGTTCCCTAAAATAGATCTGCTTTCACTGCTGGGGAGAGAATTTCTCACTGGTTTCAGCCTAGGGCCCTGAGACTTCCTTTTGCAGTTGGAAGGCCAATCTGAGCCATCACAGAAAATGGAATGAAAGAAAAAAATTCCCAGGAGAGACTTGGAAATGCAAGCCCCCCTCGGTGCATTCTCAGATATTTTCCAGATTTGAGAAAGTGACATAAAACCCATCTCTTCCTCTAGCTGCCTGAAAATGAACTTCAAAATTACACCCTAGACTCTGCACTCAGTGCCACTGGAAGAGCTGACAAAGCCACCCTGAGTAACCATGGTGGTACACATCCTGGGCCTGGACCAAAGGGGCCAATTTAACCAAAATAACTAAAAGCCTCTCTCCAACACAGACTACCAGTGAATGGTACAATATAATACTCCAACACAGAACTCCAGAGATGCAGTGCTATGTGGCCTTTGAGAGCATAATCTCCTCTTCCAAGAGACAGTAAACTCTTTGAGGGCAGGAACTGACTTAAATGAAGGATGGAAGAAATGGATTGGATTATGGAGACTAGAGGACTTATTTTCAAGCGTAACCTTCCCATTTGGAGCAGGTAGGTAGGTACCCAGTGGATAAAGTGCTATGTCTGGAATTAGGAAGACTCATATTCCTGTGTTCAAACTTGGCCTCAGACACTAGCTATATGACCCTAGGCAAGTCATTTAACCCTATTTGCCTCAGTTTCCTCATCTGTCAAATGATCTGGAGAAGGAAATGGCAAATCACTCCAGTATCTTTGTGAAGAAAACCCAAAACGGGATCATGAAGAGAGGAATACACCTGAAAATGACTAAACAACCTTTTCATTCAGTTCCAAGATTCCAGAAAGTCCCGGACATGGCCTATTCCCTTACCTGGCCAAGCCCCATATAAATAAGCAACAGAGACTGGGGCTAGGCCATGAAAACCTGAGATAGGTCTCTTCAGGGAGACTCCCCAAGGCAAATGACATAAAAATAGAGTTCCTGACCAAATGTGAAAGATGAGAAACAGGATGTAAAACTTGAACAGGATTCTCCTCTCTGACATGTGATTTAATAAGGTCACTGCTTAACATTCTGGTCTTCTGTGAAACATTCTCCATGGAGCTGGTCAAAAAGAAATTAAAACAAAGTAAAAAACGGGACATTAAAACAAAATAGTTTTAAGCAACCATATCTTATATTCATATGGTCATTTTAGCCTTTTTTTTATCTCCAAAGTATTTTCAAATGTTGCCTTAAACTTTACTTTATTCTTTGTTTGATTGGTTCTAGATGTCTTCCTTGTTGAAAGCATGGGAAAATACAACACCAAGAATGAAAAAGGCAAAGGAAAGGTGGGTGTGAACAGCCTACACCACCACCCATAGTGAGGAGGGGAACAGATTAGGATACCTACCACATCTACAGATATTCCCCCCTCCCCCTACCCCAGCCCAGTTAATGAGATCATAGAGGTTAAAGAATAGGTAATAGAGATAAGGTCTTTGATGAAGGTTAATGAAAGTATCATAACTTTGAAGCTAGAAAGGTTTATCTAATACAATCCTCTTTTATTTTACAGACAGGAAATTGAAGCTTAAGCAGATGAAAAAACTCTCCTAAGATCACACTGGTGGTCGGCATTGGAGTTGGGATTTGAACCCAAGTCCTCTGACTCCAGGGTCTGTGTCCTATACAAAATTTACACTGTTATCCATTCATGAGGTGAACCAAACAACCACTTATTAAGCACCTGTTATGTGCTTATAGAAAAATACGTTCAGTCGATAAAATTTATTAAGCACCTACTATGTGCCAAGGCACTGTGCTAAGCTCTGGAAAGAGAAATAAAGGCCAAAGATAGTCTCTGCTCTCAAGGAACTCACAATCCAATGAGGGAGACAACACTTAAACAACTTTATAAACACACAAAACTCATTATCTACTAAATGATTTAGAAATAATCAACAGAGGGGAGACACTAGGATTAAGGGGTATGGGAAAGGCTTCTTGTCGAAGGTAGGATTTTATCTGGTACTTGAAGGAAGCCTAGGAAGTCAAGAGGAAGGGGTGAGGAGGAAGAGCATTGCAGGTGCAGCCAGAGAGAATGACCAGAGCCAAGAGATGGATCATCTTGTTTGAGGAACAGCCCAGAGGCCAGTGTCACTGGACTGAAGGGTAGGTGATGGGGAATAAGATATAAGAAGCCTGGAAAGGTAGGAAGGGGCTGGGTTAGGAAGGGCTTCAAATGCCAAACAGAGCATTTTGAACTTGACTCTAGGGGTCCCAGAGGTAACAGGAAACTACTGGAGTTTACCGAGTAGTAGCAGCAAGTCAATTAACCCTTCACTGATTTCTCAGACTTTATAAACTGCGCAGCAGGTGCCCTGGTAGAGGAAATTCTTCACAGCAATGAAATCATTGATTTCTGAGCCAAAAGAAAAAAAAATCCTAATAGAGAGGACTCTGGATTCTGAAAAAGGTTATGTCAATAGAGAGCAAACAAGTCCTATCAACCTGAAAAAGTTTCATCCGGTGAAAATAGGGATGAACTTGGGTGTGGAAGGACCTGTATTCAATTCCCACTAGCTGGGATTTCATTTAAAGCACTGGGGCCTCAGTTTCCTCATTGATAAAATGAGGGGTTTGGATCAGATGACCTCTAAGCTCTAATCTACAGACTAGTCTAAATTCAGAGAGACTCACTGCTCTGACCACAGGGTGATGACTATTTTTGCTACAACCACTCACAAATTCCATCAAATTCCAAGTTTCAAACACGATGCAATCTGTGTCAGTGGAGGAACTATGGATATAGACCAAAGTAATAATTGCAGTATTAGCGTATAAATTACTGTTATCACTTTGTGTGGGTATCTTTTGGTATTCTCATTGCCAAGAAACATATGCCAAATCATCTTGGGGAAGATCTACTATCCTGAATATGCTATAGCATAATCGATAGAATACATACTTGAACAAGGCAGAAAATTTGAAATTCGTTTATACTTTTAAGAACCATTCCTACACAGTTCAAGATACGTAATTCTAGAATAATTGTTGCCATCTGTTACTTCTGGGTTCTGCCCCCTCTGTTCCCTTAAAATTTCTCTCCAAAAGGTCCTCAATATGCATAGATCAATAAATCCAATGGCCTTTCTTTTTAGTCCTTATTCCCCTTGATCTCTCTGAAGAATCTGACCCTGCTGACCGACCCCTTTTACTTAATACTCTCTTTTCTCTTGGTTTCTAAGATACCATATTTTCCTAGTTTTCTTCCTACCTCTCAAACAGGTCCTTCTCTGTTCTCTTTCACTGACTTATCATCTTCCTGCTGTCCTTCTTTCTCCTATTTTTCTCCTTGGAAAATCTCCTTCATTAGCACAGCTTCAATGGTGACCTCTAAGCAGCCAACAGGAAAATCTCTATCTTCAACCTTGACCCCCACCGCCTTCTGAACTCCATACCCATATGACCACTTAGAAGTCCCACCGGTATCTCAGGACCCACATAGCTCAAATTTAGATTATCTTATCCCTTAAAAAACAACTCTTCTCTTGTACATTATGATTTCTGTTAATGATACCATCATTTACCTGATCT
>CM053623.1:36196302-36210985 GCA_028646595.1 Phalanger gymnotis | reverse complement strand
ATCCAATAACTCTGCATAGGAAAGATTTAGGTAAAAAATATTCAGCAAAGCCTCATTTTAGTCCTCTAGAGGTCTCTGACCCTGGATTCTTGATTCTCAAGGGCAGTAGAAGCCAACAAAATGCACAGTCCAGGCGGTTCATACTGAGCTGGAAAAAGGCCCTGCCATGGGCCAGAAGAGACTTGAGCAATTGTCTCACCACATTTGGACAGGCTGGTTGCCAGAGGGCTGGCCACTGGAATGGACCACAGAGTTTGGGACAGAAAAAGCAGCTTAGCATTCAGCTAGGCCAACTCCTTCATTTTACAGATGAGGAAACAAAGGCCAAGAACAAGAAGGGGCTTGCCCAAGGTCATGTGGGTATTAAACAGAAAATCTAGGATTCAAACTCGGGTCTTCTAATGGCAAATCCACAGCCCCTTCTTTCCTTTGTAGTACACTGAAGACTCCCTGACTCAGTTTCCCAATGTGTAAAATGAGCTGGAGGAGGAAATGGCAAACCACTCCAGTCTCCTTGCCAAGAAAATTCTAGATGGGGTCACAAATAACTGGACATGACTGAAAATGACTCAACAACAACCAAAGTCCTATAAAATGTTTCACTCTCCCATCTGAAGTATTCTTCCTTCAAGATCCAAGTCAGGTATCAGCTCATTCAAGAGACTTTATCTGATCACCCTGCTAGATGCTTGGACCATTCCCTCCTTGAATTTCTCAGTTACTTTTCCTTTGCCCTAGTAAGTATAAGCTCCTTGAGGGCAGGGGCTGTCTTTCTTTTTCTTACTTGTCTCCCCTGTGTCTGGCACATAGTAGGTGCTTAATAGATCTTTACAGAATTGAACTTTTACCAAATGTTCCCTTATATCCCAGAGGTGGGGAACCTTCAGCCTTGAGGTTAGGATTTGTTCTGTGAAGTTTGGATTCAGTCAAAGAGCCACCCTTGAAGACCTAGAGAGCCACATGTGGCCTCGAGGCTGCAGGTTCCCCATCCCCTGTCATCCTGTACCACTTGTATTAGGGTCTGTTGTCCAAGCTAGTCTTTAAATTCCTAGAATTTTGAGTGTCTCATGTTCTCCATGAGTTTCTTGTGGCTGAAGAACTAAAAAAAAAAAATAGAAATGATAAAGAAGATGATGATGATAGCTAGCATTTAGTACCTACTAGGTGCTGGGCATTGTGCTAAGCGCTTTACAAATTTAATGTCATTTGAGCCTCCCATCAATTCTGGAAGTAGATGCTATTATTATTATTATCCTCATCTTACAGCACAGAAAACTGAGGCAAACTGAAGTGACTTGCTCACAGTGATATAGCTATTAAGCACCTGGTTACTTTTATTTTTAAAAAAATACCGATAATCTCTACTTACTAGCAATTTGGGGGAAGATATTCTATGATACTGGCTAGTACTCACATTAAAGGGACTGTTTCTCTATCTTATCATAACTCTGATCAATAAACCCCAATTAGCAAGGAAAGACACAGCCCATCAAATTCACTGTCTAGCAGTTGGCGGGGGGAAGATATTTCAGAAAACTCTGAATAACTGAAAAAATATGGGCTACTTTCAAGACTGTGTTACGTATAAAATACCTAAATTTGCTTAATTCATTTGACTTAAATGAGAAACATTTGATTTCACACATTTCCCTGTGAGCAAAGAAGACAGACTCAATATTATTTAGCTAGAGCTATTTACATCACAAATAATAAGAAATTAAGTTATAAAACAATGCATTGTAAAATGGAATTATATGCTGTGATTGTAATCATTTTTATAGATAATATTTCAGCAAGGAATGCTCCCAGTTTTACACACAGGAATTTCCTGACCCTGCCATGTCATTTATTCCTGGCAAACTCTATTCTTTATCTACACATATTTCTTTTTCTCTTCCAAAACAGACCGGCACTCACATTAATGCTGCATCAGTATCGAACCAATTTAACCTCTGCATATCATATTAAAAATTCATTTCCTACTCAAGATGCTCAAGTCTACTTACTTTGCATGCCAAAATGTGAATTTCCTGACATAAAAATGCACCAAGATCAAAGACTGAATTGTCAGGAGCTTTACAGGTCATTTACACCAACTCTCTCATTTTAGATGGGGATGGGCAAACTGAGGTGGGTGTCAGAACCAGGATATGAATCCGGTTCTCCTCAGGATTTTTTCCACTTAAAAAAAAAGAAAGACACTTAAAGGCATGTTAAGAACATGACATATGTGAAAAGGACATTTATTTATATAAAAACAACTTCCATCCTCCCACCTTCATTTACTCATGACTTAAAACAAAGAAGAATAGCAAAGAATACACCCATGTTTACACAAGTTTCCCACTTATGGACCACTTTCTCCTTGATCCCACAAAGAAATTCTAATAATTCTATGTTTATGATAGCAGAGGAAGAGAATGGAATTGCAATGTCAAAAATTCAGCATTATCAAATTCTTTTGCAGGAACAAGAAAAGGGAGGGACACAACATTTGTAAAAATATTTACTAAATAGCCCTGATAATTAGAAATTTTTCAAGGAACACTCAGAGAACACCACAACAGAAATACCTCTCACATACTGCATGTGGAAAAACTGGAAAGGGGTGGGTGGGTGGGGAGAATCGAATTCCTGTTTTCACTGGGACTTGTCCCAATGAGGGTGTTGGATAGCCACAGTTCAAACATATCTACTTCTTCAGAAGGATTCGCTAGCCATTAAGATCACCTAAATGAAGCTTCAGCCCTAGAAAATATTACATGATCCCCTGGATTTCTTCGCACTGATTGATGTTCAAGATTTCCCAGAGGGAAGCAGGGTTTCCTTCTATATTGATGTTGTTACGTGATCTATCACTGAGCACTTCAGAGAAGATTGGAATTTCCCTCTATACAATAATCATGGAACTGTCTGGGGCATTCCCCTCCCTTTTCTAACAGTGACCGAAAATTCTAATAATACAACCACATCTGCACAAAATGCTTAATCATTTCCAATTACAAAAATCAGCAGCAGCAAGGTGGTGCAGATGATAGAGCATTGAGCCTGGGGGCAGGAAGATCTGAGTTCAAATCCAGCCTCAGTCACTTATTAGTTGTGTGACCCTGGGCAAGTCACTTAATTTCTATTTCCTCATCTGTAAAATGGGGATAATAATATCACCTAGTTCACAGGGTTGTATAGAGGATCTAATACATGAACATAGATAAAGTGCTTTGCAAACCTCGAAACACTATAAAATACAAACTACTACTATTATTATAATAATATTATATGTAGACCCCACCGCCATCACCATGGTAGGTCTTCCACCAATATTCCAAAGGATTTGAGATCTTATTTGATGTTAGTCTTGGTTCAGGTCTGTCCCCCAGGATTCCTTGGCTCCCTCCTGACCATTCTTTAACCCCCTGACCATTTCTCTATCCATCAAATAGTTGCATAATGTGGTGCATATGTGTGTGCGTGTGTCTGTTACATTTTATTTCTATTGCTGACTGGTCTTGGGTGACTGATTCAAAATCCTTCTTAAGTCTTGAGGGAGGGACTAGCCAACCTTTTTCCCCTCCATCTACCAGTCTTCTCATTTCACCATGGGGAAAATGGATCAGTCCAGAACTCATTAATTCTGCTGCTGTGCTAGGCATTTATAGATTCAGTCCCTTGTTCTCTCGTATGTATGTATTACTCATATGCCACCCTATGAGACTGCTCATCCCCCTCGAAGGGAAATTTCCGAATAACTGAAGCTTCTTCTCCCCCCTTTCCTGCACTGGGGCTATGTCACATTGATGTGGGCATTTCCTTCAATGTGCAGAGCACAACCTACCATGCTTGCCCATCTTGGGAGACCCTTCTCCCTCCTCCCATAAATCCTGATGGGGGAGGGGGAATCCAACTTATGTGCTGGGACCCTTCCTCTTATCCCCTTGTCATGGTGGAGATACCACACACTCAGGCCATCCGTTCCTTGTTGCTAGTCAGTTGCCTTATCTGGCTCTGAGCATAATATGCCTAAAGTCAAATTCAAAGATTTATAAGAAAGCTGGGAAACAGTGGAGAGGTCAAGTAGGCCTACCCTCTACAAATAAGGAAAG
The DNA here is from genome assembly GCA_028646595.1 of Phalanger gymnotis. Lineage (NCBI taxonomy): Eukaryota > Metazoa > Chordata > Mammalia > Diprotodontia > Phalangeridae > Phalanger > Phalanger gymnotis. The sequence goes on along the minus strand of CM053623.1, from coordinate 36,206,885 downwards.
TAAGGCCCCAAGAGTTGGCTTTGCCCACAGTCATACTGGTTACCAGACTCTCTCCCAGATCCTCATTAAGCAGATAACTCCCACCCAGCTTTCTCATCACTGTTTCTACTTACAGAAATAGACCAACTTTGATGAATATGAAATTCTTACAAGGACTGGATGCTCTGTCAAACTGCTTTAAAATGGCAAAATATTCGGTTTAAAAAAAGATGGAGGTATGAATTTTTTAAAGCATTTTTATTTGAGGCAATTATGGTTAAGTAACTTGTCCAGGGTCATCACACAGCTAGTAACTGAGTCTAGATTTATGCTACAGTCCTCCTGACTCCAGGGCTGCATGCAGAGGTGTGAATTTTTAAAGAAACATCATGAGATCTGTGGTCTGGACAATGTGAGTGTGAGTGTGTGATGTAACAACCGATACCCATGAAGAGTAAATTGGTTACAAGTGAGGTTAAGCCTGGTTGATATGACAGCCAAGGGCTTTGAAATTCTCATGTGTAAACTTAAGGAAAACTAATTTCTTCATTCATTCTCAAAGGAATCAGGTGGTTGCTGAATATTTAATATTTAAATGAACAGAGGAGGGCGACAGTCCTCCAAAGAAAACTGTTTTTGTTTAAATACGTTTTTACTTTTCCATATTTGCCATATTGTTAACATGCCCTTTAAGAATAATTTTTTTAAGTGGAAAAAAATCCTGAATTTGGAGTCAGAAGAAGAGCAGTATGACCTCCTTGGGCCTGCACAATCTCTTAAATGTAATATTTAATATGAACAGAAGATGATAATGTGATGGCATCTAGCCTCTAGTCAGGTCACGTACGGCGTAGAGTATTTCATCTGGGGCTGCGTTCTCTTTTGGGAAAGACTCTGACAAGCTGAAAGATACCTAGAGGAAGGTGAAAAGCGGCAGGAAGCCCAGAATCTGTGTTCCATGAAGATTGGCTGAAGGAGCTGGGATGCTCAGTCTGGAGAGGAGAAGACTGACAGGGGCCACGGTCCCTGTCCAAGAATCTGAAAAACTGTCACGTGGAAGAGTGAAATGACCTGTTTGCTTGGCTCCTGAGGGGAGGATGGAGGGCAGTGGGCAGAAGGGGTAGAGCATGCCTCAACGCTGAATCAGATCCTTCCCAAAGTGTAACGGACTGTCTTGGGAGGCAATAGCTTCCCCATCACGGAAGGTCCAGGTTGGATGAAGGGGCATTGGAGGGAAGAATCTTTTTCAAGGTGGACAAGAGAATCAATGGGGTTCCTCCTGAGATTCTGTGATCTAACCATGTAACGCGTGACCCGATGTGTGCTAAGAAAGGAACTTCTTGATGATGCGGGCCTATAGCCTCCTTTATCAAACTGCATATTGCCATCAACTCAACATTGTTGTGACCTGGGTGTAAGGATGGTGAGTAAAGGCAAAAAATACCATGGGACCACACGATCAAAAAAAAAAACCCATCAAAATTAAATCCAGAATCCTCCATAAAGAATGCTTATAAACAAATTAATCTGTTTCTTGTGTTTCACAGTTACACATCATACCCTTTACTTAATGCTTCAAGTCTTACCAATTCTCAAGGAGCCCATAAACTATGATTGCTGCTTGTCTTTCATTGGCGAAGAGGACCATGACATCAGGGAGGTGATGCCATGACATGCAAGTGAACTGGATTACACTGAGGCAGGGCTGTGCAAGGTCACCAGCCTCACTTTCTCCTCTGGAGCCATCTGGATCCACTGGCCATATATGGATCAGGACGATGGCCCAGGATACAGTGGGGGATCTTGGCCTTTTCAAGCTAAGGTCTTTAGCAGGTCTCAGTTTGACTGAGGCAGCCCCCATTCAGTGATTAAGGCTTAATAAAAAATGAGGCAAAGAATAGCCTTAAAAAAAAATAAAGATCAGGGTTTCTTAACTAGAACACAACGCAGAATGGATATAAAACTGGCCTTGTAGTCAGGAAGGCTGGAGTTCAAATCCTGACACTCTCTCTCTCACACATACACACCCACACATATACACACAGACACACAGAATGTAGGCTACTTAATCTCAGAGTGCCCCAGGCTATTCTGTGAGGCAATAAAAGTGCAGACCGGTTTTCTACCTGCACTAGTAAAAGGAAGTTTCTTCATTAGACATTCCCTACACCAATGAAATCACAGTCCTGGATCAAAATACAAAACGACTGATGACTTGAAGGAGTTTAAATGTTCCTGGGAGACGGTGTAGTAGTAAGAGTCCGTTGGAACCAGAATTTGAAGATTGGTTTCAAATTCCACCCAACACTTACTAAGGAGGGCAGTCAGGTGGACGTGTGGGTACCAAAGTGGGCCTGAAGTTAGGAGCTCCAGTTCAAATCAGGCCTCAGGCACTTGGCTTCAGTGACCTTGGGCAAGTCACGTAACCTCTGCCTCAGTTACAGCACCTACCTCCCAGGGTAGTTGTAAAAGTGCTTCACCAACCTTGAACTGCTGTAAGTGCTAGCTATTATTATTATCATTATTGTTACATGTGGTCAAATCGTAACTTCTTACCTCAGTTTCCCCATCTGTACATAAACTGAACATCTTAAAGCACTCTATAAATGCCAGGTGCGATTATTATTTGTCTCCAAACAGTCGTATTGGTATTATGCAAAATAAGTCGCAGTTCTCTCTCTCCGTCTGACTATATTGTAGACTTTGGGCACATAAAGAAAGGGTGAAACAGTCCCTGCCCTCTAGGCGGCTGCATTCTATTGGAGGACATACCGTGTTTACATAAACTTGAAACAAAATATATATAAGATGGATACAAGTTAAATTTTTTGGGGGGTGGGGAAGTCACTAAGCAGCTGGGGGATGGGATGTGAAGAAAGGCTTTTATAGCAGGTGGCTTATGAGTTGATCTTTGAAGGAAACTAGGAAATCTGGGAGTTAGAAATGAAGAGGAGGTGGGCTACCTATTAGACTGCGTAAAGGCAGGGAGACCAGACTGGTCTCATCAATCGATAAAAAAAGGAAACATTTATTAAGTACTTACTTGGTGTCAACCACAGCTGACACAGTTGCTGGGAATACACATATGATCAAGGAAAAAAGGTAAATTTAAATGCACAATAGAGTAATACAGACTAAGTCTGGAAAGGTGGGTTGAGGCCAGGCTGTGAGGTGCTTTAAATGGCAAAGGAATTTGCATTTCTTCCTAGAATTAATAGGGAGCCCCCGTAGTTTACTGAGGAGAGGAATGAGGCGGTCAGACCTCTGATTTAGGAAAATCACTCTCCAAGCTGAGTGAGGAAGATGGATTGGAAAGGGGAGAGACTAAAGGCAGGGATACCAATTAGCGGGCTATTGTATTGGGCCAAGGGAGAGGTGGTGAGGGCCTGAACTATGTAAGAAAAATCACGAGGTTTTTGCGCCAGGTTCTAGCAAAAACTACCCCTTGGGGGAAATGAGGAGGAGTATAATCTTTCCTTGATCTCTTTTCTGGATGACTCCTACTCATCAGTCTCTAAAGCCCTGAACACCCAGTGAAGCCAAGCAATGCTCACGGCTTCCAACAATGGACCCAAGGCAAAGGCAAGAAAAAACAAAACCGTAACGACCAAGAGAAAAAGATTGGAAATAGACAGGGAGTCAGGAAAAGGAGGACAGGCTGGGAAGTGATGGGATGCCAGCAACAATGAGGCTGCCTGACCCCGAGAGAGATCCCCTTCTGAAAAACCAGATGCCAAATCTTGCTGTTGTTCTTTTAATTCAGAAGTAGATAGATAGATATCTTGCCAACTAAGGGATTTACTGGGAAATTTCTAAGAGCCTAAAGGGTTCCACCTAATCTCCTTGAACAGGTAGCAGTTGCTTTTGTTTTTAATTCAGATGAATGTCCACCAGAAATGACACACAAGAGCATCCTGAGACTTGTCCTGGCACAGCCAGAATAACCTGAGTAAGGACTCACCCAAGAATCCCCAGAGTCTATAGGATTGCTCAGAATAAATCCATTACCTGATGCTAGAAAAATAATTCAAAGTCCTCACTGTATGTCCCTTCATATTCCCCTATGGGGGCTCATAGAATCAGTTCTCCATAGGAAGAACAGCACTTTAAATACATCTGCATAATTACCTCAAAACTGGACATGTGGAAGATAGAGGCTATCAAAGGAGGACCACTGGGCATCCGCCTCCCGAGCTCAACACAATGCCCAGTACAGTGGAAAGTTAGCAAATGAGAATGAATGAATTGATGAAATTCTATGGGGAGTGTTTCTCCTTTAAAGTAGCACAGGATTATGGCTATTTTAGGCTTTGGGGGGTAATAGCTGTCCCATTTATATTCTATTCAGTTACTTCAATATAAGAACAGAAGTATAGCAGAAGAGGTTTGTTTGGGGTTTTTGTTTTTGGTTTTTTTTTTTTTTGGTTAGAGGTAAGATTTAAAAAAACAAGAGAAACATGCAGCCTTTGAATCAAATCCCATCTTAGATATCCCCCTCCTTGATCGGGGGCTTTCCTCTTTGCTTTCTCAAATACCACACCCTTTGCAACAGTTATACGAGACGGCATACTGTACAAAGGTATCCATCCTTTCGTTGGTCTATTTTTTTTTCCTTGCTGCACCCTTTAAACTACACATATCCCTTCCCTGGCCTTATTGCTATGACAAAACAACACATAGATCACAAAGGGTATAGGGAGACAAGGTGAAACTTCCCCATAAAGATTGTGTAGACACTTGGATTTCCAGGGTGAATATGGGATTTGGTATTTCAAAGGTCATTCTTGGGTCTCCGCTTTGATGACTCATCTTAAATTGTTCGAATTCTTACAGACATAGTTAGCGGTTCTTATTTACATAATATCATCCACAGATCCATAAACTGACCAGCAGGGAAAGTTGCTGAGGTAGCCATGGAGAAAACAACAGGGCCACCCCCTCCATCCCCCTTTCCCAAGCAATACAACATCAATGAGCTGCAGATTTCTACCAGTTGTGGATAGAAAAACCACAATCCTGTTCTGTGCCTTGGTTTTTTTCATTTGAAACCATGAATCTTTACCAAGAGAACAAGATGGTGGCATAACCCTCTCACACACATTTTCATTTCGAAAGTTGGTAAACAGACTCTTCCCCTCAGACCCCTCATCCCACAGATACACATCATCTCAATGGACAGGCCCTGTGAGGGTCTGAATCATTTCTGCCTTGGTACCACCAGCATCTAGCAAAGGGCCAGGCCAGATGTGTTTACGAAATGACTGTTGTGTTAAATTGAATTGATTGGGAAAAGAGAGGCTTTCAAGGGCAATTAGGCTTACAAAATTTAGGTTAGAATGAAACCTTAAAAATAAAATAAAACAAATCCTGACATTGCTTATTCATTTTTAAACTGCAGAGACCAGGTTTTTGTTGTCCTTATGATCTTAGGAAAGGGCAGTATCAATAAATGAATTCAATTATGTCTCCCAGAGATGTTTCACCTTTTTACTACTACAGGGACACAGGGTCTGCCTAAAAAGAAATGACCACTTTTTTTTTTTAGGGATTTTCATTAAGTTTTCCGAGAGTTTTTGAGATGAAATTTCATTGAGGGACCCTAAAGGTATTTGTTCCTGGCCGCTGGGTTCCACATTTCTAGGTTATGAGGGATTTGCCTTGAAAGATACTCATTTTATCTGGAGAGGCATTTTTTTTTCCTTGGAGAGGCATTCATAGCTATGAATTAACATTTCAGACACCCTCCAAAGTGACAGAGGGAGAAACAATTTTCTGGTATTTAGATTATACTAACATTAGATAAGGCTTTCAGGTGAGTAAGGTTCTAGGATAGAGATGTAACACTGGAAGGAATCTTACAGGTGATCAAGTACATTTTGCAGATGAGAAACTGAGGGCTAATCAGGAAGCTGAACTAATTTGCACAGGTGGTAGAACCAGGGTTCAAACTTACATGCTTGGACTCCTATTCTAGAATTCCCTTTACTACATAACACTAGGCAGCCAGGTGGCCAAGTGGACAGAGTGCCCTTGCCCGAGTCAGGAAGACCTGAGTTCAAATATGGCCTCAGACACTTAACTAGCATATGACCCTGGGCAAGTCATTTAACTCTGTTTGCCTCAGTTTCCTCTCCCTAAAGTGAGCTGGAGAAGGAAATAGCAAACCACTCCAAAGTCTTTGCCAAGAAAACCCTCCGAAAGCTCAAGAGTCAAAACAAATAGCTTGATGGTTAATTGGGTTATTAATTCAATGCAGTCCAATAAGTATTCATTAAGTAGCTGAAAGAACCAGATGCTAGAGACCCAAAGTTAGAAAATGGCTCAATTCCTGCCCTAAGGGAGCTTGCAACCCAAAATAGGGAAAACAAAACACCTTAATCCCTGCCCTCAGGGAGCTCGCTTAGTAAAAAGAAATGATGCGATTACAGCGAGGAAACAAGCATTCTTCTGGGTGAAGAGACAGATTCAAACACGCAATTTTACAATTCAAGGTAGGGTGTGATTGTGGGAAAGTAGAGATCCAGGCCCAGGAGTTGGGGGAAAATTTCAGCAGAGAAAGTACAGTTCGGTTGTCAGGGAAGAAGGGGCGTCTAGAAGGACATTACAAAGAAACAGAGGAAGTACAGGATTTGAAGTAGAAGGATTTAGGTTCACATCCCAGCCCTGTGACCCTGGCAAGCCCCTTAAACTTCTGGGGCCTGTTTCCACAACACCCAGAACCTCTAAAACTAGGATTCTAGGCTAGGTCCAGTCCAATCCATTATCTGATCAGGAAATCTTCCTAAATCTAAGACAAGTGGTTATGCAGACTTTGCAGGTAGACTTCAAGTAAGCGGGGCTGGAAGGGACAACCCTCCAAGGCAGCCTACCCCACTGCTGGAGAGCTAGCTCTGACTGATAGGAAATTTCCCCTTCCATCGACCGCTAGAATCCCCACGGAGCTATCTGGCTGTATTTATCAACATCTTGTCATCCACAGAGTTACCAGCTGGGAAGGATGCTAAGGAGACCTTAGGGAAGCTTCCTCCTCATCTACACACAATCCTTCCAGAAAAATCAGTGCTGGATGGGAGGTTATTTAGAATCTAGAAACATTCAATCTCTCCCCAAAATGGATCCGGGGAGCCTAGAACTGAGACGCGAATGTATCATGAACAGGCTAGCACAGAGCTGTAAATTAAGTAACCAAAAGGGGTAATCCTATTTCGGGTAAAAAATGACATGCAAGGCACATAGACCCTTCAACAGTTCAAGCACCCCCATCGCTAAATGTTACACCACACAGAGATAAAATGTGGGTGTGACTAGCCAAGCCACTGGGCTGGTGAAAATTCTTGACACCCTAAGCATTTTCTGCAAAACCCCAGAGAACTGCCAACGACTCAGCTCCACTAAGAGTCTCATTTTTAATCTCTTGAAAATTTCCCACTGAGTGAAATAAAAACGTAGAGGTCCGCAGAGGGTTTCTTTGGTCAGGTCTCTAAGACAGCCCAAAGGGGCTGACTCCCACCGTCCTGCTCGCAAGGCTGGGGCAACGTCATTTGGGGCACACCCGGGCTAGGCAGGCAAGTCAACAAGCATTACTACTCATTAATGTCACTAGATGCCCGGCACTGTGCTGAGTGCAGAGGGTGCAAAGAAAGGCGAAAAGAGCTCCCTGCCGGCCTCCCAGGAGTTCACGGCCCAATGGAATGTGTAGCATAGGAGATAGTTATCAAGAAGCTTCGTAACAAAGGCAACAAGATTCCCTCCTCTAAGCCTCAGTTTCCCCATCTAGAAAACGAAAATATAACGCTTGAGTTTTCTATCTTAAAGTCGACGCGTGAGGCATTAAGTCGGCCAAGGTGATTCACTCACTCACCCAAGCCTCAGCTTCCCCATCTGTAAAATAGGGATCATAACGTTTGAGAGTGCCTATCTTCCCCGGCAGCCCCCCCCAAGACCGGGATGGGGCCCCTGCCTGGTCTGACCCTGCTGTCTCGGTCCGCGGGTCCCGGCCGGTCCCTGAGTTCTTTCCCGCCTCCGCGCGCCGCGCGCTCTTGGCCCTCGAAGTCCCCCCCTGGGCTGCCGGGCGCTCGCTCACCTGACCACGTTGGGGTGCTCGAAGGTCTCCAGGTGCCTCAACACCGCCACCTCGCGGATGGTGGAGAGCGGCATGCCCTCCTCCCCGGTCTGCACCCGCACGCGCTTGAGCGCCACGAAACGGCCTCCGTTCTTCAGGTCCCGGGCCTTGAACACCTTCCCGTAGGCGCCCTCGCCGATCTCGGCCACGCACTCGTACTGCTGGTCAGCCCGGCTCAGGCCGTCCTTGTCCATGCCGCCGCCGCCGCCGCGGCCGGAACGCCGGGCCGGTGCTGCCCCGGTCGGAGGAGGAGGACGAAAAGGAGGCGGTGGAGAACGGGGGTCGTACTGGGGGTGCTACCGCTGCCGCCCGGGCTCCCGCTGCTGCTGCTGCTGCCTCTGTCGCTGCTGCCTCTGCAGCCGCCGCCGCTGCCGCCGCCGCTACCGCAGCTGCCGGACGGACGCGGCGGCCGCCACCTCCTCCTCCCGCTGCTGCTCCTCCTCCTCCGCTCTCCCTCTCGCACTCTCTGGGTTGCTGCTGCACACACTCCTTACCCTCACCCCCGCGCGTGCGCCCCCAGCCCTCACGCCTCTCGCTCCTGCTCCGGGCACCGGGGCTGCTCCCCACCCGCAACTCTGCTGCTGCTGCGGTCCAGATGATCGCGGGGTCTCCGGGGAGCGCTCCTTAATCCCAAACCATTTCACCTAAAAGAGAGGAAGGGGGGGAGAGAAGAAAGTGCCTTCAAGCATCTCGAGGTTGGGCGCAGCTCTCCCGGATCCCTCCCAAACCTCCTACCCTCACCCCCACCTTGCCCTTGAATCTTCTAGGGTTCCCTGGGCACTTGGCTGCGCTCAGGCCGGTAAGGAAACAGCCCGTCTTTCCCTGCACGCGGTTGACCTGTATTTGTACCCAGGAGCTCCCCGGAGAAGTGGCTGGGGCCCCCGCGGGGAAGGAGGGAATCGGTTCGGACACAGCTTCTGCAAGGGGCGGGCGGAGGTCGCCGTGGGGATCCGATAGGAAGCGGGGGAGTCTAGGGGCACTCTCGTCTCCCAATCTTCACCCTTATATTCAGGGCGTCCCAAAAGCCTTTGTGGTTCTATTAAGGTTCAAAACTACTACGACTGCGGGAACACTAAATATAATTTCTGTGCATTGCCAAAACCTCGCACTGCTCACAGGGAGTGGGATTCGCAAATCAGTCAAGTCAACCAGCATTTATTAAGCCCTTACTAAGTCTAAAATACTGTGCTAAACGTGTGTGTGTGTGTGTAAGGAGAGCACTACGAAAAGTGGGAGCGTTGGAGTACTTGCGGGTAAAGCTGTGGGAAGGACCTTGCGGGGCAAAATTGGGGGTGGGGGTGTAATAAAGTCTGGGTAAGGTTCATAGGAGGAATCCTTTTTTTTTTTTTCTTCCAGGCCTTACTTGGGGGACTCTCATGTCCCATCTTTGAGGAGGGGGTGGGAGCAATAGCATTCTTTCCTTTGACTGTGAGGACCTCCCTCCTAGAAGCAGCACCAGCCGGCCCAAGTCTCTGCCCCGAACTTATACCGAGGAGGTGGCTGGCGGAGGGGGTTTGACAAAGGGGAGGAAACCGACGGCAGCAAGGAGCAATTCTCCCAGGGGAGCATCGCATGCATATTCCTCCATATTACCTCCTCTACAATCATCCCAGAGGGAGATTAGCCTAATTCTGTATTTCCCTGGAATTCTTTCCCAAGGGTTCCTCCCCTAGAACAAGCCTCAACTCCCACACTCACCCTCCACCCTTTCTTCCTCTAACTACAGAAGGTATGGGGGGGGGGCGGGGAGAGAGAAGAAAATTCTGAGCCCTGGAGGTATTCGAGGAAGGGGGGGAGGTGGAGTTAGTTTTGCCCCGGGCGGGGCAAGGCAGTTCTGTGCCCTGTGGGCACGGACCAGCCTGGGAACCTCAGCTCTGTTTTCTTCCCTCCAAACCCTGCACAGGTCTCAGATGCCAACCAGGTAGCCGGTAATTTATTGCAATTTTGGACTTTAGGGAAATGCAGACTAATCGGGGCTGAAACAGCTCTAAGAAAACCCCGGGGGAGTGGGGTGGCAGCCTCCTAGGAGAGTTCTCCACCGGTTACAGTTTCGAAGACAATGCTCCAGCCCCTGGGACCGCCTGCAGTTTGGGGGCGGGGGCCTGGAAAAGGGCAGACCCCGCTCTCCCCACCGCCATTCATCCACTCTGACCTTGCTGCTTCACCCCAACCCCCCTGCGTTCCCCGCCCTGCATTTTTCACCCCAGCAACCTCTCGGAATTGGATGATTCTGAAGTACCTGAAAGGTTCAACCCCAGGTCCGCTCGCCTTTGCTCATTAATTACAAAGCAACAAGCGATAATGAATGAAAGTAGCGACCACAATAGACTTCATGGAGAGCAGAAGTCAGAGAACTGTGTAAAAATCCCCCTACACTCACACACGTCGCTCAAAAGTTTTCCTTAAATGGTGAGGGCGAAATCACTGGAAACACGCTAAATAGATTCACTAGGACCTCCCCACTGTGGGTTTAGGGCCACAC
>CM053623.1:36168598-36196202 GCA_028646595.1 Phalanger gymnotis | reverse complement strand
CCCCCCCCCCCTTCTCTCTCTCTCTCTCCCTCCCTTACTTTTTTTTTTCCTTGCTTTCCCACGCTGGCTGAATGTGACTTGACCCCATTTCAAAAAAGTTTGACATAGTGCTTCAACATTTCCGCATTCCTCCGCGACTACAAAGGCTGCAGCCGCCTCCTTCTGCTTTCTGTCTCTGCTCTCTCTCTTCACAGTCAATGAAATCCTTCATGTGCCTCAGCAGAAGCCTGCCAAATACCGTCAGGGTCGCCACTAGCGCAATGACAAGAGGCTAGCCACAGCCAGGGGAAAAGACACACAGCTAGCGACGCACAAATGCGCAGACGTCGGCAAAGACGTGCGTGTGCATGGATGCATACAGACCATATGTGTCCTGCACGTGGCCAAGTTAGTCGCTCCCCGGGGCACTAGCTCAGGGCCACGTATTTTTGCTAGGGTTCCAGGGCTTTGGTGGAGGGGGGCGGGGAGAGTGTGACTCGGGGGCTTTTGTTTTTTAAACGGAAGCATCACTTAGGAGCAGATGCAAATGTATATTCTAGCGTCACCCTAAAAACGTGGACGCCGACGGGTTTTGCACACAAGTCCAAAGACATTTGCAAGCCTGTTGGAGTGGGCATCAAGGGGCCTGTTGTTTAATTATCATGTGGAGGGGAGTTAACAGCTCCCCCAGTAGCTACACCAAGGATGCGGGGGAAGGGGGAAGAGAAGAAATACCTGGGGGTGGGGGGATATCGGGAAGCGAGGGTGTCCCCTGAGGAGATGCACAAGGGTTTTAAAAATGCTAACTGGCCAGTGTGTGATGTCAGTTTAAAGTTCCTATTGGAAAAGTTCCGATGAGGCCGAAAAACCCCGGGCTGCTGTGTGTTTGTGTTTATGCCCGCCGGGAGCTGGGGGTGCAGGGGAATGGGGGGGCGCTTGGGGTCCGGGATGCCTCCGGGCCGCGCGAGTAACAGTAGGCAGTTCAGCCCAGTGCCAAGGGCAGCCGGCCATCCAAGTGACCACCCCCACCCCTCCCCCAGCCTGCATTCCAAAGCGTCCTTCACCCTGACCCTCGGGGGTTCCGGCGGAGAAGGGGTTAACCCGAGCCAGGGCTGCGCCGCCCCCTCCCCTCTCAGGGCCCCCCCCCCCCCCTTCCCCAGGCGCGCCCCCCCCACCTCGCAGAGCTCCCTCACCTGGAGGGGCCCGGCCGACTACCCCCCCCGGCCGTCCAGGGAGTCAGTCCCTCCGCACGTGTCGGGCAGTCCGCGCGGAGCAGGTAGCCCGGCAGCCCGGGCCGGAGGAGGGAAAGCGCGGCCGGGGGGCTAGGGGGCCCGGAGAGCCGAGACTAGCGGAGCGGCGGCGGCTGCAGCGGCTGGGGCCGGGGCCGGGGCTGGGCCCCACTCGGGGGCGGGGGAAGGAGGAGACTGGCTCCCTCCCAGAGCCCCACCCGGCCGAAGGGAGGGGGTCGCGGGGGGACGCGAGGCACCGTCTGGGGTCCCGGCTCGGAGCGCAGCTGAAGGCGAATGTGCAAATGAAAGCCTTCCGGAGGAGAGGCAGCCCCAGACGGGCCGCTTCGGGGGCCCCCTCTCCGGCTCTGCTCTGCTCCCCTCCCGCAGCCTGCACTCCCGAGCTGGGGGCGGGGAATTCCTAAATGAAAGTTTCCGGCTTTCACTGGGGGGTGGGGGGTGGAGAAGGGGGAGAAAGCGGAGGCTGGGTTCTCTGGACCACTGGGGTGGGCTGGCCGAGGTGGAGCTATTAGATGGCAAACTCCCCGAGGGCAGCGACTTGGCCCAGGAGATGGAGCACCGCGCCGAGGGCCGAGCCCGAGGGGGCGTTTAATACATGAGTGCGGAATGGAATTGGAGCTGGCCGGGATTCTGGCTCTCTTGTAGGCTGGAGGGGGTGGGAGAACCCCAAACAACCCAGAGTCCTTCAGAGGGGCCAAGGGGGTAAACACTGCACCAGAAACTCACAATCAGGGCAAATCAAGAGCTGTGCTCAATCCCCCCACCCCTTTTTAAAGTGCCTGCCTGAACAGCTTGCAGAGAGGAAAATACTCTTCTGTCCGAGCACTTTTCATTTTCAGGATGAGCTACATTTGTTTTTGTTTTCTTCGCTTCCTTTGGGAGCTGTCAGGCACTCTGATAGTTAACGATCTCGGTGATGAGGCTGGATGGTTCACAATTATTAAGTAATTACCAGCTGCTGAGGCTCACTAAAGCATTTCTGGTAAGCTGAAAGACTGAACTTGAGTGTTTTAAAAAAAAAAAAGATATAAAGATAATAGTTAAGGAAAAACTAGAATGTGATTTGATGAGTTGCAACTCAGATGCATTATTTGGAATGCAGAAATATGAAACCATTAAAAAAAAAACCTGACCTGCTGAGAAAAAACTTTAAAAATTAATCGAGATGAAAAGGATTTTTGAAGGGAAAATCTTCATGATTTATCTTACAGAAGAATTTTTTTAAAGTGAGTGCCATATTGGAAATAGGTAAGTGTCCCAAAGCAAATATCGTTTATTTGTGAAATTCCAGGAACACTTTAAATTCAAATTAAGAAATCATAATTTTTTTTATTTTGTGGGAAAAAATTTAATCCTCCAAAATTCTGATTTGCATTTGAAAATATACTCATTGCAAATAGTATCTGGCTTTGTTGAATTAAACTTTAATTTTCCAGGCTACTGATTGCACAGTGTGATTTTTGTTCTTCATTAACAAAAGATTACATTCTATATAGCTGTTTAAGTGATGGTGATTAAGTTTAAAAAACGTCTTCAAGGTTCCACATTTTGAATTCCACTAAATTAATTATCCTAACTTATAAATATGTTTTAAATGATGGAAAGGACTAAATCTGTGTAAAATAAGCTGAAACGTTGCTACATAAACATGATTGCTTGAAGTAAAATTTGTGTAAAGAAGGTTATCTTTTAAATAAATTTACGAACAAACTACCTTTTTTTTAGAGATGTCTCTAAGAAGCTGACATACCTTGAAGACCCATCATGAAATGAATAAACTATCGTATGTTGTGATTGTCTCATAGAATTATAGCCTAAAACATACAATTGCAAGTACCATTGGTGATTATCATACTTATTAGTATTTTTAAAAACCAAATCAAAACAACAGAAGAATATAGTTAGTATTAATGAAGGCATTTTAAACTAGAAGCTATTGTCAAGAAATAATCACAGACTTAACTCGCAATTAGAACAGTTTCAGTAAACCATTTGAAATTTAACAAAAAGAGCTGTGAACAGTTTCAAGATTTTCAGAAGGGGATCCTGTCTATACTGAATTCCTTTCTGTGTTGTCACTGAATTGGTCAACACTTAAAGCTTGGCTGGAAATTCCTCAACTGAGTGTTATGAGAAGTCTTGCTCACATAAATCACAGTGAAACGAGTCATATATATTTTAACACACAGTTCAGATGGTTTTATATAATATGCTTTCATTCATATTGCTTACCTTTTATGTTGATTTAGCCTCATTCATCCATTTTTTTTGTTGTTGCTCCTTGGTTATGATTAATTTATATCCAAGTCATGTTGAGTAAAAAAGTGCCCAGAGGCTTTTCTTCAGTTAAGTACAGTTAGTCAACACCAGACTGTTTTTGTTTATGGATAACATCTTCTGAAGGTAACAGTTTATCACAACAAAATGTATATGAAGTTTATAAACAATGAGCTAAACGTGGTTTCCATTTGATAAGGTCTTCTTCCACTGAGCACAATATAGTATTCAAGAACACTGACTTAATATCAGTACTTTGATATTGCCCTAATAAGAAATCCTGAGTTCTAAAACCATTTTATTGATGTGATGTTGGAAAATTAGAATTCTCTGGATTTTATTTTCTTTAGATAGGCTATTGTAGGTTGCTTTAGAAAGCTGCAAGATAAACAGATTTATAGATAAAATATTTGTAAATAATTATGTTAGAATGGAATTTTAAAAAAAATGGTTGGTACACAAAAGTCTTGCCTGAGAATAAGGATAATTATAGCATCTCCTTCACAGGATTGTTGTCAGATAATATATATAAAATGTTTTGTAAGCCTTAAAGATCTGTATAAATGTCAGCTGTTATGATTGTTATTAAATGATAAAAATATTTTCTTGTGTTGACTATTTGAAAAAATAAAAATATTTTTCAAAAAGTGCTCAGGTGAGTTTGCACCATCATTTATGTATAATTACACATTTTTCTACAAAAGTCAAACCTTTACTGTTCCAATAAAAACATTTCTACGTCATCAATTTCTTTAAGCTAAGCTCCCTGAAATGTTAAAGTTATGATTTTTATCTTGTGAATTTTACCTTTCTAACTAGCCTAAAAGCTGCTGTTTTCTAACAGATAGTAGAATACATTGTTATGTCATCTTTTTTCCATGATGTTTTCACTTCCTTCTTTTCAAAATAGAGCCTTGACATGTTGCTCTGTATTTCATGTAAAAACAAGTCCTATGTAAAGTCGTTCTAGTCTCTTAAAAGTTTGATTTTTTTCAAGTTTGTGTTTCAGTCTTTGATATAATCTTACATGTCACCCATTTGAAAGTGACCTGTAGGTTCTTTACCTTTTTATTGTTAATTCTGACCTAGTAAACTTTGAGTTGTGCGAGATCAAAAGATTTTTATATTTCCTGTAAAAAGATAAACAAAACAAAAAAGCATCTTTAGTAACTACAATCTAATAGGGCTTCAAAATTAAAAAGGAAAAATACTTAGACACTTCTTACCTTTTAGAATATTGTTTTCATATTCTATCATTACTGTGCAGTATGTCTAATATATTCATTATATAATTGTCCTGTTTGAGATTAGCACCTAGCCTTGTTTCCTTTCTCCCTTTTGCTAAAGAGTTGTTAGATAGGTGGATAGATAGATATGTATCTATATATATATAAATATATAGTTTACAAATACCTTTATGGTAATAGCATGTTGTTTCAGCATATTTTGAAATCAGTTCTTGAGATCCTACCTAACTTCTTTGGGAACTCTGAATAATCTGAAAAATACCGCAAAACCATATTTGTGAAAGATGATGGTGATCGTTTTGAATTTATATCAATCTTATAGAGCCACAGTGTTTTTATTAATTTTTTAAAAGTTGTAATTTATTAAAACATGACCCCACAGTTTCATTGCTATAACTACCTTTGGTTCTATCAAAATATATGATCAGGTTTTTTTAGATAAATATTTCAGATTAGCCATTCAAAGTACCAAACCCCCCCCCCTTTTTTTTTGAGGGATAGAGTGTGGTGATCAAACTGTAGAACAAAAGACAAAGAAAGTCATCCTTGGAAAGAGTCTTTGGGGAGCTGCTGGGCACATACAGGTACTTGTGAGTTAAGCACATGTTTTAAGCACATGATGAGGTTGTGGGGACAATAGATTTAAGTATGAATACACTAGACAGGGAGTATCTAGGCAACCTAATGTTTTTAAGAAGGAACTGCATTTATGTCTGTCTCATTATGCAGTTAAATCTGTCTTATTGAATAAGATTATCTAGCTAATGTATCCGTATTCATGTAATTCTGATTTATATTTTCCTATTTTATATTTTTCCCTTGCACACAGATAGCATAGACCAGATATAAATAAACCTGTGGCCATTTTCAAGAGTAAGGCATCATTCTGTGGATCAAAGATTTTACCATTTCTTTTTCAGCCTCTGCTGTCAACCAACTAACTTCTTCCTAAAGTCACTCAATCCTTTCTGCCTTAGTTTCTGTATCTATGAACTGAGGATAATTCCTCCCCCCCAACAAAAAAAAAATCAAGCCTTTGCCTCTAGAATTCCCACACCCTCCCCCCATCTCCATCTCTGAGGATGCCACTAGAAATATGTTTATAACTCATCAGGTGAACAGTTTTCATGAAATATTCTATTAAGGATAAAGGTACTAATTCCAGCATCATTGTAGATAAATGGTTTTTGATCTGTCTCAGAAAATAACTAGTGCAGAATATGACTGATGATGGCTTTGAAATAGCCAGGAGAATGCTTAAACATACTTGGTATTTGCTTGTGCTTAAAACGATGCTTTGAGGATTCAGGTGACTGGGAAATCTGGCTTCCCTGGCTGAAGCCAAATCAGATTTCAGGTTGCCATTTGGTTCAGGTGTCTGGGTAGACATTAATGATTATTTACGTAAAAAAAAAAAATTTAGAAAGGTATTAAGTAAATTTTAGGATTTTTTTTCTTTTAGGTAATTTAAAATGTCTACATTTTTGTAATGCCACATTGTGAACTCAAGAGGGGGAAAAAGAAGAAAAAAAGAACATTTAATTAATTAACATTAATAATTCTAATGGTTTTTAAAAAGCCAAAGGTAAGCTGTGATGAAATAAGTTCGATACAACATAACTCTCTGGTCTTGGGAAGCTTGCTCATAACTCAATAGTTCTATTATCTCTGCAGGAGCTGAATCTTCATGCAATAGTTCTTAAAGTGTGGTCAACCAAAATTTTTTTATGGGGTCCACAATGTCAAAACTATTGTCATAATAATATTAAGACATTATTTGCCTATTAAAATACTTCTCCCTTTTCCAATTACACATCTCTGTGAGGCCAAGTTTTCTTCATATCCTTTCACCAAAACAAGATATCACAACAAATTGAATGCAGAGTCAGATATCAGAATCCAACTGTCTTCTATTAAGCCAGGCATTAAAGAGAACGCAAAAAATATATAGAAAAATGCCATTCTTTTCAGTAATTTTTTTTGTTTTTGGTATTTTTTTTCTTAAAAATGTTATTTTTGTTAACATGTAACGGGTTCATTATTGTTATTTTAAAGTGAATTTAAATAAATATTTTAAAATTTACCCATTTTGAATTCTAATGTGGTAAATAGAAATAGATGTAACCCGTACAAGCAAAACCTCTTTGGGCTCTTCAATAATTTTTAGGATTGTAAAGCAATTCTGAGACCAAAAATTTAAGAACCACTGTCCTAAAGGACAGAGTACTTGACTCCTGAATCTGGAGGTGTGGGTTTATCCCTAGCTCTTTCTCACACATTTCCTCAGATCTTAGAGGCCAGTGCTTCTATGTCTACATCCACAAATTAGAGTTGTTTCTAAGAAATGATAATACTTCAGAAAGATGCTATCAAAAAAGATTAGATAACGCAAACAAATAGTTCTGCCATCTGCAAAGAAGGTAATATAGTTCAGTAGAAAGAACTCTGAACTGAGACAGAAAATCTGAATTCTAGTCTTGCCTGTGACATCCCTGGTGGTTCAATTTGACAAACATTTATTAAGTGCTAGATACTATAGGTATGGATAAGATGGTTCCTGACCTCATGGGACTCAGAATCTAGGAGGAGAGAGATGATGTGAAAATGAGTAACAATAACCAATATTCTCAAATGTTAAGTGCATAGGAAAGATACAGAGTACTGTGAGATTTCCAGAGACAAGGTGTGGACAATCAGAGAGAAGGCAACACCTGAGAAGTGCCTTATATAGGACAAGAAGAATTTCTTTATTTTTAGCTCCAGTTTCTTTAGTCCTAAAATGAGACATGCACCGTATTGATTCTGAGGGAATCCAGCTCTAGAAATCCATGGTGAATATAATACCTACTCACTCATCTACCTATAATCTAGGCCCACAGTGAAAGACATCAACAACTTCTATGGCTTTCCTAAACACTAGGACATTCCTGTTCCAATCCATTCTGCAGATTACTGTCAAATTAATTCTCCTTAAACATCTTTATCAAGCAAAGCAGCCTATAGGGAATAGAGATCTGGACTTGGAGTCAGAAAAACTTAGCTTTACATCATAACTGACGGTTTTTCACCAATCAATCAACAAGCATTTTAAAACACCTACTACGTGATAGGCATTTCGGAAGGCACTTGAACTACAAAGACGAAAGTAACAGTCCCCTCAAGAAGTTTACATTCACACTTAACTATGTAACCTTTCTCAAATGTTCAGGGGCTCAGTTTACTTGTCTGTAAAATAAAGTAGTTGAACCAGATGACCTTATTTCTTCCAACTTGAAATCTATGTTGCCATCATGTATAAAAAAGAACCTTGTAACTTTAAAGTGTTATAGAAATGTCATTTGTCATTTATTACCATTATTCCCCAATTGAGAGGGTTTACATTAATATAGCTCTAGAATACGCCTTGACAAAGCACTTTATATACCTTTTAGCAGGGTCATAGACCACTTTGGTAGAGTTGAAGTCTATGTATCTCTTCTCAGGAAAAAAAAGTTTTTAAATAGGTGTAATAAAATACCTAGGATTACAAAGGAAAGAGATCATAGAGAAGTACAGTTATCATTTTTTTTTAAGTTTACAGACCCCAGTTTAATAATCCCTGCCTCAGAGGTAGAAGGAACCTAGGTGAACCATCTCATTTTTTTTTAAGAAGAGTGTCTTAGAGGCAAATTATTGGCCCCAAATAACACAGTTTTGTAATAGTCAAAACAAAATAATATCAAATCCAGTAATCTGTCTACACCATTTGGCGCTATTCTGCTCGGACTCAAAAAAAGTTAACCAGTTTTGGCAAGAGCTCTTCCCTCCCTTCATTCATTAGCTTTCTTAAGCCAATTTATCAAGCAGAATGTGAATTTTCAAAATGTGCTATGCATAGATGCCACAGTTTTAAAAGTAGCTTTGAGAGAAAAAATGCTTTCTTGAAAAAAGAGGAACTTGGAGCTTAAAATAATAAACCAATTTTAAGTGCTTTTTTTAAAAAACAAAACAAAACAAAACTGGATCTGTGAAATCAATGTAAAGAGCTCCCTATGTTGTACCTGAGAGTTATCTGGATCACTGAGAAGTCACTTTGTGCCCACGGTCACACAGCCAGTATGAATCAGGGGCAAGACTTGACCAGGACTTCCAAATCCTGAGGCTGGCTAGCTCTCTATCCAGTAGGAAGCATTAGGCAGTTCTTTTTGCATACTTATATTAGTTGTATAGCTAATTTAATCAGTAAATAATAAGTATTATTTTATTATTAAATTAATATTTAAATCAGAAGAAAATAAAGCCTCGAAGGTTGTCTTCAGCCAAGGAGGCTACCATGCAGATATCAAAATGACACAACATAGAATTATGGAGGTAATTTCATTCTAGCATCCTCTGAGTAACGGCATCTAGCAGGGTGTTAAACAGGGAGATAGACGTTCACCGAAGGTGTTCTCTAGGGTCACGGAAGGAAGATGGGCCAGCATGACAGGGTTGATGGATTGCTGGACTTCTAGTCAGAAAGGCCCACCTCTGATTCTTACCAGTTGTATGATAGTTGGCAAGTCACCTACCATTTCTGATCCTCAATTTTCTCATTTGTGTAGTGGGACTAATAGGATCCATAACATTGACCTCACAGGTTTGTTTTTAATGAGGACCAAGTAATATAAAATATATAAAGTGCTTTAGGAACCTTAAAGTGATATAAAAACGTATTCCTTTATTCAACAAGCACCTATATGCAGAAAGTAATTATTAAGCAGCTGTGTTCAAGGCACTACAATAGGTACTGGAGCAATCAAAACGATAAAGGGGCTTGAGTCCCTGTCATGTGAGAATAAATTGAAGGAACTGGGGCTGTTTAGCTTAGGAAAGAGAAGACTCTGGGGGACATTTGCCTTCAACTATTTGAAGGGCGCAGAACCAGAATCTTCAGGTAGAAGTTACAAATAGTCAAATTTCAGCTTGATGTCAGGAAAAAACTCCCTAACAATTTGAGCCGTTCTAAAGTGGAATGGGTTACTTGGAGAGCAGGTTCCCCTTCCTTGGAGTTTTTCAATCCAGGGCATGATGCCCACCTGTCAGGTAGAGCATAGTGAGGATTCCTTTTGTGTATGGCTTCAACTAAATGGCCCCTAAAGTCTTTTTCCAACTCTTCAGTGATTCTGTGATATGATTCTGTGATGGGAAAGGGTAAGGACGAGATTTTCGATTTCATCAGGATACGGAACCCCTGGATGAAGAAATTTCCTCAACCAATGAAAGAGGTTGGCTCCTATTAAGCAACTTATGTTTTAGGATGCTGCCTAAAGCAACAAGAGATTAATTGACTTGCCCAGGGTCATAGAGCCAGAACGTGGGCTAGACTCAACTTAGATCTTCTTGGTTCTGAGGCCAGCTCTATCTACCATGGTCTCAGTTTTTTCATTTCTCTAAAATGGGCTCTTTGGATTAGATGGCCTCTGAGTTCCCTTCTAGCTTTGATTCTAGGAGCTCATAATATTCCCAGAAAAGCATGGCCTTCCATAACAAGGGAGAACATCTTCTGTGAACATATTTCTCTCTCCTTAATATCTTGGTGGATGTCAGTGCTCAGCCAATCAATAAAATTACAGGACCTCTCTTTCTGGATGTTGTATTATTTTGTAGGCTACTAACACCTACTGTTGTTCAGTTATGTCTAACTCTTCATGACCCCTTTTGGGGTCTTCTTGGCAAAGACATTGGAGCGTTTGCCATTTCTTTCTCCAACTCATTTTACAGATGAGGATACTGAGGCAAATAGGGTGAAGTGACTTGTCCAGAGTCACACAGCTAGTAAGTGTCTGAGGCTGGTTTTGAGCTCAAGCCTTTCTGACTCCAGGCCTAACACTTTATCCACTGAGCCACCTAGCTGCTTACTCTTAGATATATCTAAAAGTATGAGTATCTCCTTTTTTTTAGGATAGGCACTGAACCCTGTGATTTCATTAGGAGAGGGAACTTCCTGTACCAGTGCAGGTCAGCACCTTCTCTGTTGTTTAGTCTTTGAAATGTGCCCAGGTCCTTGAAAAGTTAAGTAATTTGCTTAGAGACCTTTAAGTCTGTACAATATAGGTATCACCCCTTTATGAAAGTTATAAAGACTTTGGTACTTAACAGTGTTTCTTTTGAACCCAAAGTCTCACAATTGGTAATTGCCCATGAAAATTCCATTATTTGCTGTGTGCTACACCTAAATATATGGGACAATCCAGGAGGACTAGCACCTCTGGTGTGAGAGTTTTCTGATCTGAGCTCTTTTCAGGGCTGCTCATCCACCTTTGGTATTCACCTTTCACCTCTCACCTGTGGCTTCCAGAAGCTATAGTATGTGCAGCGGCCATATCCTGGTAAAACTTCTCGGCAGACAGGCTAAACCAGGTTGAGGGTAACCAACAGGTAACCAACAACCAACCTGTGAAGGAGAGAGATGTCTACCTCAAGCATGAGAAGACTTCCCCTGCTAGAATGGGTGGATAACAGTTTGTTCTAGCAGCTATGAAGGAAGATGAAGCTCATGCTGTGGAGTACTTAGAGCTTGGTCATACATCAAAGATGCCAAGGTTGTCTACCACATCCACAGTCATCTTGACTTTTGTCTTGCCAGCAGACTTTGATGACTCAGGAAGAGAAAGTGAGGCTGACTAACTTTATGCAATTCTGTCTCACTTAAATCTAACTCACCCACAAGTCACCCGTGGTGCTATTGGTTCCTTTGGAAAATGAAAGACCAACAACAACAACACCTAAATACATTCAACAACCTGGGATCCAACAGTGTACTGAGCAAGCAGCTGTAAAAATAATAAGCTGTAGTAACTCAAGAAGTCTTCCTAAAGGGCTTTGAAGTTTATAAAGCATCTTTCCAACTGAAAGGAGCTGTAGTATGATCTACAATCCTAAAAGTCAATGCTATCTATTCTAGCTCAATGTTTGTTCAGTTGTCTGGCTCTCTTTAATGTGTATCTATCAATACTGCTCAGACTCTTAGAACCTAGACTTTAAAAGGGCGTTTTTTGCACTGTCACTTTGTTTAATGCCATGTACAGATAAGTGCTTAATAAATGACTTGTGGTATTGAAAGTACTTCCATTTTCTACTAAAGCAATTAATGACATCTAAGTATAATAATGTCTTCATATAAACAACAGAAATTGGGTCTTTTATGTAGAAAGCCTTTGCAAGGTAGCTGTTTTTCCATGAACACACTTTCTGAGCCAAGCACTCATCAAACTGAGAAATGATTGGATATTATAACACCTATCATTCCTTGCATAACTAGAACTGGAGACCATATGGAAATGTAGGTTTGTGACCTTTCTATGACAGTATTCAAATATTTAATCTGTCTGAATATACTTTCAATTTCATGGAGCATTAATTTTTTGAAAAACACACACTATGAGTCTTTGAAAGGGACTTGAAGAAACTGAGGAAAGGGGGCATTCTTTGTAAAAATATTTTTTAATTACAAAAAAAGATATCTTTTTTTTCGGTGCTAGTAATAACTAATATTTACATAGCCCTCATTTGGGCTTCTCAACAACACTGTGAGGTACATATGCTTTGGAGAGATTGGGGTAATATGAAGACCTAGATTTGATAAAAGAAAACCCAAGAACTTTGTTCCAACTTTTTTCTTATAAATTTGAATGGACAAACTGTAGATTTTGTCTATCAGTGTATACATGTGTGTGTGTTTGTGCACTTATCCCTTTAAATTTCATATTGCTTACTTCTATTATCCAGACCAGTTGAAGGGTTTGGAGCGGGGAAGGCAGCTGAGCCTGAAGTACACTGGGTGATGCTGTATAAGATATACACAAACACACGCATACACATACATGCTATCATATAAGCTGCATAAATTGTCCATCCAGACCCACAGGTAGAAGTTGGCAAAAGTTTAAAAACGAAATTCTAAACAGCGACTTTCATTCCCACTAATGATACCTTCATTTTGAAATTCAAAATCTAGAGCTTTGTTCTCTTCCCCTTAAAGAAATAAGAGAGAAAGGGAAAGAATCCTGGATTTGGAATCAGAAGATCTGGGTTTGAATCCTGGCTTTACTACAAGATTTTGGGGAAACCAACTTCATGTTCCCGTGCCTCATTTACCCTGGGCTGGACTAGATGGACCTCTGAATTCCCTTCCTGCTCTGCATTTATGATCCTGAGAAATGTTGAGTCTAATGGGTCAGCAGCTCCTTTAGAATTTCATCAGCCACCTCTTATCCTTTATTTAAATCCATTTTTAATTGTTATTATGAAGCTTTTCTTAATCTTCTTGTCCCCTTCTTATTCTATCACCACCCACACAGCATCATCTTAGTGAACCTATAATTTGCTATTAGTGCATCTATTATAGTTCTGTATATGTGTGTTATATCCTTCATCTAAAATAAAACTTCTTAAAGATAGGGACCATATCTTCCCTAAACTCCCCCTTCTCCTCCTAACTATAGTTCTTTGCACAGTGTTCTGCACACAGTAGGTGTGCAAAAGTAGTTGCTTTTAAAATGTCTCATTTTAAATTATCTCAACAACTCTCACTTTCAAAACAGGTACCACTGGCGTGAACAGAATAAAACGGACCATTCTGGGCAGCTCTTTCTGAAAGAAACGAAGCCAAGCAAGCTAATCTTGCTTGCTTCTATAAACCCCAATATAACTGACTTTCTGCACCATCTGAAACCACAGAAAGGTTTTGCAAACTGTTAAAAAAAAAAAAAGCACAAAGGAAAAAAAAACAGCTGATGAAATTTACAGTGTTTTTTTTAAGCTACCAAGCAGAGACCATACCAGGTTCCTGCCAAAAATCCATTATTTTCCCTTCTGAATCTAGTGAGGAAGATAAGATGAAACCTTGGATATGAAGAACACATCAGTTCTTTTACAGGGAAATATACACCTCTTGAGGGCAGTAACTGTTTCCCATTTGTTTTTGTATTCTCATAGCCTTGCTCAGTGCCCAGCATTTAAGTAAGTGATTAGTAAATGGTTGTTGATTAATAGATTGCAGTATATAAACTGACTAATCAAGTCTTCGAGTGTTTATTAAGCGCCTACTATGTGTCAGGCCCTGTGCCAAACCCCGAGAATCCAAAAAAGGCAAAAAACATTCCCTGCACTCAAGAAATTTGTAATCTAATGCACGAGGCATGTAAACAACTGGGTTCAAACAAGATGTGCATATATGCAAAGTAAATTGAAGGGGATTTCAGAAGGAAGGAACTAGCATTAAAGGTAACCAAAAAAGGTTTCTTAAAGAAAGTAAGATTTTAGTTGAGCTCTGAAGGAAGCCAGGAGGCACAGATAAGGAGGGAGAACAGTCCAGGTAAGGGAGAGAGACAGAGAAAATTCAGGAAACTGAGAGACGGAGAGTCTTGTTCCTGGGAGAGCAAGGAGACCAGCGCGGCTGGATGGAAGTGTAAGTGAGGAGGGTTGGTGAGAGTGAGGGGTGAGTATGATGTAAGAGGACTAGAAGGGTAGGAAGGGGCCAGGTTAAAAAGGGCCTTAAAAGCCAGAGAGAGGCTTTTATATTTGATCCTGGAGGCAATAGGGAGCCACAGGAGTTTATTGAATAGGAGGCGATGTGGTCAGTACCATGCTTCCCAAGTTCTATGTGTTCTCTGTAGTGCTAATCCAGTGAAAACTCTTAAACACAGAAGTGCAAGTTGTGAATCTTAACTTAACAGAAAACTTGAATGAAACAGTTAATGGAAAAGTTACCTTTTTAGGTCTCCATGTGCTTCCTTTTATTTTTTTTGGTTGAAGTAGCAGCAACAAGAGAAGTGGGAGAGCAGAGAGTTTCTAGTCCATCATAGTGTTAATGAGCACCAGTATATGGACCCCACAAGAATTTTAGCCAAATACTCTGGGAAAGTTTTGACTTATACAAGTGAAATTAATGTCTGCTTGTTCTTTTGCCTCCTTCCACAATGATAGAGGCTGAACGATGGTTTCTCTGTCTCCAGGCCAGCCCCTTTCGTATTGAAAAGAATGTTAGACTTGGAATCAGGAAGACTCGAATTCTGATCCTGTCTCAGACGCTTTCTAGTTTGGGCAAGTCTCAGAATCTCTCTCTCTTCCCCTCCCTCCCTCTCTCAATCTGCCCCCCCCCTTCCTCTCTCTGTCTCTTTCTTTTTGTCTGTTTCTCCGTCAGCCTCAATTTGCTCATCAGCAGAACAAGGATAACAGCAGCCCACCTATATGACAGGATGATCATGGGGAATCTAATGAGATAATATATGTGAAGTGTTTCACAAACCTTAAAGTGCGATATCAGTTCTAGTTATAATTCCTTTTATCATCCCTGCCCCAGCTTTTTCAGAGTGCCCTTTGCCAAATTGAAAGATAAGCTTACATATTGCAGACTAACACCTAAGACGTTCTGAAGTCTGTTGGAAGTGACTTTTCTTTCACCAGTTTGGCAAAACCTTTTAGACCTTGATATGGTTTGTCCTGCACTAGTTATGTTTTTACTGCATGTACATTTTCTGAGGGCAGGCGCTATTTCACTTTTGTCTGTATTCCCAGCTCCTAGCATAATATCTGACATATGATAAATGCTTAACATATTGCTTGTTGATTGATTGTATGGTGTTGCATATTCGTTTGTTTGTCCTAATTGCCCATAGAATCCTCAACTCCATGAGGACAAAAAATATTAATCAATTACCTTGGTATCATCCCTATTCCACATAGCCTTTCAAAATATAGACTCTTAATGAGGAGTTGTTGAATGATTAATAAATAAATGCTATTGATGTATCCCATCCAGCTTGAGGATAGCAACTTATGTTCGTATGGATAACATAGATACTTCTTAGTAACGTAGGGACTATCCTTGGGGTCAACGTACTTAGTCGTCTCTATTTTCCATGTTGTCAGACCAAGGAGGACACAGTCAAAGTAATATGGATGTTGCAGCATTGGCTGTGATGCCTACATGCCTCTCAGACACAAAGCCTTCTGGAGGTAGGCAACCTGGCAAGGGAAATGATGCCTTTGGTTGGGCCAGCTTCAAATGCAAATCTTTCCATTTGAGTGTGATCATTCTAAAAAAATAACAACAAATTTTCATTTATTCAGAGCAGTAGGGAAAACTGAGCATCCTGGTTAATTAAATATTCAGGTTAAATGAATTTTACCACATGTGTATATACAACACAGATTAATGATTTTCAGAGAACTATAATACCAAAAAATGTACTGAAAACTCAAATGATACAGAGCATACTTTAATGGCTTTTTAACTATTCAGAAAGCACTTCAGGATTTTGCAATGCTTTGGGGCCATCATTATGAGCATCCGTTTTTCATTCATTCAGTAAATAAACTCTTGATTGAGTACCTACTCTGCATGTACTTAAAAAAATCTGGATATTTGAGCTTTCTGGTTTTTTGGATTCTGTGGAAAGTAGAATCTGCTGTGTTAGATGAAGAATCAAGACAGAATCACCCTGGGAGACAGTCAGGATAGCTCTGCCACAAAGTGGCCAAAGTGATACAATTGTAATATGCCTTTAATATGTTTATTTCTAGACATATTACATTTCCCAACTAAAGTGGTTTTGTACATCTACATTGCCTGAGCAGGAGGAAATCATTATAATGAAAAGAGTTATTGAAAATCATCCATGTTGTGCAATTCCCAGGATAAATGGGCTGCACAGCAAATATTTCTGTTTTGAACTAAGTTTTATATTGAAATGTGCATTATTAAATCCATTTGTTGAACACACTGAAAGATCCGATGTCTTCCTGACCAAAACATTGGAAAGCTATTCCTAGACTTCCTCTACTCAGATCTTGTTAGATATTGTTTCTGGTTTTCTTGGAATTCTTCCACATTAAAAAAAAAACCATAGATAAAGAAACTAGAAAAACAGAACTTACAATTTATAAACACACATTTTACAACAACATCATAGGAAAATTTAAAATAGCATATGCAATAGAAACAATGTGTGGTGAAACCTATAGAAGATGTGTTGGGTATCAGATTCTTCGCACTGTCACTGGCATCGTCTACACTGGAAAATTAAACAAAGGAGTCACCATGCTATTAGAATTTGACTACAGCAAAAAGAATGGTAATGGTCAGGCTAGCTTTTCAGTGAAGTTAACCCCCTTCTGATTTTGTAAGAATGTGACTGTGTATACTGTGTATTTAAGTAATCTACATTTAGCGATTACCATTTAAACCATTTGGTGTGCAATCAAGTTGTTTCTATTCCGTTTAGAGCAATGTGTGTGGGCTTGATTCCATGTTCCATGTCCAGCCAAAAAAACTTCTTAGTAAAGTCAGCAGAACACCCACAGACCAAAGCTGAAGATATTAGCGACAGCTGGAATGGAGTGGAGGGGGAATTTTTTCTTTTTTTTACCCCCAAAGGGAAATACCTGTTACATCATGATCTATAGTGAATTTAGTTCTCCTCTTCATGCCTTCATGCTGGGGGAGAATACATTCTCTTGACATCATGAATCAGTATTAGCTGTCCCCCTACCCCAACTCCAATACCCTCAGCCAATATTCCATCTAAGACTTAGCTGGGTAACACCAAGCTTCTCAAGTAGGCACTCCCTCCAAGACCCCATTTCTGGCCTCTGCACAATATGGAAGTTATTCTCACTAAAGTCACCTCCTCTTGACCAGATCTGATTTTTTCTTTTACACTAACCTCTGTCCTATCAGCTTCGTTGGACTTTGCTGACCACTCACCTTCTTGAAATTCTTCTTTCTTAACCTCAGTGATACTACTGTGTCCTTTCTAATTCTTCCTCCTCGGTGATTGCTTTTTTCCTTCCTCCCCTTCCTCAAACAACTGCATCTTCTAAAGTACGTATTTGGAAATCTTGCCAAAATCTTGCCAAAACTCATTGAAAACTGAGGTCTTACTCTTCTTTCCCACAAAGTAAAGAAGTGATTCTTCTACCCTTTCATTCTAAGACCTGCTGAAAGGCAATATAGTACAGTGGAGAGAGAGGTGACCTCAAATCAAATAAGATGTAGGTTCAAATTTCACCTTTTGCCCTATATTGGCTATGGGACCTTGGGCTTGTCACTTACTATTGGTACTCTAGGCACCTCTATTACCCAAGGGTTCTTAAATAGGGGACCCATGGATC
The DNA here is from genome assembly GCA_028646595.1 of Phalanger gymnotis. Taxonomy (NCBI): domain Eukaryota; kingdom Metazoa; phylum Chordata; class Mammalia; order Diprotodontia; family Phalangeridae; genus Phalanger; species Phalanger gymnotis. Next base: position 36,178,315 of record CM053623.1, on the reverse strand, counting down.
TTCAAGCTATCTATTGGTATATTTCAAGGAGATTCTGAACTTGGATAGGAAAAAGAGATTGCATCTCTATTTCACTAACCTCTCATTGAATTTCCTTTAGTTATTAATTTTTTTTCTGAGAACGGGTCTATAGGTGTCACCAAACTGCCAAGGGAATCATAAAGAAAAAAAAAGGTTTAGACATAATAAATTGCAGAGAAGGTGTCAACCTGCACAAGTAAAAGGAGTTTCCTCATCCTAGATTTCCTTATAGCATGGAATCCCAAATCAGTCCCTATACGTTGCTCCCACATCAGATCCTTGTCCAAATCCTAGTTATTCTTTCTCCTAAACGGCCCCCTCCATTCAACGTTTTTCTTTCTGTTAACTACCACTAAGTCTGAGCGCTTGAGTTCACAAACTTACAGAACTTCACATTTGGAAGCTACCTCAGCTGCCATTTAAGCCACCCCAAACCTGAAAAAGAGCCCCTTCTACAACATCTTATGGTCATCCAGACTTTGCCTGAAGACTTCTGAAGAGAGAGAATCCATTACCTCCCAAGGCAGCTCATTCTGATTTTAGAAGGCTGATTATTATGAAATATTTCACTTTCTTTCCAACTTCTCCCTGTTGGTCTTAGATCTGCTTCCAGGAGCCAAGCAGAACAACTTTAATGCCTCTTTTATGTGATAGCACTTGCAACACTTGAAGACAAGTATGTCTCTCCTCTCCCTCCCCATTAAGTCATTTCTTCTCAAGAGTAAACCACCTGATGCCTTCAATTGAGTCTCATAGAGCATGAATTCACCATTCCTTTCCCACTTTTTACTATCATTTTGTGTTCAATAATCCCCAAACCCTAGATTTCTTAGGAAAGAACTCCCTATTTGAAGGAACTTTTGGGAAAACTGGAAAGCAATTTGGCAAAAATTAGGTTTAACTAATATCTTGCACCATATTCCACAGTAAATTTGAAATAGGTATTTGACTTCAATAATAAGGATCAGGCCAAAGAGATTATACACCTGTCACAGCTAGGTGCAAAAGATGTATTCTTGACCAAATAAGGAATAGAGGAATAGACAATTGGGTTTACATGAAATTGAAAAGGACCAGCATCACAATGATTGTCTCTGGAATAAGAAGGGGAATGGTCTAATGGGGGGAAAATCATATCAAATTTCTCAGGTAAGGGTTTGGTATCTAAAACATAGACAATTAAAATATATATATAAAACCAAAAGTCATTCCCCAATAGATAAGTGATCAGAGGTTATGAATAAGAATTTCTCACAAGAAGAATTGCAAATTATTAGCAACCATATGAAACAATGCTCCAAATCACTAAAATATGAGAAATGAAAATCAAAACAACTCTGAGCTTTTGCCTCATGCCCAACAACTGGCAAAGAGAACAAAAGATTGGAATAGTCATTGTTGGAGAAGTAATGGAAAGAGATACAGGAATGCATTGTTGGTAGAGCTCCAAATTAGCACAACTGTTTTTGGAAAGGACTTTGGAATTATGCAAATAAAGTGACTAAATGTACATGCCATTTGAACCAGAGTGCAGTTACTAGACATATACCCCAAGGAGATCACTGATAAGAAGAAATTCTCCATGTACCCAAAATGTTTATAAAAGCATTTTTTTGCGGTAGCAAAGAATTGAAAACAAAGTAGGTGCCAAATGAAAAGGGAATGGCTAAACAAATTCTGCTACATGAATGTAACAATAGGATTGTGCTATAAGAAATGATGAACATGATAAATAAAGAGATGCATGGGAAGATTTACATGAACAGATGCAAAGTGAAGCAGAACCAAGAAAAAAATTTACACAATGATTACAACAATATAAGTGAAAGCTAATAAAAAGTGAATGTTGCAAAAGTGTAAAAAACAAATGGTCTCAAAGAGACCTAAGAAACTGCCTCCACCCTCACTCCCCAACCATTACTTTGCAAAGATGGAGGAGGGGGCAGCCATGGGTTGTAGAACATGGCATATATTTTCAGATTTTTTTCAATATATTGTTTTTGCTGATTGTTTTTTCTCTCTTTCCTCTGTTTCTTTTTTTAAAAAATTCTTTGTTATATAGGATGGCTTTCTAGATGGGGATGGGGGAGAAGGATACAGGGGGAAATTTAGGCAACCTAAAAACAAAGCTGTCAATAAAAATTTATTTTTTTAAAGAAAAAGTGGAATGGAAAGTGCCTTTCATAATACTTCCCCCAGGCTTCAGAATTGCTAGTTACACTCTTCCCTACTTCTTAGGTTTTCGTTTTATCATCGATGCTTCTTGTATGTTGATTTATAAGTGTTTTTATTTGTGCTTATTGGTTTCCCAAGAGGGAATAGAACATAAGCTCCTTGAGGGCAGGAAGTATTTCTTTTTTGTCTTTGTATCCTCAGTAGCTCATTGCTTAGTAATAAATTTGTGTTGAATGAATGAAATGAAAGAATGCCTCCTTTTCCAAATGAAGTAGTATATCTTTTTTTCTTTCTTCTCCTTCCCCTCCATGAAAGTCGCTAGAATAGTGCTCCATACCAAACGGGTGTTCAGTAAATGTGAGGACAGAGATCATCCTTAACCTAGCTGTGCATAGTAGCTAGCTGATGGCTCCCTTTAGGCTCCTATTTGTGTGCACCACACCTCTCCTGCACCTCACAGTTTTATGTGAATAGTGACTTTGCCAAGAAGGATGGGAGGGGATGGAGTAGAGTGACAGGGCATGAGTCAGGTGTTGAAGTATTCTAGGAAGGAGCAAGAGAAAGGTGTTATTGAAAGAGGTATTGCTGACATTGCAGAAACCGGAGGTTCTCAAAATGTGGTTTGAGGTCCCCTAGGGATCCCAAAGACCCCCTCAAGGGATTCTTAAAATCAAAATTATTTTCATAATAATACAAAGATATTACTGGTCTGTTACAGGAACCTTCAAGGAGCTTACTACAAAGCTGTGTGGGGCCAGATTTTCTTCCTATACTTCAGCAAAAAGAACATATCGGAACAGATTGAATTCAGAAGCACATAGGAGAATCCAGCAGTCTTCTATGAAACCAGCCATCAAAAATATTTGCAAAAATATGTAGAACAGAGCCTCTCTTCTCACCAAATGATTTTTTCTATAATACAATTATATTCCACAAAATATATTGTTACTATGCAATGGGTTTATTATTTTAAAATGAATTAATATATTTTAAAATTTATCAGTTTTAATTTTGAATACAGCAAATATTGATAGACAAAACCTACATTATGGTGTTGAACTAGGTGGTTCCTCAGGTCCCTTTTGACTATAGACCTTATCATTGCCATTTTCCAGATGAGAGGTTTGCTGTCTTACCCAAAGTTACCCAGGTAGTGAACAGTAGTATCAGAGTCAAGCCCCTAGACCAGCTGTTTCAAACTTTTTGGTGTTAGGATCTCTTTAAACTCTTAAAATTATTGAGAACCACCCCCAAAACTTTTGTTTATGTGGGTTAATCTATAGATATTTTCTGTATTAGAAATTAAAACATTTTAATAGTATTAAGAAAATAATTTTTACCTTGTGAGCCCCATGAAAGGGTCTCAGGGATCTCCTTGACAACCCTTCCCTAGATATATGAATTCTGAATATTTCAATATAAAAAAAAGTCTATTCAGGTCCAAACCATACTGAACTGAGTCAATCTCCTCATTTACATTGACCAAAGAAGAGGAATTTGCAGGAAGGATTCCCCACTTTCCCAAAAGTAAAGAAACAAAGAATTACACAATATTTTACTTGAGACTTTATGAACTTTGTTTACTGGGACAAGGATCCAAAATGAATTGGTTTACCACCAGGCATGAATAAAGCTTGTTTGCTTTTCAGCTGGTTGGTTGTAAAACATGAAACAGGAATACTGCAATGAAATCCTTCCGAATTATCGATTTTCAGATAAGTGCCATATTATGATTATGCAAAGTAACATGGTGGTACTGAAAGTGTAAACACACCTGTCCTTTAGCACTTAACTGTAAAGGGCAGGTGTTAGCTTGGAAGGATTTTATATCTCAAGTTGAGGGGTATCCATTGTGCTTTGTAAGTAGGATCTTTGATAATGCATGCAGGGAATTGCGTTTTTTTTTGTCATAATCGAGGCAGTACGTAAAAATAATAAGATGGCACATAAGAGCCTTGATGTGATTTCAAAGTAATGAGATGGATTAGTAAGATGGTTAAATCCTAGAAATTCTGTCTGTAATCTATCTCACAATGCTCATATGGCAACTGGCACATTAATAGATCCAGGAAAATATACAATATGAAAAAAATAAATGTAATTTGATCTCATAATAGTAATAATAGCAGCCAGCATTCATATAGAGCCTTAAGGTTTGTAAACACTTTACACATATTGTCTCATTTGATTCTCACAACAACCCTGGGAAGTAGATGCTATTACTATCTGCATTTAACAGCAGAGAGGGACATTGAGGCATACAGAGATTAAAAGAATTGCCCAGGGTCATACAGATAGGAAGTGTCTAAGATGGGATTTGAACTCGGGACTTCCTGACTTTAGATTCAGCGTTCTCTCCATTGATTTGGCTAGCTGCCTCTTTATGTGGCTATTGACACCATCAAGAAAAATGGGGAGAAAGGAGAGAGAGAAAGAGCATGAGTCTGGAGTTAAATAAAGCCTTCTAGGAAGGTGGAAGAAGAAGGGGGAGGAGTAATGAATAGATTGCAAACTTCACCAATGATTGTTTGAAGAGTTGGTAGGTCTGATAGCATGGATTTTAATAGAATAAACTCTAGAGAGCAGGTAGGGTTTTATATTTTCTTTGTAGCTGTAGAGACTAATACATAAAGTATATTGTACACGGTAGGCATTTAATAAATAAATGATTGATTAATTCAAATGTTGAAATTAGATAGAGGGCTAATCCATAGCTCTTGGTTGTTAAAAGTCTTTTTCTCCCATTCTTGGGATGTTCAAGGAGTTCCACTGAAGCATGATGTAGTCTTTTGTCTGAGCTCTATATAAAGTCTGGTCTGTCCTTGGCTTCTGATGATCCAGAGATGATGTCTGGCACATTGCTGGAATGATGAAAAATCCAGCATATTCCAGACCCTTCAAAGTTGGAACATTCTCGGCTGATCAAAGGAGCGGGAAGGACAACTGGACAAAGCCTCTCTGTGGTGCCCTAGAAAACCATATTGACTCCAGTTTTTGGAATAACTTCTCATGCCGGCTAATACAATGCCTTTCCACAAGACTCAGAGAACATAATGAAATCCAACAGCCAACTGGAATGAGCCTAATTCACTTCATCAAATGACTTTCAAAGATTTTTTTTGCAATTAGTCTGAGGGCTTCTTTTGATTAATTGAAGCACTTTCTTACTTAGTAAAGATATCTAAATCTAAACACTGAAATGAGATGGTGTGGTCTCAACCCTACTCTTACATTGGTTTGATAATGACTATGCTTGTGTTAACTTCAATTACTGTGGAATGCATAATAGCCCTGTAAAAGTCTACCTCTCTGCTAGGTTGGATCATTCAGTTCAGATCAACAAATATTTATTCCCTGCCTATTCTTTGTAGGATGGAGATGGGGTGAGATACAAAGTCAAGATAAGATATAATACCTAGAAGCATGGAATCATAGAATTTCAGAATGGGGAGAGATGACAACCTCCATTAATGAGGAACTCATTACCTCTGGAGGAAACTCATTCTGCTTTAGAACTACTCTAGTTGGTAGGAAGTTTTTCCCTTCACTGAACCAAAATCTGTCACTTTATGGCTTCTACCCATAGATCCTACTTCTGCCCTTGAGGATCAGATTAAATAGGGCTAATTCCCTTTCACATGGAGCTGGCTTTTAACACTTGTAGGACCATGTCTCCCTTTCCTCCCTTCCTTATCTTTTTAGGTCTTACATTTTTGAGTCTGAATGTTTCAATTCCTAGTTCCTTTCCTTGGCCAAGGCACTACTCTCTTTGGGTTACAATTTCTTTATTTGTGAAGCAAAGGGGTTGGGCAATATAACGTCCAAGGCTCCTTCCAGGTATAGATCCTTTAATCCTTCAGCTAGTCTTTGTATGGCATGGTTTTGAGCCTTCCACTACTCATTGCCCTTTCCCAGATGTTTTAACTTAACAGTGGGATGTGGAGGTTCAAATCTACCTCCAATGCACACCTCGTAATTATAGGTCAATTGCTTGGCTTCTCTGAACTTCAGTCTCTTCATCTGTAAAATGGGGATAATAATACCTGTAGCACAAGTTTGTGGGTGAGGGTTATATAACACACATTGTAAACCTTGAAGTGCTTTCTAAACATCAGTCATTGCTAATAATAAAAAGTGGTCTTTGTACTACTCCAGATGTGAGCAATACATGAAACAATGCTTCAGGTGTTATCTGACCAGGGCAGGATACAGTAAGGCTATTAACTCCCTGGTTCAGGAAACCATGTTTCTATTAATGTCATCTGGGAGCCCATGGGCTTTTTGGGCTGCCATGCCACCCTATTGGCTCATGTTGAACTTGTAGTCCACTAAGACCCCCAGGCCCTTTCCTCACAATTTATTCCCCTAGTGTGTTTGTTCAAATGATTTTTGGATAGCACAAGTGAAAGACTTTACATTGATCATTATTAAATCTTATCTTTAGAGGTATTGTGGCATTATGGTTAGAGAGCTGGCTTCAGAGCCAGGAACATGTAGGTTTAATACTCACCCCTGACATGACCCTGTACAAATCATTTTACCTCTCATGAAAGTCTAGGCAATGTTCTAAGAGTTGTGGTTTGTCCTTTGTTCTTGAAACGGACCAATGACATCACTAGGGTCATGTCTTGACTTGTACATGAATTAGATTTAAGTGAGGCAGAGCTGCGATTCTGGCAAGGTGCAGACCTGCATTGGGAATGAGGGTTCTCTCATGCAGGAGTTTCCTGTGCCAATGAAGTAACAACAGGTCTCAGTCCCTATTTCATCTTACTGGATTTGGCCCATCTCGTCAGTCTTTTAGCTCTTAATTCTATTATTCAATGTGTTCAGCATCCCTTTGTGCCATATGTGGAGTCGATAAACCTGTCTTCACCTAAATTTTGGATAAAAATGTTGAATAGAGAAGAGTCAGAAGAAGAGAAGACCCTATAATGTCCAATTTGCATTCTCTCTCCACGCTGACTTTGATCACTTAGTACACTATATGTTCAGGGTATTCGATTAGTTCTGAAAACAAATAATGGCTCAATTTTCTAGTTCACAGTTTTTCATCTTATCCACAGGGACATCTTATAACATTTAGTCAAATGCCTTCCTGAAATTTATATAAGCTATGTCCCCAGAATTCCATTGCTCTGCCTGCTTACTAACTGTCAAAAAAGGAGATAACTAAGTTCTAGCATTTTCTAATCCTCATGCATCCATATTGGCTTGTAGTGATCACAGGTTGCCTTAGAGTCTGGTAAGGGAATATAACGCATGAAAGCTTAAATCACTTTTAAGAGACAGAGAAGAAACCACCTTGATCCATGACCTAGTCAGGAATGAGTGGAGAGGTGGAATGTAAATCGTGTTTGCATTAAAACTTGAATGATGCCAATGAAAACTGTAGAAATTTCTGCTACAAGTTCAAAATAATTTGTTTCTTGGTGAGATATTGAAAATGTTTTGCAGGTTTTGTGTCCTTATATGTTCATGCATCTCTGAACCTACTGGTTTGTGCTGCATTTGACAGGAAGTGGAAATATCAAAATAAATAAGGTTCATCTCATGGCGTTTGCTGGCTTAACTGAATGCAGGAAGTACTGGAAATCTTGCAAGACTGTCTGCTCCTTCAAGATGTCTTGCCTGGTTTCCAGAGCAAAAAAAAAATGTTTTAAGTTTTTGATGAGTATCTAAAATCAGCTCTTTTTTTTTTTTCAATTTGACTGTCACTGGAGCTCTGCATGAGATACTGCTTTAGGCTTATTCAAAGCTTTTTGACACAATGCAAGTATCACACAAAGTGTCTTTAGCATTGGTTTTCTTCTTTTCACACTTTTTATCTGTATTGGTTTATGATACTTTAGTGCAATAATTATATCCAAACTTTAAATGGCTTAAAATAAAAATCAGATTAAACAGACCATAAACTTTTTGTTTGAAGCATCTCATTGAGCGTGTTTTAAATCTCTTATTTTTTCGTGAATGAAGGTGAACTTGAACATTGAAAACTTGGTGTAATAAGCATATCTATCTGTTATCTGTGGTTCTTTAAAACCTCTTTCCAAAATTCCTTTACTTTTTTTCTAATTTATTAATGATAGATTGAAATTGATGATTTAATTTTTGTTTAATTTTTGTTTTTTCTTTTTATTAATTAATCTATATTTAGTTTGCAACATTCACTTCTACAAGATTTTGATTTCCAAATTTTCTCCCCATCTCTCCCCTCACCCCTCCCCAAGACAGTGTGCATGCATTCTGAGTACCCCTTCCACCAATCTGCTCTCCCTTCTATCACCCTCCCCTTCTCTTATCCCCTTCTCTTCTATTTTCCTGTAGGGCAAGACAGATTTCTATACCCCATTGCCTGTATATCTTATTGCCCAGATGCATGTAAAAACAGTTTTTAACATTTGTTTTTAAAACTTTGATTTCTGCATTTTCTCTCCTCCTCCATCCACACCCACTCTCATTGAGAAGGCAAGGAATTCAATATAGGTTATACATGTGTAATCATGCAAAACACTTCCATAACAGTCATGTTGTGAAAGGCTAACTGTATTTCCCCCCATTTATTCTATTCTCTCTTTTGACCCTATCCCTCCTCAAAAGTGTTTGCTTCTGATCATCCCCTCCTCCCATTTGCCCCCTCTTCTATCATATCCCCTCTCTTATCCCCTTCCCCCCTACTTTACTGTAAGGTAAAATAGATTTCCATACCCAATTGAGTGTGTATGTTATTCACTCCTTAAGCCAAATCCAATGAGAATAAGGTTTACTCATTCCCTCTCATCTCCGCACTCTTCCCCTCTATTGTAAAAGCTTTTTCTTGCCTCCCTTATGTGAGATAATTTAGCCTATTCTACCTCTTCCTTTCTCCTTCTCCCAGTACCTTCCTCTCTCATCCTTTAATTTTATTTTTAGATATCATCCCTTTCTATTCTACTCACCTTGTGCCCTCAGTCTCTGTCTCTCTCTCTGTATATGTATATATTTATATATTCCCTCCAACTACCCTAGCACTGAGAAAGGTCTCGAGTTACACATATCATCTTTCCATGTAGGAATGTAAACAGTTCAGCTTTAATAAGTTCCTTATGATTTTTTATTTCCTGTTTATCTTTTCATACTTTTCTTGATTCTTGTATTTGAAAGTCAAATTTTCTATCCAGCTCTGGTCTTTTAATCAAGAATGCTTGAAAGTCCTCTATTTCATTGAAGATCCATTTTTTGCCCTGAAGTATTATACTCAGTTTTGCTGGGTAGGTGATTCTTGGTTTTAATCCTAGCTCCTTTGACTTCTGGAATATCATATTCTAAGCCCTTAGATCCCTTAATGTAGAAGCTGATGGATCTTATATTATCCTGATTGTATTTCCACAATACTCACATTGTTTCTTTCCGGCTGCTTGCAATATTTTCTCCTTGACCTGGGAACTCTGGAATTTGGCTACAAATATTACTAGGAGTTTTCCTTGTAGGATCTCTTTCAGGAGATGATTGGTGTATTTTTTCAATATCTATTTTCCCCTC
>CM053623.1:36137207-36159979 GCA_028646595.1 Phalanger gymnotis | reverse complement strand
TGGGAGCTGGGAGTTCTGTGCGGGACAGACCTTACCCCGAGACCATCCAGGCTGTCCTGGGCTGGAGCCCTGCTTCCCTCTGCCACTTTGTGGGTTCTGCAGTTCTAGAATTGGTTCAGAGCCATTTTTTTATAGGTTTTTGGAGGGACTTGGTGGGGAGCTCACGCCAGTTACTGCTTTCCAGTCGCCATCTTGGCTCTGCCCCCGGGTTAGTCTATTCTTTAAGGTGTTATTGTCTTCAGTATTTTTCTTTTGTGTCTCCTTTATCAAGTCATTGACTTGTTTTTCATGGTTTCCTTGCGTTACTCTCATTTCTCTTCCCAATTTTTCCTCTACTTCTCTTACTTGCTTTTCCAAATCCTTTTTGAGCTCTTCCATGTCCTGAGACCAATTCATGTTTTTCTTGGAGGCTTTTGATGTAGCTCTTTCACTTTGTTGACTTCTTCTGGCTATATGTTTTGTTCTTCTTTGTCACCAAAGAAAGATTCCAAAGTCTGAGTCTGAATCTGAGTCTGTTTTCACTTCCTGGCCATGTTCCCAGCCAACTACTTGACCCTTGAGCTTTTTGTCAGGATATGACTGCTTGTAGAGTAGAGAGTACTTTGTCCCAAGCTTTAGGGCCCTTGTGCTGCTCCTTTCAGAGCTACTTCTACACAGCAAGCTCTGCCACAGCATCACTCCTCCTGCCCCAAGAACTGCCAATGTGAACACGACTCAGATCCAAGCAGGCTCTGCACTCCTGCTCTGATCCGCTGCTTAATTCCTCCCACAGGGTGGGCCTGGGGCTGGAAGCAACTGCAACTGGAAGCAGCCCCAGAGCTGCACCACCTCCACTGTCCCTGGGGCTGTGGCTGACCACGAACTCCTTTCACTCCATTCCAGCAGTTCTACCCACTAACCTTCTCTGTTGTCTTTGGTGTTTGTGGGTTGAGAAGTCTGGTAACTGTCACAGCTCACCAATTCAAGGCACTACACCTGTTCCACCTGGCTCCTGGTCTGGTTGGTCCTGGTGCAGTTACACTGGTCTCTGGCTCTGCTCCTAGCTCTGTGTGATAGACCCTTCCCTGCGACGATCCAGGCTGTTCTGAGCTGGAGCCCTGCTTCCCTTTGGTATTTTGTGGGTTCTGCAGCTCTAGAATTTGTTCAGAGCCGTTTTTATAGGTGTTTGGAGGGACCTGGGGGGGGGGAGCTTATGCAACTCCTTGCTTTCCAGCTGCCATCTTGGCTTGGCCCTGGGAAGTTTTTAAAACCAGTGTATCTGATAAAGGCCTCATTTTTAAAACATACAGAGAACTGAGTCAAATTTATAAGAATACAAATCATTCCCTAATTGATAAATGGTCAAAGGATATGAACAGGCAGTTTTCAGAGGAACAAATTAAAGTTTATATATATTTATATATATAAAATCGTATGAAAAAGTGCTCTAAATCACTATTGATTAGAGAAATACAAATCAAAGCAACTCTTAGGTACCACATCTCACCTGTCAGATTGGCCAACATGACAAAACAAATTGTAAATGCTGGAGAAGATGTGGGAAAATTGGAATACTAATGCATTGTTGGTTGAGTTGTGAACTGATCCAACCATTTGGAGAGCAATTTGGAACTATGCCCAAAGGACTATAGAAATGTGCATACCCTTTGACCCAGCAATACTACTTCTAGGGCTGTATCCCAAAGAGATCATACAAATGGGAAAAGGACCCACATGTACAAAAATATTCATAGCAGCTCTTTTTGTGGTGTCAAAGAATTGGAAATCAAGGGGATGCCCATCAATTGGGGAATGGCTGGACAAGTTTTGGTATATGAATGTAATGGAATACTATTGTGCTATAAGAAAGGATGAACAGATGGACTTCAGAATAACCCGCAAAGACTTATATGAACTGATGCCGAATGTGGGAAGCAGAACCAGGAGAACATTGTACACAATTACAGATGCCTTGCATTTGTGTTGACTAATTTTGATAGACTTGACTCCTCTCAGCAATGCAAGGTTTTAAGACAACTCTGAAAGATTCATGTCGTAAAAAGCTATCTTCATCCAGAGAAAGAATTGCAGAATCTGAACACAGATTGAAGCAAACTATTTGCTCTCTCATTTTTCTTGTTTTATTTCTTATTTCTCATGGTTCATTTCATTGGTTATAATTCTTCTTTACAACATGACTAATATGAAAATATGTTTAATGTGAATGCATATGTAGAACCCATTAGAATTGCATGCCGTCCTAGGGTGGGGGGAGGAGAGGGAGGGGTGGAAAATTTGGAACTGGAAAGATTGTGGAACTGAATGTTGTAAACTAAAAATAAATAAATTAATTTAAAAGGAAAAAAAAAAGATAACCCTAGCTTTTCTTTTCAGGAACCTGTCAACTTTATGGAAACCTAGCCAGAAGGTCTTTGGAAATATTGTTTGTGTGTTAGGAGCTTGATTTCTTCAGCCTGGCATAAAACTGGTATCACAACATGTGACCTAGGATCATCAAGACATGCGTAGAATGCTGGATCAGTTCTCAGAAGCAGATTAGGATGTCATTTAAATCAATTATTATGTACCACGTAAGTGGGGTTTGGCAGAAATAATTTATGAGTTATACAATTATGAATTATATGGTCCTGAAAGACCAGAGGCACGCAGTCTGGATGGCATCATGATACATTCAATGCCCATATAAAGTCTAGAATGTTGCCATTCCATTCATCCTCTCTCCAGATTTAGACCAGTTTGTACTGCTTTCAATTTGGTATAAATGACAACTTCCCAGAGCTGGCCTGATGGGTTGGGGATCAGCCAGAGTTGCTGGGAGTGTCAGTTGAAGAGAATGATTACCCTGAGAGCCCAGTGTCTTAATAGAAACACCTCCCATTCATTCTCTTCTCCAAGAAGAAAATTGGCATTCCGTCATTGGCAGTGGGAAAATACATGAGCTTTTAGGGGAGGATGACTTCAAGTGGATGGGCAGGGGGTACCACAGTGGATAGAATGACAGGCCTGGAGTCAGGAAGACTCATCTTCCTGAGTTCAAATCTGGCCTCAAACACTTATTAGCTGTGTGTCCCTGGGCAAGTCACTTAACCCTGTTTGCCTCCATTTCCTCATCTGTAAAATGAACTAGAGAACAAAATGGAAAACCACTCTAATATCTTTCCAAAGAAAATCCAAATGGGGTCATGAAGAGTTGGACATGACTGGACAACAATAATGACTTCATTGGATTTCTGGTGTGCCTTCTTTTCAAATTTAGAAAAATGTGACTTTCTGTGTTTTAAGCCCCTATCATGCATTCTTTGACTTAAGTTATATGTGCCTTTGGGAAGCCCAGACAATCGAATTTTAAAGAGCTATAGTCAGATATCACTGGCAGATGGCAGCCATCCAAATTCTAGGCATAGTGTATAGGAAGAAATAAATAGCCTCTTGAGAACTAACCCTGCAAACACAAACCTTCCAAGTGACAGCAAATGTCACAGCACTTTACCAAGGTCAATAATTCAGCCAGGAGAGCAGCCAAAGCCAATTCCAATCTCATGAGCTGAGAGACAATGCATGTTGTTAAACTAAATTCAGATTAGAGCACTTGTCTGGTTGATGATTAAATTCAAAAGCAATGTAGACACAAACTACGGTTAGTTCATTTCATACACTGGTTAAAACCATTTTTTATTAAGATTCATTTGTATTCTTGAAACAGGACCTAGAATTATTTGTTGATTTTTTTTATATCGCTGTCAATTTTTGATAACCCCCAGAGCCCATATATGCCTCTATTGCATCAAAAATAAACAGTTAAGCTAAAACAAATGGATATATGCATGGGCCATGTTTGCCCACATATTCAGCATTTCACATCTGTAGTCCGTTGCTGTTTAGTTATGTCTGACTCTTCATGAACCCAGTGGGGGTTTTCTTGGCAAAGATATTAGAGTGGTTTGCCATTTCTTTCTCCAGCTCATTTTACAGATGAGGAAACTGGGGCAAACGGGGTTAAGTGACTTGCCCAGGGTCACACAGCTAGTGAATATCTGAGGTTGGATTTGAACTCAGGTCTTCCTGACTCCAGGCCCTGTACTCTATCCACAGCACTACCTAGTTGCCCTTGATGTAACCTACCGTCTTTCTATTAAGAAGGTGGAGGGGGTGACATTTTTCATTAGTTCTCTCGAATCAAGATTGGTTGCTCATAATGATTTTTATATATTTGGTGTTTTTTTTCTTTTACATTATTGTGGTCATTTTGCATCTTTTCTCATGGTCCTGTCGTCTTAGCTTTGTATTATGTTACACAAATGTACCTGTTTCTCTGAATTCCTCACATTTGCTATTTATTAGGGATAAGGACTGAACCTGTAATTTCACTTCACAAATAAGGAATCTTCCAGTTAAGAAACTTCCCCTACCAATATCTGTCAGCACCTTCTCTGCAACTTACAGCTTTAAGAGCCATTTCAAAGAACTTGGCCAGAGTCACATAGACATGGGGGAGAGGTAGGACTTGACCTAGTGTCTTCCTGACTTTTAGGCCAGCTCTCTCCATTCTGCTTTGCTACCTCTCACTATCCATTATGACACAATGATGTTCCATTTATGCACATACCAAAATTTTTTCAGTTATTCTCCAATTTATAGATACTAATTTTGTTGGACCAGTTTACAAGTGCACTTATAGTGCAGTAGTATGAAGAGGTTAGTTTTTGAATGAGCAAACAGAACTAAACTAAAAATAAATGCTGACATTTTTATGGAATTTTTAGACTTACAAAATGCTATATACATACACACATACATACATAAAATCTTATTTGAGCCTCACAATAATTCTGTGAGGTATGACCAACTCCATTTTACAGATGAGAAAACTAAGGCTCTAAGATGATTTAGGAGATTTAAGTAAAGGTGCTTAGACTGGAGAAGCAGAGATTTAGAAGGGGACATATAAGCTTATGTCAAGTATTCGAAAAACTTTCGTAGAAGAAGGATTAGAGTTTTTCTGATTGCCCAAAGGACATAATTAGTAGCAATGAATAGAAATTACTGTGAGGCAGCAAATTTAGGTCAGATATTTCTGATAATTAGAATTGTCCCAAAGTGGACAACTGTGTATAGAGGAAATTTATAGGAGGAATCCTGGGGCAAATATGGTTTTGTTCTGTTTTGATAGTCTCAGTAGAAGATGAAAAAGGGGAGTCAAGGGATTGCATTGGGGATGAAAGGAGGAGGAAGAGGACAGAAGTCACTATGACATGATAGAAGGGCACAAGATAAAGAAGAGGGGGAAAGGGAGAGGGAAACAGGCATTCCATGAGTCTCACATTCTTTTGAACTGGATAAAGGAGGAGCAAACAAAATTATAGCCCCCCTCCTCTCTCACGCACAAATCGAGATCTCTGTAAAGAAATAAATTAAATTTATGAGGGAAATAGTAGGTATTGGGAAGATTGAGGAAGAGAAAGGAGTTTAAGAAGGAAGGAAGTATAGAGAATAAAGAAAACAAACTCAGATGTGAAATAAAGAAATGTGAAGCAGGGAAAGGAAAGAATGAAAGAATAAAGACCTGGCCTCAGGGGTGGGACAAAGGGCAGAGAAGAGCAGCTGCAACCAAATGGAAGCAGGACATTTTATTTATCAACATGTGTCAGGCAAACTCCCTCTCTTTTACTCTCTGCTATTTTTTGGGGGGGGGGGCGGTAAAAAGTGGGATGGGAGTAAAGAGAGAAAAATATTAGAGGACAGGATGGGGTAAAATACACAACTGACAATTATAACCATGAATGTGAATGGGATCAACTCACCCACAGAGCAAAAGAGTATAGCATAATGAATTAGAAAACAATTAAACAATATGTTGTTCATAAACTGCCTGAGCTATAAAGATTCACATAGAATAAAAATTAGGTGCTGGAGCAATATCTATTATGCTTCACTTGAATGAAAAAAAGCAAAGGTAGCAATCATAATTTCAGATAAGGCTAAAGTAAGGATAGATGTGACAAAAGAAGATAAGGAGAGGCATTATGTTATGCTTAATGATAATGAATTAGTATCAGTACTAGATATATGTACAGCAAATAGTAGCACATCTAAATACTTAAGGGAAATGTTAATGGAATTAGAGAGAGAAAGAGCTAGGAAAACTGTGATAGGTGGGGGACCTCATTGTAACTCTTTTAAACCTAGACAAATCTAATCAAAAGATAAAAAAGAAAGACATTAAGAACCTTAATAGAACTTATTAGAAATGATAGCGGTCCAGCAATCACTGAATGAGGAATTATATATATTTATATTTCTGTACATGGCACCTAAAAGAAATTATCAGAAAATATTTGCCCAATTATATGCTAATATGATATTTTGAAGGAAATAGATGAACATTTACAAAAATATAAAATACCAAGATAAATAAAAGAAGAAATTCTTTTTAAATAACACAATATAAAAAAAAAGAAATCTAATAAGACATAAATGAAGTATCAAAGGAGGAAAAACTATAAGATCAGATGGATTTCTCAGTAAATTCTATCAAACATTCAAAGAACAATTATTCCCAATAATACACAAACTATTTGCAATAATAGGAAAAGAAGGTACCCTTCCAATCTCTTTCTATGATACAAATGTGATTGTTATACCTAAGTCAAGGAGAGACAAAGAGGAGAAAGAAGATTAAAGACCACTATCCCTAATGAACATTGACATAAACATCTTATTGGTTTTTTTTTTTTTGGAGGGAGGAAGGAAGGAACAATTGGTTAAGTAATTTGCCCAAGGTCATGCAGCTAGTAAGTGTATCAAGTGTCTGAGGCTGGATTTGAACTCAGGTCCTCCTGACTCCAGGGCCAGTGCTCTATTTACTGCACCACCTAGCTGCCCCCACCATAAACATTTTAAATAAAACATTAGTTAACAAGATACAGCACAACAGAAAATTTCTATGGTATCACTAGATTGGATTTATATTAGAAATTTAGGGTTAGTTGAACCATAAGGAAGACTATTAGTATAATAAATCATATTGATAATATAAATAAAAACCAAAAACACTAATAAATACTGAAAAGGCTTTTAACAAAGTCCAATACCCATTTATGCTAAAAACTTCAGAGAGTATAGGAATAAATGGAACTTTCCTCAATATAATAAATAATTTCTATTTTAAAACAAAAGTAAACTTTAGAGGCTTTTCTAATAAGATCAAATATAAAGCAGTGATGCCCATTATTTCCACTACTGTTCAACCTAGTCCTTGAAATGTGAGCTACAGCAATAACACAAGAAAGTTAAATCAAGGGAATAAGCACAAGCAAAGAAGAAAAAAAATTATCACTTTCTACAAATGATATTATGATTTACTTAGAAAATCCTAAAGATTCAGCCAAAAATAAATTGAAATAACTAGTAACTTCAGCAGCGCTATAGAATATAAAACAAATCCACACAAACCATCAACTTTCCTGTATATTACCAACAAAACTCAGCAGGAAGAGCTAGAAAAAGAAATTCCATTCAAAAATCCATAGAAGGTATAAAATATTTGGGAATGTATCTACAAGGTACATCCAGAAACCATATGAATCCAAAAATAAAACACTCTTTGCAGAAATGAAGACAGATCTAAATAATCGGAGAAGAAGCTAATTGCTCATGGGTAGAGACAATGGGAGAGAAAGATAACGAATGCTTGTAAAATAAGTAAAATATTTAAGTTTGAGTTGGTATGAGTTGGATCAGATGGCTTCTGAGATAGCTTCTAGCTCTTAGATTCTACAGTTCTGTAACTCACTCCTGGTCACGTAACTTGTAAATGTCGTGATAAGAATTTGAACTTAGCTTCCTTCTGTTCCGAAGTCCAACACTTTTCCAATATATCTCACTACTTATTCACTAATGTTGAACATGAGATGCAATCTACTGTTATTCAAAACTCTTGAACTGTCTTTGAGCTGAATTTACCTCTTTCCACAGGAGGAATTCCTTAGTAGACCACATTTGGGGAGAGTTTGGCTATTGATTATGTAGGAAACTTTCATCATTTTTTTTCTTTTCTCTCTTTGATTGACCATAATTGCTACCACTATTCCATGGTCAAAAAACTCTGAGAAGAAGCGCTTTTTACCTTTGGAGAAGACATGTCCAGAGAAGATCTCCAAAGTGCTCTTCCTGGGCTTATGGCTTGATGTTCTAAGACTTCCCCAGCAGCAGGCATTCAAGTGCTGAGTTACTTGGCTTACCACAAAGAAACCTAAATATTTCCTGAAATTCTTGGGAATTTTAAGGTTTTTTTTTTCCTTTTTAAAATAGGATCTCTGCACAACCTTCCTTTATTTTAGCGGGGGTGGAGTAGGAAACAGAGAGAGAGAGAGAGAGAGAGAGAGAGAGAGCCATTCTAAAAATTTATTTATCTGAATTGGACTGTTCTCAGAGCTGATGTTGCACTTTGGGTTGGGAGGAAAGAGTAAGAGGAGCTGGGGAGAAATGTTTTGTAATTCTAGGGATCTATGGCTTTAAGTCTGAGTCTTTATTCATGCTTCTGAGAATGAGTGAGTTATGGAAGGGTTTTCCAACACAGTCATTGCATTTATCTCAATTTCCTTTGCTTCTTTTATGTCTAGAAGTGGATGTCAAATGCAAAAGAGGGATTGTGAGATGTCTCTGGAATATGAGCACTTTTGAAGGTGAATAGAGAAGGAGATAGGAGTACATGATGATACTCTTGCGGGGGATTGTGTCAATTTCCTTTCAAAAGCCTTGGCAGGACTTAGGTGACCAGGCAGTTTAGGAACCTACTGTTAGGAAACTGCTTGCCTAGTAATACAGAAGACAGAAATACAAATTAAATGAACATACTGAGAAGTCTGGAGATCCTAGAACAAAATTATCTGGAAGCAGGTCTGACATAGGGTTCTGCTCTTTTGCTCAGCCACTTTTTCTGTTCTTTGAGAGAAGCGCTAGAGTTTTCTGGGCTTCTGTATCACATTCACAGCCTGGGCACTGATCTACCAGTGAGGTTTACCTGTGTGGCATACTTGATCATCTAGAATTGGAGTCAGGAAGCCCTGTGTTCAAATGCAGCCCATGAAACTTATTTATCTCTACGACCCTGGGAAAATCACTCAACCTGTCTCAAATTCAAATTTCTGAACTATAAAATGGGGATAATCAAATCTATGATGTCTAACTAAGAGTAATGTTGTGAGGTTTAATCTATGTGTAGTACTTTGCCAAATCTAAAGCACTTTGTGTCAGTTATTATATTATTAATGTAAAAATAAGTGATGTTATTATTATCTATAAGTGAACAAACCCTGACTAAAGGCTCCTGTTAGATTAGCTTCTAGGTTTTTTGGTCTGCTTACCATTGAGAAACTGATATAGGGTCTGAAGGAGGATCTTACGGGTTGGTGAAGGCATGAATGCTGGCTGCATTTCTTCTAACTTGTTCTAATTCATTTCTACTGTTTTGATTTAAAGGTCTATATATAAGTATGTCTGTGTATGAACATTAACAAAATAACAGCAGGGGACAGAATGAAGCGGAGGAGTTTTCCTAAAATGGATGAAGGCTAGGAACATATTTATGTGACTGGTGGATAATTTACATCTAGATTTATGAGAACAGTGACACCACCCACAGAGGCGTGGAACCAAGTTGTGAGTGGCACTCAGCTGTCTGAGATCCAAGAGACAAACACAGAGATTTGGCAATTGCCCCAGAGCCCCTTCTGATCTAGTATAGAATGAATGTCAGGTGGGGCTGAATATTTCAGCACAGGTCCTTAATGCTAAATAGGGCCAAGCATTGGTCACTATGTTTCCTTTTCCTCTCCCTCCTCCATAAATATGTCACCCTTGGATCAAAGGTCCATTTGCACGGGACTATCCTCATTTCTGGAGGATAATTGATCAATGCTCTGTGTCTGAGTATGGGGTAGAATTGATGAGAGCTAGAGAGAAGAGAAATCCTGGTCTTTTGGCTTCTAGTTTTAAATAGAAGTCACCCTGTACTCATTTTTTTTTGGGGGGGGAAGAAGTCAACATATAAAAGAGCCAGCAATTTCTATTACAGCCCTATCCCTAGCTTACTACACAGGAGACTTTGGGAAATTTATCCTTGAATGAGATGAGTCTCTCTCTCTTGGCTGAGCTGAGTTACCTCACTCCTAATGGGAGGACTCATTCATTCTGCATGGTCTGGTATATATTCTCCTATATATCCTTTCTCTGATTTTTGTTTTGCTTGGATAAATGGGTTTATTTGTATGTTCATTCTAGAACTGAAATCTGGTGGGAAAGAAGCCAAACCTTGGGTATATAGCTTGGGGTACCCCTGATAAGGGTTAGTGATCAGGAATGCTGCTTGAACCTAAAAATTATTTTCCTTGAAGTAACAATATTTAATATTTAATAGATATAATTCTAACTTGTTACCACCTCTCTCTGAGGAGAACAGAATAGCCATCCTCAGGTCTCAACCTTCTACTTACTGCTCTGGCAGGAATCAAAATCTCCCTTGGAGAAGGAGTATGGTATATGGTATAAAATACACACATACTTCTACTTAAGTATTACTCTGATGCCTCATTGTAAGATGGAGGTCTCTTTGGGTTCTCAAAGGCTATGGGAAAAGGGGAGTTAAATATGGGCAGGTCAAACACTAGAAAAGCTTCTAGTACATACTATAAACTGATAAACTGTGCTTCTGGTACAAAGTACCCATGTAGCTCTGGGATGATACATTTTTCATCCATGGCAACTCTCCAAAATTTTCTACCAAGTCATAAAGAGGTTGCCATCTGCTTCAGTGGAGGGAAACACATGGGCAAAATCAAGAATCCTTGAAGTAAATATTATTATTAGCTTTAGGAGACACCAGAAAGCAGATTACATATGAGCTCCTCAGTCTGAGACTGGGGGAAAAAACCCATCTCAAGTTAGAAACAAACGAGAATAAAGAAACTTGACCTTGGGAAAATACCATCTTTAGCCCTGTGTCCCAGATGGCTTTTTTCATTAGCAAATGTATTGTTTTGACTGTTATAACCAACCTCATAGTTTGAAGTGCTACTGATGTAAGCATTTCTCCCTGTAGAAGTGAAGTTAAATGATTGATTAAATCATAATTATAATTTTTACTTTTTCTATACTGAAACTGCAAATGCAATTCTCATTTTTGGAGAGTTTTACATAGAAGACACACCTGTATTAAGTATAGTTTGTTATAAGTCGTTTTGCTTTTTTATTTGTTTGTTTGAAGCATGGACTCTTGTAGCCTTATAAGTTATAAAAATATAAAAAATTGAACAGTTTTTTCCCCTTTCTTTCAAAGTTTTGTAAAAATCTTTCCTCTGCCACTCTAAGATGATAATAGCTTTTTCCACGTTTGATCTCAGGATAATTATTAGTACCTAAACTGGGTAGACTGCCAACCCTGACATAACCACCCAAGGCCACTGACTATGTCATGTTTAGGTTAATTATGAGAATAAGTCCATCAGGACTTCTCCCCAGGCAATAAGTACCTCCATCTGAGGCCATTGGGAGTATCAAATGTGTACCAAGGACAAGTTACTATGGAAAACCAATCATATGTTTGGAAAAAGTTCACCAGAAGCTCAGGCATATGTGCTCTGGTCAATGACTACTTTTGTACTTCATGATCACTTGAGAAGCAAGGTGGTTGATAAAGGGTGATATCAGAAGTGGAACATTTTCTCTGTAGAATCAAGAACAATCCAGCTTCAAATTGCTTTGCTTCTAAGGACTCATTCTACAATATCATAGAGATACATATGCTTTTATTCACATAGAGAAGACTGGTGGAGGACCAGGAGTGTGCCTCTCATCTGGAGGCACCAGACCTGCTTCCTGCACTCGTGACTGATCTAGAATCTACCTGGTTATAACTTACATCCTTCAATGAACCCTGCTAGAATCCACATGAGTTTATGCGTTGGATTCTGCTTTTACCCTTTAGTGGCATGGAGGTAATGATGACTAATAATTATCCATTTAGAGAGTATTTGCTACTAAAAGTTGGGGAACCAACTTTTAGGTAGAAGAACCAATCCCAAGGAATTAGATCTGGGAGCCTAGGACAACCTCACAGAAAATGAGTAAAGAGTTTGTCTAGTAAAGGCTCATATCACTCTATACTATTTCACTTGATGATCTCATCAGCTCCTATATCGTATGCAGAACTAATTATCTTGCCCTCTCCACCCCTCCCACCCTGGTCAATCCTCCCTTTTCCCCAACTTCCATATTACTGTTAAGGGCACCACCATCCTTCCAGTCATCCAGGCTTGCAACCTAGGTATCATCCTTAACTCTTCAACTGCATTCACCCTTCCTATCCAAATCTATTACCAATTCTTGCTTCTACTCTCAACATTTCTGGTCTATGTCAACTTCTCTCAAGCCACCACCTAAGAACAGGTCTTCATCACCTCATACCTAGACTATTGTAATAGTCTTCTGGTTGCCATCCCTGCCTCATGTCTCTCCCTGATGCAATCCATTCTCCACTGAGTTGCCAAAGTGTTCCTTGGATATGACACTCTGTCTCCCTTCTCTTTGCCTTTTCACGGGCTATCCCCCATGCTTAGAATGCTTTCTCTCATCTATAGCTCCTGATCTCTTTCCTTTAAGCTCAAATTCCACCTTCTGCAAGAGGTCTTTCCCAGTCCTACCCCTGTAATGTTAGTGTCTTCCCTTTGAGAGAATACACTCTATTCATACTGTATATATTTTGTATGTTTCATATTTTTTTTTACAAGGTATCTCTCCCGTTAGAATGTGAGACCCTTCAGGCCAGGGACAGTGTTTTTGCCTTGCTTTGTATCCTCAGTGCTTAGCACAGGGCCTGTCTCATAGTAAGCATTTAACAAATGCTTTTTGTTGACTGACAAAAGAGCCTCTTGATGCCTAGAATAAGCGTTTTTTTCATACATAGAACTTGGACTTTTCAACTGGTGAGCCTTTCCTTGGGATGTTGTGGCCAATGGCATCATTACTGCAGAAATTGAGCCAACTGGACTTAAATGACTAGTCTAAATGTTTCACCACCATGTAGTGGTGAGGTCAGTAAGGAAACTCTGGGTGCTTTTATTCTCCGTCTCACTCAAACACTTGCTTCTGGACTAGACTGTCTCCCTCCAGACCACACAAGCTCCAACAGAGCATCTATAGAGAGGTTTATTGCAGGGGACGATTATTTTCTTGAAAGAGCTAGTGATATGTTATCCATTTTAAACTGGTATATTATTGTCAAATAGTGTAACGCCTCATCATTTAGTACTTATTGACACATTTATCTAGGGATTTATTATAAAACCCTACCTGAAATGAAATACTTGAAGTCAGAATTTTCCAAATTAATTCATCTACAAAATAATTCTGAGGTTGAAATGTTGCAGAAAGTATAATCTTCGTTACAGAATATGAAAAAGGAGAGAGAGAGAGAGAGAGAGAGAGAGAGAGAGAGAGAGAGAGAGAGAGAGAGAGAGAGAGAGAGAGAGAGAGAGAGAGAGAGAGAGAATTAAGGTAAAGAGAGTAAATAATTTTAATTTATTTGCAAGTCTGTCTGCCAATGAGAGGACTAAACTTAGGTAGTAGAGATGGGACTAAATAAAGGGGTAACTGCTAAAGGAAAAGACTGTCAAAATCCATCGCCATCAAGTGATTCATTTCCCAGCCCCCCCCCAAAAAAAAAAACTTAGAACAAACATTTAAGGACGTACTTAATGCAAAGTTCTGTGCCAAGTACTGCAGAAATAAAAATGACAAATGGTATAAGTGATACATTCCCTGACCTCAAGCGGCTTACAATCTACTTTCTTCTATTTGGCTCAAGTTTATAATAAAGGGAGTTTGTCTCCCTTGGAATACTTCCAACTTCTTCTATCCTCCAGTTTTATTGGAAATATCAGATTGATGACATTTTTAAAGCACCATTTCCCAAATTGTTTTCTAGGGGAATCCTTGTGTTCTGTGCAATATACCTGTCCTCTAAGATTATGATAATGATGATGATGATGATGATGATGATGATGATAGCTAACATTTGTGTAGTGCTTACTATGTGGCAGTTACTGCTTCACAATTATCGTCTCATTGGATCCTTATAACAACCTTGGAAGGTTGTATTATTATCCCCATTTTGCTGGTTAAGGGACTTGCCCAGGGTCACACAGTTATTAAATGTCAGAAGCTGGATTTGAACTCAGAATCCAGCCTAAATCCACCTCCCCCATTTTATCTTCCTCAACTATATTAACCCAGAGGTGTAACTGAAAACTCTGGTGACCAGGACAAACAACACAAAATGCTCCTGGGGAAAGCAGTGGGAAAGACATCTTTTAAGACAAATTCAGTTGTGGGGAGAGAAAACAAGGGAGGGAGCTTGGACTTTGGAATATAAGACCTGATTGGGGGAGGGACGTTTTTCACAATGGGGACATAGAAACCTTGGAACAATCAGACCTCATGACAGAGTTTTCAGAGCAGATTGAGTCAGATGTTGAATGAGGGAAAGGGCAGGGCTCATCTGGGATGCCGATGAGAATGGGAGGAGGAAGAACTACTTCATTTGAAAGTTTTATATTTTAACTAATTATTCTGCTAATTAGATGATAAGTTCCATTGTTTCTATCTCCCCAGTATAAGTTCTATCTGTACCTCTTGTCCTCCTTGTCCTCCTGGGATAAAGCTCTAGTTGCCAGTTACACCCAGTTACAGTTCTATGTTAATCCACACAGATGTCTTCCTTCCATTTTTCATATCTTATATGAGACCATGATTTTAAACCACCTTTAATGATCTTATAGAAACATAGAATAGAAGTTCAGATCTAGAAGGCACCTCATCTGCCATCTAGTTCAACTCGTGTTGCCCAAATAATTATTTCTACAACTTAGCACCAAAGGGTTTGCTTTAAGACTTCCAATGATAGAGAACCCAAAATTTCTCAAGGCAGCCTGCTTTACTTTTACATAACTACTTATTAGGAAATTTTTCCGTATATCTCTGCTAAAATCATCTTTTGTTGTCGTTGTTGTAACTTCCACCCACTGCTCCTAATTTTACTCTCTGATACCAAACAAAACAA
Organism: Phalanger gymnotis; assembly: GCA_028646595.1. Classification (NCBI taxonomy): domain Eukaryota; kingdom Metazoa; phylum Chordata; class Mammalia; order Diprotodontia; family Phalangeridae; genus Phalanger; species Phalanger gymnotis. The sequence goes on along the minus strand of CM053623.1, from coordinate 36,144,864 downwards.
ATCTAATTCTTCTACATAGAAGCCTTTCCAATACTTGGAAGAAAAAATCTCTATCTTGTCCCTGTGAGTCTTCCCTTCTAAAAGCTAAACATGCCCATTTCCTTCAACTGATCTGCATATCAACTTGTGGCATTAACTTGTGGTTTATTTACTTTCCTGGTTCCCCTTCTCTAAATGCTCTTTAGTCTACTGATGCCCTTCATAAATGTGAAACCAAGAAATGACCACAGTGCTCCAGATATGTTCTTTTTTTTTAAATTTTCTCCCCATTTCCTCCCCCCCCACTCCAAGATGGCGTGCACTCTGGTTGCCCTGTTCCCCACTCTGCCCTCCCCTCCGTCACCCCATTCCCCTCCCATCCCCCTTTCCCTTACTTTCTTGTAGGGCAAGATAAATCTCTATGCCCCATTGCTTGTGCATCTTATTTTCTAGTTGCATGAAAAAAAAACTTTTTTACTTTTGAACATCTATTTTTTTAAAACCTTGAGTTCCAACTTCTCTCCCCTCTTCCCTTCCCATCCGCCCTCCCTAAGAAGTCAAGCAATTCAACATGGGCCACATGCGTATCATTCCAGATGTGTTCTAACCAGGGCAGTTGAATAAGTAGAATGTTGACCTTGCTAGTCCTGGATGTCTCTTGCTGTAGCCTAAGTTTGCATTTGTTTTTTTGATTGCCATCACACTCACCCTCATTGAGTCTGTTTTCCACTAAAACCCTTAAATCTTTTTTCAGATAAACTCCTACTAATCATATCTCCTTCTTCTTGCTTTTTGAATCCAAGAATAAGGCTTTTCCTTTATTTCCAAGTAGTTGGAAATGATTCCAAAATAATCCATCTAATTTTAGGTTTATCCAAATCTAACTATGACGACATATTTTTGTATCCTGACCCTCACATCCACTGTTACTGGATGAACTCTCCCTCTAAACTTTTCATCATCTACAAGTTTAATAAGCATGTCGTCTATGCCTTTATCCAAGTCACTGATGTAAATATTAAACAGCACAGGGTCAAGCACAGGTCCCTGAGGCACTCAATGATGGAATTCCTTCCAAGCTGACATCAAATCATTAATGAATATTCTTTGGATCTGGCTATTCAACCAATTGTGAATCTATCTAATCATAGCATCATGGAGCCTATATCTCAAAAAGAATAGTTTGAAAGGCATTACCAGAATAAAATATCTACAATGTCCCCCTGATCGATTTATCAGTTTATTAACCTTGTTTTTTTTTTCCTTAAAATAAAAAAGTCTGGCAAAATCTGTGCTGCTGAAATTAGGCTGGGTGTTGTTGGGGTTTTTTTTTCTCCCTGATCTCTGCTTTCTTTTCTAGATCTTCACTAACCATCTCTTTAACATAATATTCTAGAATTTTTTTTCCAGGAATAGAAGTTATGCTTGCTGATCTATAGTTTCCAGATTCTGTTTTCCCTTCATTTGAAAATTGACAGAACATTCTTTTCTCCCTTCCAGTGGTACCTCTCCTGTTCTCAGGATCTTTTTTCTGGTGGTTCTGTGGTCATACCTGCCAAGTCCTTTGGGTTAGCTATGATCTGGTCCATTTGACTTGAATTCACCCAGGGGACCATCTTCTTCTGTATCTTGGGCATCAACCCCCTTTTAGTCACTTTTCTTGTGTCTTTTCTAGTCCAAGGGTCATTTTTCTTGGTAGAAAAAAAAACAAGGAAAATAAATACTCATCAATTTCTTTCACGAATCATGACCCTCCCGTCCATTCTAAGCATTGAGTGGTCCTGTCTCTTCTCTAATCACCTTCTTTCCCCCAATATGACTAAAAGGACTCTGTTTGGCCTTAACCTTCCATGCTAGCTTTGGCTATCTGGAGTATTTGACACTGTTTGTAGACTATCATACAAATATCATTTGTATTCAGGCTCTTTTACTTGTCCCTATGTTCCTACTTGGTAAGTTCCATGTACATGTGCATAGGTCTTTTCAGACATGAGACTTCTTCTACCTTGTTGGAATTATTTCTCCTTGCATCTTTAGGATTTTATTCTTGATACCTCCCTTTCCTTCCTCCTCACCCTCCCCAACTCACAACTCCTTTAGCGGTTCTAAGAGTTATCCTGCATTGGCTTCTAGTAGCATCACTCATGAGCCCCTATCTGGTGTGCTCCTCATGAGCAATAAACCAGTAGACATCTACTAGAAGTGCCAACTTAGGATGGACTTCCCTTATAGCATTTTAGTCCATGGCAGCCTATCCACCATATACACCCATTCTTGAAATGCATTGAAATCTGCTCACCTAAACTTGGGGTTCGTGTCAAACTGTGCCTAGCTTTTCTCTCTTTTTGGATCATAAGCTCTAAGAAGACATAGCCATTTGCTTCAATGGTGGTCAGCATTTTCACTTGAAAAACCAGTTCTTCCCTGTTATTGAGACTCAGATCCAGAATAGAATTTCCTCCTGTCATTTCTTTTACCTTTTAAAAGACAAAATCATTATTAAGACAAATAAAGAAATTTTAAGCTGTTCTATTTTCACTAGAGAGAGAAAGCTCCAGATAATGCCTGGATATTTGTTTCACCTCATTACAATATGATGCCATTGGGCTTGTGATTTTCTTTCCCCTTGAACTCTTTGTCTATTTTCTATTTTTTTTGTTCAGGCGTTCTTTAGAGTAGTATACTCCCATGGCAAACTCCCTTATGTTTCTGCCTTCATTGATCTTTACTCAAATGGTCTCTATAATGCTTTCTCTTTTTCATTCCTGGATTTCTTCATGATGATATGTCTTTTCAATTCACAATGTTTTTCTCCCTCCATTATTTCCTTCCCTCCTCTGCATGGTGGTTGTTATTATTGCTTCTAAAATAAACATACACCCAGAACTATGTTAGAGTCATCTCACCAAGACTCAATATTATGTATAAGATCAGATTTGCCTCATTGTATTAGGACTTCTTGATTCTCACATTTTGTGGATTTGTGTATAGAAATTTGAGATCATGGGTTTTATTGTCGTTTCCTTTCTTAGATTTTATCTCTTATGAACTTCTGGATAGCTTTTTTTTTTTTTGAGGCAATCAGGGTTAAGTGACTCGTCCAAGTTCACACAGCTAGTGTCTGTGTCAAGTGTCTGAGGCCAGTTTTGAACTCAGGTCCTCCTGACTCCAGGGCCTGTGCTCTAACCACCATGCCACCTAGCTGCCCCCCTTTAACTTCTGGATATCTTAAGTGTGTTTCTTCCTACATTATAACTACTCCGTCTGGTATTTAGTTTGGTGGACAGTGCATGGAGGACCTTCTGTTGGCTCATTCTCCTAACTTTCACTCGTATTGGTGAGAAGGGACCCCAGAAGGTGGCTAACTATGACTCCTCTAGCAGTTCTAAGAGTTATCCTGTATTGGTTTCTAGTAGCATCACTCATGAGCCCCTATCTGGTGTACTCCTCATGAGCAGTCAACCAGCAGAGTTCTATTAGATTTTAGAAAAAGGCACTTAATGAGCAGATAGAGTGAGGACAATAGTTACAGATTCATTCTCCCCAAACCAGAAGCACACTTTCCTCTTAGACACATTGGAAAAGTCATTCGTATAAGATCAGGAAAAAAGAAACACAGAAGAAAAAGAGTTGACATACTCAAAGCCCCTTAGAGGCCAGATAGTGGTGGTGGGTAGGTGGGTAACTTCTCTTTCTCAACTTGGAGCTCAAAGAGAATCCGACTCACTTGAACACTTCCAGGGAAGGAAGAGAAAGATCTGAAGCTCAAACATTTTGTATGTACACTCAGTTCTAGCTCATCCTCTCTTGAGTCATCAATCCTTCTAGCTCTGAAATCAATTAAAAGACTTTTCATCATCACGTAGTACTAACTCTGAGTCATCAAGACTGAAACCTGGATCCTCCCAAGTTTCCACATGTTCACTTCAATGGAAATGAGTCATGTAATATCCATACGTCCTTCAAGGACTGGCTCTTGATTGACTACTTCTCTTATTATGTGTAGCGAGTTTTTTCTCCATTTCCCTTAATTTTCAATCTCCACTCTCTTTGATTAGAGTTGCAAGACATTCAAAGGCATTCTTTTGAGTCTTAGATAGGCGTACTCCATACCTGGTCAGGAACTTCTCATTTCTCTCTTTTAAGCCATGATCCAAAAATCTAAATCCTATATTCAAACACTGTCTTCTCAACTCAGCTATTCACTTCCCAAAGATATACACTTGCATTTGTATCTTTGTTATCTTCCACATTGCCTAGCACAGTCCTAGGAACACAGTCCTTAACAAATAATTAATGATTGATTAACACTAATCTACATTATTAGGAAAGATTTCTAAACCTTCCCAACCAGAGGTATGCTGGTATATGTTTAATAACCAGTTCTCTGAAAAACATGACACATTTTAAAGTTTAATCTGCACTGACATTTTCTTAATCACTTTCTTAAGTAGAGACAATCAATACAACAATGAATCAAGCCCTAAATTTAAAAATTCACCAATTTCTGAGGAGTTAATGCTCCCACTGAGCATTTAACAATCGGCACTCATCAATCGGCAATGGCTGGCTCCAGCATACTCTTTCTCCCACCCAAGAAAGCATCTTCTGAAACAAACAACTCTTCTAATCCTGCTTTAAGACAATGGTTCTAATTTTTTTTAATCCTCCTATAATTGTTTCTATATCTCTACCAGAAAACAAACAAAAGTTTAAAAGTCTGACAAGATTTCCATGCTGCTTAGAAGAGAAACAGATTGTGAAATCTTTCTTCATTTACTTAGAGAGAAATGAGCAGCAAGGGGATGGTTGTGTTATGGAACAGACCTCAACCTTAACCTTGTCTATGAAAAGAAGAAAGGAGTGATGATAGTTGTGGGCAAAGGCTGTCTTGCTAAGCTTGTAGCTCTCATTTTGGGGAACAGTACAGCCAGATGAAAAACATCTTGTTCCTAGTTCCTAGTAAGGATAGTGGGTGCCATTTGTGCTGTTGTCACTGAGTTGTTTCACTTGTGTCTGACTCTTCATGACCCCATTTGGGGTTTCTTGGCAAAGATACTGGAGTGGTTTGCCATTTCTGTCTCCAGTTTATTTTACAGATGAAGAAACTGAGTGACCTGCCCAGGGTCACACAGCTACTAAGTGGTTGAGGCTGGATTTGAATTCAGGAAGTTGAGTCTTCCTGACTCCAGGCCTGGCCCCCAGTCTATTGCACCACCTAGCTACTGTAGCTTCTCCAAGAATACACATAGTGTCAGTGAGAAGAGTGAGCATACATAGTGTACAGTGGACATTGGAGAGAGACACACCTATAGACAACACCTGCCTGTGGCAAAGTCAGTTCAGACCTGAAAGCCCCAATAGCATTTCTTCTGTCTTCTTATCTTCATGTTAGTTTCTTCTGGGTCGGCCAAGTTGCTCGGCAACAAGACACCAATGCCACTGGAGGGGAGGGTAGCAGAAAGAAATCTCTTCAAGAGTCAAGGGGAAAAAACCCCAAAGAATAATTTCTTCTTAAGAGCTGGGTTCTTCTTTCACAAAGAAAGAGAGCTTCTCTTCTTGACGGTCAAAAATGAGTCTCTCAACCAATGGAGCTCCTTCTGTCTTAACATTCCAGAGTTGGCAAGGTTACTTTTTAAAAGATACCATGTACCTGACTAGCTATCCTATAATTCCAAGTTGATTAATTTATGATTTCACAGTTCCTAGAAAGAGAAAATAAGTGTAAACATTCCCTTACAATCTTTTGGCAAATCAAAAAAAAATCATTGCATTAATATTGAGCTTTAAGAAATCTGAATATCCAAATTCTGTTGCTTGAAATAGTATATTCTCTTATCTTCCTGACTCCTCACTTTTGTTTGCAGAATGAATCCCGTATGGAGTTGACGATGTATAGATACCCTCTTAAATTCAGAAAAGTTTGGTAGGAATAAGTAAATATTTATCAGTAAGAAATTTAGTTAGCTACTGAGAAAGATGGAGTTCATAGAGCATATTGGACACATGGGTTTGGTTCAAGACTTCATTATCCATGTAGATTTTCCCTTGTGTCCATTTTTGGCTGGGCAGTTATTCTGATAGACAATCTTCTGTTGGTAGCATTCCTTTACCTGATTGGGGGTCTGTTGTATTGCACTGTCACTCAAATAATAGACAAATTTATGCACCAAAGATCATGCTAAACAAGAAAGCCATTGAGTCCTAGGGCTGGAAGGGACCCCAAGGGGTCATTAGTATATTCTTTGCTTTTGCACATGGCTACATTAAACTATTCCGGGTTTTTAAATCTTCTTTTCTTACATCTCCAGGAAAGGAGATTCCATGAGTTCCCTTGACAACCCTTCTTACTGTTACTTTGGAACACTGATCCCATCCCCAAAGTGTTACAAAAAGGAAAGTTCATGTGAAAAGAGCACTTAATGGTAAGAGCCTAAAAAGAAAAAGTAGAGAGGGGAAAAAGCCCTGGAATTTCCAAGAAAAAAATCAAGTTCCTCTAAAACATGACAGCATCTGCAAATGGCCTGTCAACTAGTTTTGGCCACAGAATATTTGAGTCCATCTTCCTAATGGGCAAAGTCCTTTTGCCCTAATATGATTTGTCAAACAATTACAAAGACGTCCTACCACTTGGCTTCCAGGCTGACTATCTCCTGCTGTGATAAATTGAAATTTCTTCTGTCAGTTTACTGGGGGATATACAGAACCATGACAACAGAAAGAGACCCTCATTTTTTTTAAAATAAGAAAATAAGAAAGGACTCCTCCCCAAAGAAAACCATGAAATACAGAGTGAAAGGGACCTCCTCTCCCATCCCTATTGCTTTATTGCCAATGGCATGGGAGGAAGAGAATCTGCTCAAATACCCCAGACTCCTTCATGCCTTCCCTACTTAGATATGTGGGTACACTGTGAATGACTGTTATAGTCTCAGGATTGATGTGGAATCTATTCTTCATATTCTATTAACCATTTCTGGCAAATAATTCTATCCTATCACCAACTTTCTTAGGATTTGGCTCCTTCCCATTCTCTGAAAACCAAACCAAACCAAAACAAAAACAACAATCCACGACATTCTGATCTTTTGTTGAAAGCATTGGTTTTTAAGTGCTAACAAATCACTAGAAAAATATGCTGATATTTCAGTGGACCCAAGAGTCAGCACAGTGTGGTGCACAGTGAGCTTTCCCCAAAGCCTGGAAGATCTGGGTTTGTGTTCCACGTCTGAAACATACTCCCTGTGTGTGAGCCTGGATAAGTCACATACCCTCTTAACGCTCTAGGCGGCCCTCTAAGACGGTTGCATAGAAGGTGCTGCTGACCTGCATTGGTAGAGGGAGTTTCTCATATCAGTGAAATCATAGATTCCCCAAGATCTCACTGATGTTAGTACTCCCTCCAGTGGTTCAGGTCCCACCCCATTCACGCCTTCTCAATCCTGGTGATTCTGGTCTTTGGATTTTTAGGACTAGATGGTCAGGTTTTCATTGGGATCAAATATTGGATATCTCTCAGATCCTAACTGTATTATACTGGTTTATGGGATGTCACAAGAGGCTGTATATAAAGAGCTGGCCTTGGAGTCAGGCAGAGCTGGGTTCAAATTTGCCTCTGACACATGCTGGCTGTGTGATCCTGGGCAAGTCATCTAACCTTTCAGCATCCCTACTGGCT
>CM053623.1:36118780-36136707 GCA_028646595.1 Phalanger gymnotis | reverse complement strand
AAATTTTTTGATGCCTTCTGCTTGGAGAATTCTGTATACCCATCGATTTCGAACCATTCAGATATTTATACGATCCTTTTTGAGATCATAAATTCGGCCTTCCTACTACAACTGGTAAAATCATAGCTCCTATCCTACCTTCCAGCCCTCGCCTCTCTCTGGAACTTCATTGGTGTATTTCTAAACCTCTGCTGAGCGGGTCTACTTGATTGTTGAGATTCTTCAATCTCATCATATCCAAAACAAACCCCATCATGTGTCATCCTACACCTTCTTCTTTCTATTAAAAATAACCTTCCCAATTCCCCAAGCTGGTAATGTCAGCTGGTAATATTCTTGGGCTCTCCCTTTTTTCCTCACCTCTCAGATTTAATCAATTGCTTCAGTAGCTTCTTTTTCCGTACCAAATAACACAGAAACTACTTAACCTGCCATTCAAAGCCCATTATATTCTGGCTCCAACCTCCCTTTCCAGCCTAATTTCACAACATTAATGAGTTTTGCTACAAGTATGCTACACTCTAGCCAAACTGAACTAGTTCCTGATCTTACTTTGTTCTCTTTTACCTCATGCCAAGAACAAATTCCCTGTCCCCTTGTGCTTCACCCCTAAAATCTCCGCCCATTACAGAATCACCGAATTTTGGAGTTATTAAGAGGCCATGTAGTGCAAACCGTACCTGAACAAAAATCCTGTCTCCTGCTCACTCTAAAAGTGATCATATATCCTGCGCCGGAAGATCTGAAGCAGGCCATTCCATTTGGGGAAAGACCTGATTTTTAGGACATTATTCCATATGTTGAGCTTACCTCTTTGAAATTTCTACCTATTGCCCCCAGTCCTATCCTCTAGAGTCTATCTCCCATATACATACACACATGTATTTGCCTCAGGATGAGGGACAAGAGAAGGGGGAAAGTAGATAGAGCCAGCCAGCCCCACAGTTAGGATGACCTTGATCAAAGTCATGTATGTATGTATATATAGTCATATATATGTGTATACATACAGAGAGAGAGATAGGAGTTGTAGTTCAGTTGTTTAGTCATATCCAACTCTTCATGACCCTACTGGGGGTTTCTTAGCAAAGATACTGGAGTGGTTTGACATTTCCTTTTCCAGCTCTTGTTACAGATGAGGAAACCGAGGCAAACAGGGTTGAGTGTCTGAGGCCAGATTTGAACTCAGTTCTTCCTAACTCCTGGTCTGGTATACTGTACGTATGTATGTATGTATGTACACACACATATGTGTGTGTATTTGTCACTTAATTGTCCTGTAGAGTTTTGGACATGAGATTGAAGAGTCTTAGAAAGGTTAGGTGGGAATGGTTATCAAACTGGGGTGAAAGAGGATCTGGCTGGATGAAAGAAATTCCTCACTTGATGGTTCAGAACCAGGAAGTATTAGGTAAAGTGTTCAGGACCCATGATGGTGTGATTATGTGAATTGAGGGAGCACAAAGAACATCTCTCCCCACTAATGGCTTCATAAGTCAGAACTGGAAAAATCACTAATCTGACCCATCGTAGTAGATTGTGGGCTAGAATGTCCTTTTCTTGGTCAGACCTGGGATTTAACAAATTTAGGGGGCTCCCAGATGGGGAAACTCTACCCACCAATAGACATGAGCATCTTATCGTTATTCTGGTTATAGTTAATAACGGTATAGTTCATTTGTCTGGGGAACCAACAAATTAAGCCACTTGTATAGAATCCCACCAATATGTGACCAGGCACTCCGCTCAGCCAGTAAGGATTTGAATCCAGGTCATCCCACCTGTGGGGCTGGCTCTCTATCCATTATGCCCCTTTCTTCTTTTTACCAGACATAAAGTCAGAAAGAGACTTCTCTTGTCCCTTATCCTAAGGTAAATGAAAAGATTTTGAATTGGTTATAGTATATTTGCCTAAGATGAGTAAGGAAGGAAGAAATGCTTCTTTGGTCTTAAAGTAAAAATGAATTTGTGTCTATAGGACGCAGTACCCAGAAAGAGCACAGCCTTACCAAGTTATTGTCTATGTGGCATTTTCATCACAAGTCCTGCACATACCTCCAATTGCAAAGGATATGAAGAATTTAATTTTGTATTTAAATAGAAGCTTAAAAAAAGGAGACATAGAGTCAGTTATTAGTTTGAAAACCCCCCTTCACCAACCACAATGCTCAAACACAAAACAAAACCTGCCTTGATCACCTTCCCACCCAGACTGTCAGTTTTACAATTACTCACAATCGGATTCACACATTGAAGCAGCAGCAGCAGCAGCAGCAGCAGCAGCAGCAGCAGCAGCAGCAGCAGCAGCAGCAGCAGCAGCAGCAGCAAAGGCCCAGGGCTACAAAAGGTTCCTGGAAAAATGGGACTTCTTAGGCTTAGCAGACATTTGTTGAAAATACCTGAACCCTATGCCTTGGGTGGTGATCTCACCAAAGAGACTTGCGCCTCGAATGGGCAACCTCCAAGGAAAACCCAGGGAGAGGCAGGATGTGGTGATAGTGATTCAGAAGTAGTCCTCTTCCCCCTCTGTCTGAGTCAGGGCTGAACCACATGGCCCCCACATGCGACAAGGAGACTCCTGTACTGTTGAAGGGCTAACTTCTCGATGAGCTGTCAAGCCGAGGACTTGGCCGGCTTGCATTCATTATAGGCACCCAGGGCTCTTTATCTTGGGCTAATTTGTAATATGAATTATGTCTATCTAAATGACTCCTTATGATTACAGTCAGGCAAGATCGATTTTTTCACTTTTTGTCACAAATCATGCTGTGCCACAGAAGATGTAGAGCTTCCTAACCCCCGATCATTCTTCCTTCTCAAACTGGGACATAATTTTGTCAGTTTGACTAGAGGCACCGACAAGTCTCTGGAGCTTAAGGGATGTGACACAGTTCTGTGGATGGAACCCTGAATTAAGACTTAGAAGAATTAAGTTCAAATCCCACTTGTGCCTCCTATTTATGGGGCCTCAGGCAAATCATTTGGCCTTTCTTGGTCCTCACTTTCTTCATTAGCACTATGGCTAGCTTGCTAGCTAGCTCAGCCTTCTTGGCGGAGGACAGAGGCTGATGGAATGACCTTTAACGAAACACATCCCATACCTGGGTTCATTGTTTCTGGGGCTATCTGACTTCCCAATAGGGGAATTATTAAATGCTTCTTCCCACTGCCATGTTAGATTTCCTGAAAAAAAAAATTCTACTTTTGATTCTGGTAGGAAAGGACCCAATATATACCTAAGATGTGTCAGAAAGGAAGAAGCAGTGAGTCATGAGGTACTTTTTTCTTAATGAGCATGGCCATATCATGGCTATAGCCCTTGTGTTGGTTGGTTGGTCAAGCATGGGACAGGCAGTTTATTATTACACAGAAAAAGGAATGCCAAGCAATACAGAATCATAGGATAATTCCAGCAGAATCGTACACTATTTGGAAATGATGTTCGAGCCTCATCGAAACACATGCTATCTGTATGACTTTGGGCTTTTCGTTTTCATGATCTTGGCCTCTGTTTCCTCATCTTTGAAATGAGAGAGATTAGACAGGATGGCATCTAAAGTCCCTTTCTGCTCTACATCTATGATCCTATGATCTTTCTCCTTGGAGCTGTCCCAGCTGTGAGAGGACCTCCCCACTGTTTTGAGGTTAGGAATTGTGGCTTCATGTCTTTTAGAACTGAAGGCTCAGTCATCTTGTAAGTGTCAAGATTATGAATGGCTGTGTGTTCTATTGCAGACAAAAAAATAATGTCTTTGGTGATGGGCCGGTAATTTAAAAAAAAAAATGACTAGGGAATCATTTACAGACTCATGACTGCCTGTGACCTTGATTCAGGCACCAAACCATCGGTTTTGTTTTTAGGAATCTTTGCATCAGGATGGTCTGGGAATTTAACAGAGATTAGGTGACTGGTTCAGAGTCAGTCTGTGTCAGAGGTAGGTTTGAACTCGGCTCAAGCCTACTGTAAGGCTGGCTCTCTATCCACTAGGCCACCTTCCTCTCTTTACTGAAGTCAGAAACTGACTTCTCTAGTTCCTCATATGAAGGTAAATGAAAAGATTTTGAATTGCCTGCAGTGTATTTGCCTAAGATGAGTCAGGAAGGAAGAAGCAGTGAGTCATGAGGCATTTTTTTTTAATAACGATTGTGGCCATATCATGACTATAGCCCTTGTGTTGGTTGTTACCGTGGACATCCTGAACAAGTTCCCTTCAGGCAACAAAAGGAGAATGGATTGAGAGAGTGATCAAGTTAAGAGGTTTTTCTCTAGTTTTCCAGTTTTTCTTGTTGTACCAATAAAGGCACAGCTTTATGTCCTTGGATAATGCTCAGAAAAATCGATGGTAGTGGTGGGGGAGTAGATGAGGGATCCTGCTGATTAGAATATATAGAGTATGTATTCTCCAGGGGCAATATTCTGGGTTCCAGTGTCAAGCAAGATGTCCTACATGGCACTCAAGGGACATTGTTGACTGTGCATGGGTTGACAAGAATAGATCCTATGGGCACAGACGTAGAAGGAACGCTGATGAGTTCACTTGGCTTTTCTACAGGTGAATTTAAGTCTCATGTATCAACTGGCGATGGAGACTCCCCATGTTTTATTCCTCTGACTATTATGACTTTTTGTCTTAGGTCCATCCAAAGTTTTTGCTCCTTAAATTTAAATCCATTTCTCCTTCTTCAATGATCTGTGGTAATGTTGTTGTGTAGTCATTTCAGTTGTGTCTGACTCTTGGTGACCCCATTTTGGGTTTTCTTGGCAGATATTGGAGTGGTTTGCCATTTCCTTGTGACAGATCAATCCTTTCCTCATAAAACTTTTCAGATACTTGAAGAGAGTAACTGTCATGCATAGAGTTTAACTTCTTTCTCTTGGATATATACTTATAAGTCTATCTTTTATAAGAAGATTGAACTTACTACCTGTGTGACTCTAAGCAAATCACTGAATTTTCCTCCACCTCAGCTTCCCCATCTGTAAAATGGGGATAATAAAAGCACCTGTCCCATAGGGTTGTTATGAGGATTGAATGATATAACATATGTTAGGTGTTTGGCAAACCTCGAAGTGCTATCTAAATGCTGGCTGTTGTTATTATCAAGAGTTATTCCTTCTATACCTTTATTGTTTTTTCTCCATGTCATTTTTCAAATGCGATGACAAAAACCAGACATTATAATATAACTGGGTCCCAATTGTAATAATGAATCCGATGAAATGGTTGCCAAAAATAGCAGATTGAATTAGTTCATAGAGATTAAAAGAAAGTTAAAGAAATTTCACAAGAAGTTAAAAGAAAGACACCTTAGATAGTGCATAGTTCAATCCCTTTCATTTTCCAGATGGGGTACCTGAGGAAAGGCCAGAGGGATCAGGTGATTGGCCCAAGATGACATAGCTCAGGACTGGTGATGGGCAGGTCAGTGTCCTGGCCCTTATTCCCTTGCTTCCATCTGTGATACAACATCTCCTTCCCTCTCTCTCCCTCCCTGCCCCTTTCCTTCTCTCTCTCTCCCTCTCCCCCCACCCCTGCCACTGCCCCTGGGCAATTGTTATTAAGTGACTTACTCAGGGTCACACAGATAGTGAGTGTCTGAGGCTGGACTTGAACTCAGTCCTCCTGATTCTAGGGAGGTTACACTTTCCACTTTGACACTTACCTACCCCCACATCTCTTTTATACAATATTGTCTTCTCTCCTGCTAACCCTTGCCTTTCACACTTCATTTAGATATGCTTTAATATAGCGCTGGCTTTTGGTCATAGTGCCATTACATTAACTCATTCAGGTTGTATCAATTATGATCCCTAAATATATTTTCTTTTTGATTTGTACTCAGCAGTTTCTTCTTTGTTCCGTGCTTTACTCTGTTGATTCTTGCCTCTAATATACTTACCACTTTGTGCTTGTCCTGGTCAGATAATTAAGCTTTATCCCTGCCCTCAAAATATTAGGATGCCATTTAGGTTACCACCATCTGCAACTTTGATAAGAATCTTATAAATTCATTTTGTTTTTCCTTCTGGACAAGCAATAAAGTCTGCTATTTGGTATCTTCTTTGCCTCTAAGAATCAGTCTTGTAGGTTAAAGTCTCTAATGGCTTAAAAATACCTTTCTTTCTCTTGCAGTCATTAATGGAATAATGGTGCAGTGAATAGGGTGCTGCACTTGGAGTCAGAAAGACTCATCTTTCTGAGTTCAAATCCAGCCTCCGACACTAGCTGTGTGACCCTAGGCCAGGTTACTTCACCCTGTTTGCCTCAATTCCTCCTCTATAAAATGAACTGGAGAAGGAAATGGCAAACCACTCTAGTATTTCTGCCAAGAAAACTCTATGGACAGTATTCTCTTGCTGTGGTCTACAAGGTCACGAAGAGTCAGACATGAGTGAGTAACAACAAGAACAAGAAGGCACTTGATAAATGCTTATTCTCTTCCCGGCTTTCCATCACCTCTCAAAGCCTAGTCACTGCCTTTGTTCTTTGGCTCTTGAGACACCATTATTTGTGCTAATGTCTTTATTATTCTTATTTAACCCATCCTAACCCATCGTGTGGGTGTCCTCCTTCTCAGAGTCACCATCCGCCTTCTTTGCTGCCCCCGGGTCAGTGGGGTTAAATAAAAATAATAAAGACACTGCAGCACATATTTTAGCCAGGAATTCTGGGGGGTGGCGGAGAGAGGCCAAATGCACAGAGTACACAGGGTGGCTTAAGGAAAGAGGTCGAAGATATCAGCTGATAAGGATGCTCCTTGAATTTGAAAATGGAAAGAAATCTGGCACCTGGACACCAAATGGAGAGTGAAGAGACAAAGTTCGATAAGTTAAGGAGTGTGTTTTAAAAGCACCATTAGATATATCATCACATGAAAATTAGCCCCTTTGCAACCACCAAAATATCACTAATTTATTAGTTAACTAACTTAATAAATTTATTTGTTGAGTACTTACTAGGTGAATAGATACTAGGAAGGGAGTGGGAGGAATATTTGATGAAGCACATGGCATTGTTACGCCCTCAAGGAGCTTACTGTATAGCCAAAGCTAGACATGCATGTGAGGGAGACCTCATAGGCATTTCAACTTTTTTCATCAGTTCCCATGACATGAGGTGAAATGATGTCACAAAGAGGCATTAGAGCCAGAGGTATTATGGAGATTTAAATTGGCTGATTGACTCAATGATATTACAATGTGATTTTGTGACATCATGGTAGGGTTGAATTACGGGTCGTATTATACAAAGACATTGGTTCTGACAATCTTATATGAGGTATGTCTGCATATTTTAATTAAGTGACAGATTTAATACTCTGAGTTCATATGAAAGAGACTTCATAAAAATTCACAGTATCTGGGGCAGGCTAGAAATGAGCATGGAATTTTTTTTGGGGCGGGGAGAGTAAGTAGACCAGTCTGTTTGAAGTGAAGCAGAGAGTTTCTCCAGAGATTTTCTCCCCAGTGGATCAACAAATCTCGTGAATGTGGGTACTTCCTCCAGCAGGGCCGTTCATAGCCCATCCATAATTTATCATATTGTGGGGAATGTTCACGCTCTTCTAGAAGATTCTCCAACATGACAGAGGCCTTTCCCTAGCACATGATTTGACCATATATTGTTATTCCTCATGCTTGCTGAATGGCTAACCCACCTTCTTTTCCAATTATACATTTTCTTGCATGTATCTTTAATGACCCTTCTCAAATACAAATTATCAATGGTAGTCAACTTCAGCCTTCTTATATTGCCATATATCTCTTATTGCCTCTTGGTACACCTATAGTTTTGATTCTTTGAAGATTGTGGTATTCTATGACTTAAAAACATGTAGAACCTATAAAAATTAGTGCTAAAATATTTATTTTTTTTAAATTCAGGAAATAGTTTGGGATTCTTAAAAAAGCTGCAAAACTTCCCAATCTCAAGGAATGCTTGAACCGAAGGTTCTGAGGAGAAGAAAAAGGAGTAGAAGGAGAAAGTGAAGGACCTGAGGGGAAGGAGAAGTAGAAGAAAAAGAAGTATTCAAGATGAAGGATTAAAAGGGATCAAGGAGATGGTAGTTGGTAAGACAAGATAAGAAGTTAGTAGGATAAAGGAGTTGAATGTCAAGGTGCTAACAGAGAGAGTAACAATTCTAGCATTGAGGAACCCTATATAAAATTAGCCATAGCAATTCTCAAGGGTACTGTTAGGAAGACAGGCAAGGACTAAGGATCTCACTTTTTTAAGGTATGGAGAGCAGGACAAAATTTGCAATGACTTGTGTAGAGGGGCAATGTTTCTGTTTCCATCCAGCTAAAGGGCTGCTGTCTGTGCTCAAAGTGCAGCCTGGTCTTCTTTCCAGAAGTGAGTTTAAAGGGACTTGAGGAATACCTCCCTTCACTGTAGGTTAGCAGGGATAACAATGGAATGGAAATCAAACGGAAAAAGGTCTTCCATCTGGAAATGAAGAAAAAGCATCTGAGGAAGCAGAGGAGAATCTTGACTCATATCAGGATGTTAGAGGGCTGAAGAATATTGTGTAGAAAAGGGAAGAGAAAGGACCTCTGAATATCTGGAACCGAGAGACAGATGTGAATCTCATGCCAAGGAGGAGAGAGCTGGGCCATCTGAAGAGGAAGTAGCTGCTTCTTTTTGAAGGAATGATGACGTGGATAATGCAAACACTATTAGGAGAGAGATCTTCCAGGAAGAAGAAGAGATAAGTAATGGTGACTGGTGACATGTTCTTGAAGGTCACAGAGATAGCTATTTGTCAACCTGGTAACAACCACAAAGTGGTCTTTTGTCTTCCCAGAGCACATATCCATGATGTAGTAGGTCTCTCGAGACTTATCAAACCACTGCTGATTTATGTGGCCCCATGCCATACCGTTAGAAGAAATCTAAAAAGGTCTATTAATCATTATGAAGGGTAAAGTAAGAAACTGAAGACCATAAGGACAGAGTTAATGTTTTTGTCACTGCTGCTGATTGAATGGAAGGACTTCAGAATAGAAAGGCAAGCTTGGGAAGTGAGAAGATATGGGAGGTAAAAAGATGGTAGAAGGTACCAGCCCATTCCTGATTTGCACCAGATGCTGACTTTTTTCACATAGTTTGGACAATCTTCAGGCATTCATTTTCAATTTTCATAGCAGAGCTTGGCATTTAGGACCTAAAATAAATGGTTAAGAGACTCTTGGCCAAGGACAGGGTAAACCTTTGAAGAGTTTGTCAGAACGTATTTGCCTAAAGTACACTTATATGCTTAATTTGAAAATCTCATCAAAAGGCTTAAAGCTGAAAAGGTAGGCAGAAGGAGAAGGTTGCTTCTATCTCTATCTCTATCTCCATATCTATCTGTATCTGTATCTCTATCTCCATCTCCATCTCTGTTGACATTGACAGCTATATGTACATCTACATCTATCTCTATCTTCATCTGTATCTCTATATATCTACATATAATGTACATATTAACCAAACAAGATACTTATCACAAAGAGTAGCTACAATGTAAGAAGGACAAAATCCAAAGAAAGAGTCAATAATAAAATCAATAGCTCAGACATCTACAAAAACACAAAGTATGAATAACAAGGAAGATGTACTAGAAACTTTGCACAGAGGCTAATTTGACCATAGAAAGTTGGTCAAATTAGACCTGAGAATGGCATATGACTAACATATTGGATGACAGAGTAAGGATACAAAGAGATCTTGACAAGCTAGAATAATAACAATAGATAACATTTGTATAACACTATAAGGTTTGCAAAGTGCTTTACACATATCAATCAATCAACGTTTACTAAGTGTCTACCATGTAATGGACATTTATCCTCATAACAATTCTGGGATGTAGGCCCTATTATTATTCTGCTTTTACAGATGAGGAAGCTGAGGCAGATAGAAGGTAAGTCGCTTAGGCAGAGTCTACATAGCCAGTAAGTGTCTGAGGCAAGATCGGAATTGAGATCTTTTGGATTCCCAGTCTAGCCCTTTACAAACTGTGTGACCTAGCTGCCTAGCATGTTGGGATGAATCTAAGAAGATGAAATATAACAGGAAGAATTATAGTTGGGTCAAAAATAATCTACTTCACTGAGAATGAACAGATGAATGAAAAAGAATTTATTATGTGTCATTAATTATGTGTCAAGTTGTTGCGCTATGTGCTGAGGAAAACAATACAAAAGCAAAGACAGTTCGTGTCCTTCATAGAGCTTACATTCTTAGAGGGGGGAGACACCACATATAGGGGAGTTGTGGCCAAGGAGGCATATTTTGGTTTGGAAAGTTACAGGGATGGTGAATAGAGTCATTGGGGAGTGAATTGACATTCCTTTTCCAGAAGCAATGACAGAGTTGATTTAATGATGGATCCTAAACTGGAAAGTGGAGGGGAGGTGACCCATAGGCATGGTAGTTCTTAAGCATGCCTGGGGTCAAGCTCAGAGTGTAATGGAGAAGGTGAAACAACTATTGATTATGATGTCAGGGCCTTAGGTGTTCTGGGAATGAAAGGGTTAATTCTCTGAGGGCATTTTTTTTTTTTTTTGGTGAGTGAGGAGGAGGTATAGTTTGATAAAAGTATATCTGAAAAAGATCTGCAGATTTTAGTGGACCAAAAACTTAATATGAAATCAACTGTGAGAAATGACAGCTAAGAAACAGGTGCATCAAGAAAGACTAGGAACCAGGAACTAGGATGTGGTAGTGGTGGATGTGCTGGTCAGATCACCTCTGAAATTTATTGTTCAGTTCTGGGTACCATGTTTTAGGAATGATACTGAAAAAATGGAGAGTGTCCAGAGGGGGGCAAACAAGATTGCTGTCAATTTTATGCAGTGCAAAAGTACTGGGGATGAAGATACTGGGGATGTTTAGCTTAGAGAAGAGAAGCTTCGGGAGGACATGATGTCACGGGGATTGAATTTATTCTGACCAAGGGTATCACTGGCGGTAAAGCATGAAAATTACAAAGAGGTAAACTGAAGTCAGAAAAAAAACTTCTTAATGCAAAAATAGAATAGAGTGCCTTGGGTCATAGTGGGTTCCCATTTACTGGAGTTCCTCAAGCGAAGCCTTCGTGACTACTTTGGAGATACAACATAGAAAGGAATCTTGGCTATGGTATTATGAAGTGTTTTGAATTTTGAGGGTTTTTTCCCCTTCAGTAGGTGACCAATGGATTTTCTCTTTTCACCTTGCCCTCTAGTTCTAATACATCA
The DNA here is from genome assembly GCA_028646595.1 of Phalanger gymnotis. NCBI lineage: Eukaryota > Metazoa > Chordata > Mammalia > Diprotodontia > Phalangeridae > Phalanger > Phalanger gymnotis. The sequence goes on along the minus strand of CM053623.1, from coordinate 36,125,483 downwards.
GGTAAGTTTCTCTAATGATGTTGTGAAATATGGGATCCAGTTTTATTGTTTGGTAATGATTTTCATGAGTTGGATGATTCTTAAATTATTTCTCCTCAACCTGTTTACTAGGACAGTTTATTTTGACAGCAGGTACTATCCACTGTTGTGGCCCTAAGAGATCCTGACTGGATGTCAGAGACTGAACTTGTCTCAGGCCCTCTGGGGGGTCCCCTGACACATGGGCTGCCTGGGTGCTTACATCCACCTGGAACTGACATCATCTCCTGCTTTGGCTGGCTAAGGACTCTGGCTTCAGGACTCTTCAAACGCTCTGAGGTATGCAGTGTCTTGTCCTGATTCCGTGTGGAGGGACCTTCTGGTAGCCTTCTCCATTCACATAGCTCTGACAGGTCAGGGCCAAGATACCAAGAATCCTTCTGGCTTCAGGCCCTATTTACTGAAGTTTGCATTGGCTTCTGCCTCTCCCACCAAACTCAAGCATTTCCCCTCAGAAAGGTCACAAGCTTCTGAACATGTTCTTATAGAGTTCTAGACCTGATATTGGAGCTCACTGGTATTTCACCTTGTTTTTTTCTGGATTATTATTTCTTCTTGTGCCCTTTTAGATCTTTGATGGTGTATTTCTCAGTGAGAAGAGTAGCTAGATGGTAAAATGGATAGAGTGCCAAACCTGGTATCAGGAGGACCTGAGTTCAAATATAGCCTCAGACACTTACTAGCTGTGTGATCCTGGATGAGTTACTTAACCCTGTTTGCCTCAGTTCTTCATCTGTAAAAAGAGCTGGAGAAGGAAATGGCAAATCACTGTAGTGTTTTTGCTAAAAAACCAAACCAAACCCAAATGGGGTCATGGAAAGTCAGACACAACTGAAACAACTCTGCAACAAAAACAAAATTTCAGTGGGAGCTAGGCTGGCTAGGATCTTTCTAATTGCCATCTTAACTTGGTTATTTCCTGAAAGATATAGTTTGGATCAGATGACTTGAGAGATTTCAGCCAACTCTCAGCTTTCATGATTTTGTGAAATGCAATCTAGTCCCTCTCTTTTTCCTGCTCAATTTTGGGCCTAGCTCATTGCTGGTCTGCAGTTTCTCTCCAAAGCATATGTAATAACGGACCAATTCAATGGTTGGATAAACCCTTATAGTACTGTAGGGCATGACAGAACCAGTACAACGTCATCGAGCTACTAGAAGACTTTAACATCGACAGAGAAGCCCTTTCTCACTTGGACACTGCCCTGGACAACCTCCATGACATTGATGAATGTCTTTGGTAAACACACATCTTCCCCATGTTTTAGGTTCATTTGATATCGATAGTTAGACTCTTTTGTTCCACCTATCAAGAAACAACATCTGATCGTTATATACTCAAGAAAGGTACTTTGCTGGAGGATAGATTTTAGGATTGTACTTTTCTCAACCAAGTTAAGAGCTTCATTGTTGATTACAAAACCCATGGGTCATTATTGTACTCTTTGTGCATTTCAGCCACTTACATGACTGAAAAAATATGGTCTGTTGTAGAGAATCATTCGTGAAAGCTTATCTCTTTCCTTTCCAAATTTTCAAAAGATTTAGATAGATAAACAGATAGTTTAGATAGATAGATAGATAGACAGACATGTAGATCATTGTCCTGAAGATTTTATAAGGATGAGAGATTTGGAGGCATATTGGTCAGTAATTATTGACATCCTTTCCAATGCCTTTTTGTAGAAGTAATATCATATGTGATTTTTATTTCAGTCTGGAATACTTTGATGATGGGGATTAATGGGTAATAAGGTCACAAAGGTAGTTTGAGGCCAAAATGAATTTCAATTCTTGAATGCCAGACTTTAATCTGTGGGCTATCTGTAGGGAGACATGGCAGTTTTTTGAGTAAGAGGATATAATGCTATAAATGGTATTTTAAGAATATCATGTTGATGGTGGTGGCATGAACTTGAGGGGGGAGAGCCTGGAGGCAGGGAAATTAGCTCAGAAGCTATTGCAATAATTCAGGCATGAGGTGATGACGGCCAAGTCTAGGGTGGCGACAGTGGGTGAGGAAAGGAAAGGATGGATTCCAGAGACATGATGGACAAAACAACAGGATTTGGTGACTAACTGGATATGGAGAAGGAAAAGTCAAAATGATTCCAAACTTTTAAAGTTGAATTTTTGGGAGATGATACTTTTGGCAGAAATAAGCAAGTCAGGAGACACACACAAACACACACATTCATGCACATATTGAACACAAACATCGCATAGTACACAGAACCTTCATCTACCACATCTATGTTGTGAAGTATAGATAGAGGAAATATTCTACGGTGGGGGTGGGGGAAGCACTGGATTTGGAGTTGGAGTACCTGAGTTCAACTCCTTCGCTTGTCCCTTACTGCTTCTGTTGGTTCGAGCGAGTCATTCAACTCTGGACCTCAGTTAACTCATCTTTAAAATGACAGAGTGGGAGTAGATGGCTTTTAGGGTCCCTTCTAGGTCCCTGATCACTCTGGTCCAATCTGGTGGCACAAACACAAGTATTTTATTTGCTTTTCTTTAAACTTGCAAAAACGCTGTGCTTTCTAACATTCAGTTAGTAGAATAAAATGTTTTCTAAGAATGCAATGTGGTATAGTGGAAACATCACTTGCTTTGAAATCCAAAGGCCTGGTTTTTAATTTTGGCTTTTCTATTTAGCAATCTGTATGACTCTGAGCAAGTCACTTAGCCTTCTTTGTATATAAAATACAAGAGTTCGATTAGATGATCTCCCAGTCTTTTCTAACTCTCCAAACTGTTGGATACTCAGCATCCTGCTTCTCCCACTGAATAGCTGCCTGTCTCTAGGCAGCTTTGGCCAGAATGCCTTGCTCTCCCTTCCCTAACTAGCCAGCATCGAAGTGAAGATTTATTTTGGAGCCAGGATGGTCAAGTGAGCCAATGCGGAAAGGTCCTTAGCCCATCTGTGGAGAGCTGGATTTAGGAGCATACTCATAATGAATGTACATTCAAGGAATGTGCCTCTGGGAAAGCTGGAGATGTTTCTATTCTAGTAGTTCTTTATTTTTTCATGCTGAAGTCCCTTGAGCTGTCAGATCGAATTTCACAGAGCTCCATATGCTCCCATATTCTGTTTCTGCCCTCCTCCCTGCCTTTCTCTCTGGTGGCCTCCATGCAGATTATACCCTCTAGCTCTTCCACCTTATTGCCACCCCTGAAGTAGACTCCACCTCTCATATCTCTGATTAGGTTTCTGGTGGATTCCCTTCTCTTCTGGCTCCAAGGAGCACAAGATTTATAGCTGTGACAAAGTATTTGGTGCCCTAGGAAAGGTTTAAAAATTGAGTCCTTCTGGGGTTACAATTCAAATGAGATTTGAGCCTTCAGCAGTTAATACAGATGATTTGCCTTATCACAAAATGAAAACCCATGTGCCCTGGAAAGTGAGACCTTTTGACACTGAAAACATTCATTTATAGAAAATAATATTGAAAAGTGCTCTTTGTTGTACACCCATCTCCCTCCCCTCCCACATTTTATGCTCTAGGTAGCCACATACCCAACTTACCGCTAGTTCATGTTTTGCCATTAGCCACAGTTTACTTCTAGGGATGCCTAACTAGCACTGTGGATATTGCTGAGTTACTAGCTCTTTATACATGGTATTCCTGTCTCTGTGTCTATACTGGCCACCCCCATGCCAAGAATGCACTCCCTTTTTTTCCTTTCTACCTCATAGAATCCCTCTGTTCCTTTGAGATACAGCTCAAGCAGCACCTCCTACATGAAGACTTTTGTGATTCACTGATGTATTTATTTTATATATAAAAATAAACACTACCTTGTTTTTATTTTGTAGATACTTATGTAATACTGGTACACAGTGCTGTGGAAGGTACTCGATACTTTCGGCTTCCCCTTCCTTTCCGGAAGCAGTAGAGTTGAATCTCTCCCTGGCATTTTCTATTTCACCTAGGCCACATCTACTTACACCCTGCCCCCTTTCCTTTCCCACATCAGAAGTTGGAGATTTAATCAGTCATACCCTATTGCAATAACTAGCTCACCTTTAGCCTAGAGGTGACATACTGGCCCTCAGATCCCTGTGGTCTCCTTTCTATGCTGTTCTTTGGAGTTTATATCAGATAAAAAGTTATTAATACAATTATAATAACTCAGAGCCCCCAGTTAGAAAAATTCCCAACATTCAAACAAGAGTTTGGCTTTATGTCCTAATTTAAAATTTTGTGTATCTTGATCTAACTGGCCTCTGTATATTTCAGGCATAGTAAGGACACAGAAAATGTTGAGATGAAACAAACAAGCAGAACATATTATATCATCTGTGACTGGACAGGTGAAGAGGAAGGTGAGGAAAGAGAAGAACTCTCCATTTTTGAATAGGTGAGTACAACAGAAAGGTGAAAGGGGAAAAGGGAAAGGGAAGAAAGCATTTCTATAGACCTTACTAAATGCCAGGCACTGTGCTAAGCACTTTATAATTATTACCTCATATGATCCTCACAACAACCCTGAGAGGTAGGGGTTCTTGTTATTTATATTATATAATTTATTATTTATTATATAATATATATATATAATTTATTATATTATTTATAGTACAGGAAACTGAGGCAGATTGAGGTGAAGGGGTCTGAGCATCTGGGGCCATATTGGAAGTCAGGTCTTCCTGACTCTGGGCTCAGTGCTTCATCTGCTGTGCCACCTTCAGTCTGAGCCCTCTCTTTCCAAGGGCCTATAGGGCCCGATGGTCCATCTTGACCTCCCATTTCTCTTCCACAGTTCAGTCTTCCTTCCAGTTGTTGAACTTTTTCCACCAATTCTTTTTAAGTCCTGCATAGGGTTGGGGATATTGGTCCCCCAATGCTGCTCACCTCTTGCACTCTCCATTTCTTCCTCTCCATCTGTCTCTCAAAATTGGGCTTTTGTAACTCACTTTCTTCTTCATGACTATCAGATATAGTAGAAGGAATACTGAACTCGGAATACTGAACTAGGCATCATGAGACCTGAGTTCAAACCTGCTACTTGCTCCCTGTGTGACACAATTCCCCTATGCCTGGGTTTTCTCATCTGTACAATTAGGGAGACACATTAGAGGACATCCAAGGTTTCTCCCATCTCTAAATCTGGGAGTAATTTTAAGAGTTCTATTGGAGCTCTTTTCGCTATAGGAAAAAAATATCTCTGGAAAAATAGCTGCCTTTCCCAGATGTCACAGTACCTGGAATTACTGGATTAGTTTCATTCCTTTGGGTTAAGTACTGTGATCTCCCTGAGGTCATCCCTTAAAATTCAAAGAATCTTTGGAGGGTTAATATTTTGGAGCCAATACCTTACTGTGAATTAATATATCAGATGCTTTGCTGGAGTACATGAGAACGAGGAAACACTGGAAGGAGGCAGGGTCCCCAAACACAGCACGATGTGGGGAGGGGGGAAGATGGTAAAGGTGTGCTGACATCAAATTTGATCAACTTAATTTTACCTTGGGCCAGCCCAAAATAAGGCTTATCAATGTATAGAAAATACAAATGTATTTGTGTGCTAAATGATTGCAAGAAAAATACGTGCTTTTATTTCAATTTGCTATTTCCTAGATATATTTATATTGAGAATTTCTCATTATACCCTTAATATAAGTTGGACTAAAGCTTAATTCTGTTAATAGGCTTGGAAGAAACCCTTCCATGTCGTTCTTGGTTAATTTTAGATAAGTGCTAATTGTTAGGAGGCATTGTTTTTTGAGTTACTACTTTTAATAGGACAGGAATTGCTTCTGAAAAGATTGCCAACTGGTACAATTCACATATATGTATTTAAGAAATTCCCAAATAGGCACTTTCTTTGAATGAGTTCCCACAGAAAAGAAAAATTCATGAGAACATCTATTGCCAAAATCATTAAAGAAAAATATTTAGGGGATATTAAATAGGAGAAATCACTTTATAGAAAAAAAAAAGAGTTCTGGATAGAATGAGGAAAAATATAAACCCCTTCCAGAATGCATTAAATGGGCACAGTTTTCTAAAAGTAAACTGAATAAAAGGGAGGGTGTGACTATTATTTGGGTATGATCAGCTCAACAAACATTTATTCATGCCTGTTACGCATATGATAACTCCCCCCATAGCTATGGGTACAAAGATGAAAAATACAAGTCTTTGTCCTCAAAGAGTGGGAGAAAGGCGGTACAAAAATAACTATGATGTATTAGACTAGGATCAGTCAAACAGGGTGACATGAAAGTATGAGGGAGGGATAACTGGATTACTTTGGGTTAGCAGTAATTAAGGAAGTCGTCATGGGGTATATGACACCTGAGCTGAGCTTTGGATGGAGAAAAGGATGGCAATAAGCAGAGACTTGGGGAAATTTCTTCCTCCAAATGGGGGATAGTATAAATGCTGCCTGGGGCATCATAAGTAGTTTGTAAGCCTTCATTTGATATCTTTGTTATCCCCAAATGGGACAAATTAAAAAAAATAATTTAATTAAACAGAAGATTAAGGAAAATGCTCCCTATCCATACACAAAGGGGTTCATTCACACACAGATTTCCACAAAGCTTTGACAACCCATGTTTCTAGGGCTATATCCCACACAGAACATTTCTGTACTTCTGAAAGGGCCAATTTCTGCTTCCCTATAGAGCTCTTGCTGTATTTTCTGTATTGTCATC
>CM053623.1:36086426-36118680 GCA_028646595.1 Phalanger gymnotis | reverse complement strand
ACAACAGGGTGTCCTTGAGATTTATCTAACAAGACTAGTGAAGACAGAGTGTAGTTGGTGACCTTTGTCCTGCAGCTGCACTCAAATCTCTGTTTTTCTACATGTACAGGCCCACAGTCAAGAGAAGACAAAGAGACTGGGGAATAATATAGTTATCTAGTTTGGTTCAAGTATAGAGTGCAGGTGGGGAATGGTATGAAATAATTCTGGAAAGGAAAAGTGGACCCAGATAATAAAAAGCCTTGGATGTGAGATCGTTTTTTATTCTGTCAGTTATGGGGAAGCACTGAAGGCTTTTTTTTTTTAACAGCCCCAGGGCTATTTTGCTGTGGTCAGACCTGTGTATCAATCTGCTACCTTCCTTTCCTGTTACTGCCTCTTTCCCTCTTATCTTTTCCTCTTCTATTCTCTCCCTTTCATTTCTCTTTTCTCCACTTCTCTCCCTTCTTCTCCCTTCTTCTCCTTTTCTCTCCTCTCCTGTTCTTTAGAGAGATTTTGGGAGTAGAGCAGGTAGGATGTTCCTTCCTCCCCACTTCCAGATCCCACCTGTTTTTCTTTGTTATAGAGAAAAGCTCACTGGGAGGTTGTGGTGGGACTATAAATGGAAATAACTGTGAAGTAAGACAAAAGCAATCATAAAACTTTTTTAAAAAGAAGATAATATTAAAGAAAGTGAGAAAAATGTTATAAGCCTGGAAAAGGGCAAATGTTCTAATTTGTTCTAATTTTAACCAAGAAAAAATACAACAGTGCAGTTTACAAACCACAGGGAGGCTCACTTTGATTCTTGGCAAAATTTTGCAATTTATCTGTAAAAAGCAGGCCCCTGAAAATTCTGATCCCCTCACTAATTTTCCCAGGTACAGTGCAGGTTGTTTTGGTCTTAGGTACCAATCATATGGTAGGCATGATGAATAGGGGTGGGTGGGTGGAGGGTGGAGGTGGTACAAAGATATGATGTTACAAGAATAATAATAATCCTGTGTGCTACTGAAATTGTGCTGAGGATGCTTTCAATGAGCCTACAGAGAATGAGGTTACATCCTAATACTTTAACTATAAAAATCAAAATACTTTCATAGCCCATCCTCAAACCACTCTCTTTATAGATCATGGTAGCTACAAATTCAATAGCAAAAAACACCAAACATTTAACTAAGACACAAAATTTATGCAAATAGCAAGAGAAAATTGAGTAATAGTTATTCTCTATTCTCATATATAAATGACTATAACTCCCTTAGGCATTCTGGATCTACCTTTTACTTGAAAAATTCAGAGGTGCCACCACATTCTCTGCTAGCCACAGATCACATCCCTCCATCTTGTCCACAAGAATAACATGAGAGATTGTCTCAAATAGTATCTTAAAAATCAATATTGTTCTGGCATGATCCATTTTTTATAAAGTCATTCTGGCTCTGTGAAAACTGCATCCTATTTAGATGTTCGTAAGCTATTCCTTTAATTAGACAGTGGTTGTGATCCAGGGGAAAAGTCCCCAATACTTCACAGAGCCTGGAATCAAGAGAACATTACTCATTGGAAGAAATTTGATGGATTAGATTTCTTAGAAGACTGTCTATCTGGCCATAGAATGGTGACTTCTCTAGTTAATGACTATCTGGAGTTTTTTAAGGGTTCCATGCAAGACATAGGTTTCAGCAAGACAATATACATGGTAGATCTGGTATATTTAGACCCATTAAAAATTTCTGGAGTTTCAGAATCAATTGGAATCAATTTTAGCCTGTTCAATGTAATAGTAAAATATTTCAGAAAGTGAACTGGAATTCAATACTTGAACAGTCTAACAATTTATGCCTTCTGTTCAAAAGATTACAGGAAGACAAAAGCTAGGAAGTGACTGGCAAAGAGAATGAGTGAAGTCAGGTGCTTTTAACTCCGAGGTTCTGTGATTCACCACTTGCATGGCAGAAAAGTAAGAGAAGAACCAAGAGGCCACAGTGCCACGGAGACCAAAGGCAAAGCACACCATAAAAGAAAGTGACCAACAGTGTTAGGTGCTACAGGAAAAACGTAGAGGGTGAGGATTGAGAAATTTGCCCATTCGAATGTTTTTTGGTGATCTTAGAGGGAGCAATTTTAGTAGAATGTTCGAAATGGAAGCTAGATGTGACAGTGGGTGGTTAAAGAGTAAGTAGATGGTGGAGAAGTAGCAATCAAAAGTTATGCATTACTTTGGAATTGGATAAAATGGAAGTATGTATTATTCAGCTTAATGTATGAGTCCCATGGATTTGGAAGAACGGGCATCGATCAGTTTTTGTTAGTGCATTCTCAGGGCTCAGCATAATGACGTAAGTGGAGGGGTTGATAAATTTTTGATGAATTGTTGAATTTAATTTTTCCAAGAAAATTTAAGAATGGCAAAAAGATCATATCAAGTAATATTTTCCCCTTATATCCCTTTGAGAGTTTAGGTAACTTGTAAAAATGTAAAATTGTAGGGGGAAGCCATCTGGACTGTGATTTTTGCTTTACTTCTGTCCAGTGTTTTTTGGTGCATTGTTTATGCATTTTAATCTAGGACATCTAAAAGTGGAAAAACTCAAAATAATCCTTTAATAACCTATTGGTTATTTCTAGGCACCCCAAGTTTATAACTTATTTTCACTTTTCTCCTGGGAATATATGGAAAGTAGCTCTGATTTGATGTAAGCGCCATTTGTGAACCAGTTTCTAAATTATGTCTTGTTTTATTTAGCTGTTGATATTTCATTTTACTAAGAACTCCTGACCTTCTTGTAGCCTTTCCTCTTTAAGGCCCTGTGTGCCGTTTGGCCTAGGAAGGTCTTGACCTGAGAAACTCAACCTGGCTAGTTTGAGCCAGGGGAGGGAAAAATGTAACACCTAGGAGATTGGAGTAAACAGCAAAACCATTCCAACTTAATCTGGGCTGAAATGCTTGGAATGTGGGAGCCATGGATGATGCCTGTTGTCTGTGTGTCTGACTGAATCCTTTCTTTTCTTCCAGCAAAGCAGAGCCTGGGACGTAGGCCAAATGCCTGCCACTTACCTTAAATTGATCAGCCACTTTGAGATGAAAAACACTGAAAACTGCCACGCCACGGAAACAAGGCTCCCTTCACATTAAAGGCAAATTGCGACTTGGGGTTTGCTGTGATCTTTTTTCCATTTTATCCAGTTTTTCACAGTGCACACTTTTTTTTCTTTCCATTTATACTCCAATGCAGAAGCCAATAGTTACAGCATCTTGGCCAAGCATTCATTAAGGTTTATAAAAACAAAATTTATGGTTATTTAGGAGTTGGCACAAAGGCAGGCTGTTTCTGGAAAAAAGAAGAAGAAATACAGTTTGGAAATATAAGTCTAAACCAGGCCTCCAACAAAGGCCTCTCCTATACCATGGTGTGCTGTATTCTCAGCTTTGCTGCTTAGAGGGAAAGGAAATAAGCATTGAGATCAACCATCCATCTATTCTGACCTGATGTAATTCAACAAGCATGTCTTCAGGGTCAATCATGTGGAAGGTACATGAGTAGGGGGATGGGTAAAGGTGATATAAAGATATGATGACGACACTGATGATAATAATAATAAGGATAATCCTGTTACTGAAATTATACTGAGGATGTTTTCAGTCAGCTAACAGAAGATAAGGTTACATCCTAATACTTTAACTACAAAACCTTTTGTCTCTTTGTTTGAATGTTGTCTCCCTGAGGGCAGGAATAATTTTGTGCTTTCTTTGCTTGCCCAGTACTTAGCACAGTGCCTGGCACAGAGCATGCGCTAAATAAATGCTTGTTGACTTGACTTGATTTATCTAACTGTGTGATAGTCTGTGGAATATTAAATATAAAAAAAATAGCGGGATAGAAAGTTATCCCAGGATCATTTCTATCAGAAATTCATCAAAAAAGGCGAGAAGAACGCAATGCAGATGATAACCCCACCCTAAGTCCAACCCATTGTCCATGTTGTAAGGGGACAGTGCAATAGAAAGGAGAAGAATGCCTGCTGGAGGCAACATACAGTGAGGACCCTGTTAATGGTAGCAGTGTGTTGGTGGTATTCAATCATTTTTCAGTTGTGTCTGACTCTTTGTGACCCCATTTGGAGTGTTCTTGGCAAAGATACTGGAATGGTTTGACATTTCCTTCTCTGGCTCATTTTACAGATGAGGAAACTGAGGCAAACAGGGTTAAGTGACTTGCCCAGGATCACACAGCTAGGAAGTGTGTGAGGTCAGATTCGAACCCATGAAGAGGAGTCTTCCTGACTTCAGGCCCAGTACTCCATCCACTGCGCTACCTAGCTGCCCTACGTAGAATTTTAAGATTTTAAAAATTATCTCTTTTGATCCTCACAACAGCCTTGTGTGGTACTATCATTCCCATTTAAAAATAAGTGAACTGAGGTTAAGTGACTTCCCCAGGGCCATAAAACTAGTAAATGTTTGAGGCAGGATTTGAACTCCAGGCTTTCTGACTCTAACCGTAGCATTCTACCCATTACAATACCCAGCTAGCTACCTCAGAAAACTGATCACACAAAGAACACTGATGTGTCAGTTGAATTTGAGAGGAGAAGGGCATACTTAAGAGTGGAATTTTGAGGAAAGCCTTTTCTAAAATTTGATGTCTTTGTTAACTAGCTGAACAACTAAACCAAAATAGGGTATTTTGAAAAAGCTAGTAGCGGCTATAACCACTGTGAACCAATGCTTTTCCTCACAGTATTTGACAGAAAGTGTAACAACATGCTCACAACAGACTATGTAGTGGTGGCCATCAAGTAATTCCTCTAAATTCAGGGGTCAAACAACACCACTATGGAAGTAACATGAGAGTTATTAAAGATATTTGGAAAGGCATTAGGAGATTGTATCATTTACCAGTTGGTACATACAGCAGAAAACACGAATGCCATATGGCCCAATTAAAGGAAGCAAAGAAGAAATATAGAAGTGAACCTAGAAAAAAAAACCCAACAAATTTCAGGAAATCTAGATTCTCTTAATCAGAAATTGAAAGTAAATACCAAAAGGTTAAGGTCGTATAAGGAGTCAATGAAATGCAAAGAATGGAACAAACAATTCATTATCAGTGGGGAAAACCCCCTTTTTATTACAGAGGCTTGGGAAATTAAAAAGAAATGAAAGTCAGAGGAGAACCTCTGAAGAAGGAAGATATGGAAAATTTCTGGTTGGTTGGACAGTGACAAGAAGTCCAACATAACGAAAATGCAAGTTGGATGAAATGAGAACTAGGAAACTTGGGTACCATTAATATAATGAATGACAGAACAATTACGTCAAGGGAGGTGACTGAAACTCTAGCTTCTCTGCAAAAGTGGAAAGTGGCTGGGCTGGAGACAATCCATAATTACTGGTTTGAATGCTTCGCAGTAGTGCGTGAATTACAAGCAAAGCATTCTACTGACTTCTTCTTTTTAGCTGGAAGCCGGATCCTACTATTCTCAACAGAAGGCTTTCCATATCTTCTCCAAATGGCTCCTTCAAATATCAATTGTTGGCCAGCTGTGTGTTTTTGGACATTATACAAAATATTCACAGTTTGGATCACTCAAAGAAAAATAAATTAACTCTTATGGGAAAACATGATTTTGGCTTAAGAACTTAACAAAAAGTTCCTGGAGAGTAAATATCTACTCCTTATTGATTTGAATGAACAAACAACTGCAAAGCACCAACATGTTGATATCTCCTTTATTGATTATTACAAAGGCTTTGGCCCATTTGGGGCTTAGTCAAATATACACAATATACAAATATATAATATGGACCTAGCTATCATAAGAACACTAGAGTATTTGATGTACAGGAAAGCTGTACTCTGCCACCAATACAATAGTCAACAACAATTTACATAAAACATTGCCTTTTATTTTTCGGGAGACGTCTTCTAGGGAAGCAAGTCTTATAGAGAAACGGTTAGCCATTCCCAGCAACTACTGACCGATGGCTGCCTATGGGGAAGGTGATCCAGTCTAGCTGAAGCCCCATGGCACCCTGAAGTAGAGATAGGAGACAGCACTGTTCCAGGCAAGTCAAACTCTCAGATGCCAGTGGAAATAGTCCAAGACCCAAGAGCCTTGGGAGTGGTAGCACCCTGAACCCAAGAGCTTAGGGAATAACAGTGTCAGAGTATCCGCTCTGCTTCCAGCCTGGACCCTGAGGCCAACTTTGAAGATGGGAATCTCTGTGGAGAAAGGGCCTACCTTTCTCACTTCCATCATCAGTTGCTGATTGACTGCCACCTACCAGATCCTCCTTCCAGCCCAACTTTTATCTCATCTTCTTTTGGAACGTGGAGTCATAACCTGGCAACTGTTTCTGTGAGTGTTGCAGTCACACCTGAAAAAGAAATTCTTTATCATCAAAGTCCTTGGCACTCTCAAATAGTACAACATTTGAAGCTGATATGGCTCTTTTAGTGGAAATACACTACTAATCTGCATTACAGTTGTACCCTAAGAACTATGAGATTTTTCCATCGAACTTACAATTGAAACTTTCTATGTGTGTTATCTCCCTCATTAGAATATAAGATCTAAGAGGGCAAGGACTGGCTTAGTTTTCTGTTCATGTCCCCAGCACAAAGACTTGCACATAGTAAGCATTTAATAAAGATTTTTTCATTTGTTTGTTCAAGTCCACTATAGTTCTACCAAAAGATTAACTGAACTAAAAAGATTCTTTGAAAAAAAAAGGAAGAGGATCACTAGATACTCTCAGAGCACACGATAAAAAGTAAAGTAAAAAACCTACAGAAATACTTTTGGAAACAAATGGACATCACTTTATGAACAACAATAGACGTTGACAACAGCTGCATATTATAAGATTTGTTGACACTAACATAAACATGGTTTACCTCAGGATGACACCTATGAAATGGCTAAGATCCAGGAGTAGAATCTAAAGGCTCTCCAAGGGCAACAGCCACCAGAACTGAACTAACAATATTTTGATACAGAACCATCAACCAACAAGCATGAAAGAGCAGCAAGGAGCAAATGGCTGAATCATGTAGATGTGTTAGTGGGAATGGAGAGATTTATGATGGCAATGAAGGACCAGGTCGTTGCTGTCAGAAGCTATAAACATATATATATATATATATATATATGTATATATATATATATACATATATATATATATACACACACACACACAATATAAATATCTGTGTATGTATGCATATACATACATATATATACACATACATACATGTATAAATATGTGTATGTGTATATACACATATACATGTACACACATATATGTGTATACACACATATACATATATATTTATATGTATAGGAAGCAATCAGGGTTAAGCGATTTGCCCAGGATCACACAGGTAGTAAGTATCTGAGTCCAGATTTAAACTCAGGTCCTCCTGACCCCAGGGCTGTTACTCCATGTACTGCACCACCTGGCTGCCTCTATAAACATATATTCTTTTTTCTAGCTTTTATTTAGTATTTTATTTTCCCCCAGTTACACGTAAAAACAATTTTTAACATTTGTTTTTAAAAATTTGAGTCCCCAATTCTCTCTCTTCCTCCCTCCCCACCCCCTTCTTATTGAGAAGGCAAGCAATTTGATATAGGTTATACATGTGTAGTCATGCAAAACATATCCATAATAGTCAGTAAACATAGATTCTTAAGGTGCCAGGACTCAGTGACAAATGCAGATCATGCAAGGAAATGATAGAAACCATGGAGCACACTACCACAGGCTAGAAAATTTTACATCTATTCAATATGTAGCAAAACATGACTGGCTAGAACTGCTCACTTTTGTTCCTGTACTAACAGCCAACAAGTCCCCATGCTACAAAATACATGCCTCAAAATATCCTAGAAAACTCAATGAATAATGGTCTTTTGGGATAAAAAATTGGGATGAAAGTATTATCATTGATTGAAATGCTGTCCACAATCGCCCAAACGTATCACTGATTAATTAAAACCCAAGAACAATGATTTTATTAGGTGCCACTATAGCAGATCCTTATAATTTCCAAGTTACATTGTATGAAAAGCTCTTAAAATATAAAGATCTAGCGGAAGGAACCAAAATTATATGGAAACAGGATGAGGTACACATCATCCCTATCATCGCTTTTCCTACTGGATTTGTGTGGAGGATGCTTTCAGTGTGTTTAAATCCTAATACATATAATTACAAATACATGTAATTAGGATTAATCCTAATCCTTCAGTCACAAAAGTAGGTGTTTTATCCACCTACACAATACTCTATGCAACATTAAATATAAAAGAATAATACCAGGATAGCTACTTGTCCCAAGACCATTTCTATCTGAACTAGATGAAAAGAACAAGGTAACACAGAATCATAGGATCATAGATTTTGACCTAAAAAGTGACTTAGAGGTCATTGAGTCCAATTTTTAAGTCTAAATTGTATAAATGAGAAATTAAGGCTAGGAGACATTAAGTGACTTGCTCTGGGTCACATAGCTAGCAAACATCTGAGGCAGGATTTGAACTCAGATCTTCCTGACTCCAAAGTCCAATGCTCTATCTACAAAGTCATGTTGCCTCTTACAACAATATTAAGTAATTTATATAGCACTTCATGGTTTGCAAAGCACTATACAAATGTCTCTTTTGGTTCTCACAGCAACTCCATAAAGTAGGGAGTATTATTATCCTTATTTTACAGATGAGGAAACTGAGTCAACTTTGGACAACTCATCTAGGACTTCATAGCTAGTAAGTATTTGAGGAGGGGTTCAAACCCATGTTTCTCCTGAGTCCCAGTTCAACATTTTTCTGACTTATGCCAGGTTGCTTCAGATTCTTGAAAAGGTTACAATAGAATATAGGGGGAAAACAACTGTGATATAAGAGAAAATGTGTGTGCAAAGGAGAGGTCCAGGTAATATGGTATAAGAAATCCGAGGAGAGAGATTATTTTTAGCTTAGGGATGGGGGTGCAGGGAGAGAGGAAGGGATTCAGGGAATGCTTCACAAAGGAAGGACAGACAGAGATTGGAGGGGGTTGGGGGAAGAAGATGGAGTCCAATTGAGGCATTTAAGACAGCATGAGTAAAAGAGTGAGTGAAGACGGGAGGAGACAGAATGGGAAAGGGGATGAGAGAGCAGTAATTAAAAAGTTGATTAAAGTCATAAGCTTTAAAAAGGCAAATGTCTCCCAATGCATCTGGGGCCATCTCTGGTCCTGATGTCTGTCTTGCCATTAGACCCAGATGGCTCCTGAGAAGAGAGTGAGGCTGGTGACTTTGCACAGCCCTCCTTCACTTAAATCCAATTCATTTGCAAGCCACAGTAATCACCTTCAAAGTATATAAAAGGATGCCATGTTAGGGAGGAGACTGAGGCCAGACAGGGGTCAATTGACTGGACAAAAGGGCGGAATCATGGGACTCCATGTTATGAAGACGAAGCCCAGGTACAGGAGGAATCAGGAAGTAGAAAAAGTGAAAAGATAGGAGAATGTGGCCAGACTTGGAAGTTTTGTTCCAGGTGGTGCAGTTTCCAACAACAGGAAGGTCTAGACTCTAGAGTATGGCCACCCTGGCAAATGAGTGGAGTAGGACAGAAATGTGAGTCAGAACTGTGAGCGAGAAGAAGGCATTTGTAGGCTCACCAACACTTACTGAACCCTCCCAGGCTGATGGTAGCAGGGGTGTGGATGTTTTGGAATATTGTGAGCCAGCAGACAAAGTGATGGGGGAAGATGGGAGCATGTCCAGGAGGCTGGCAGATGACAGCGACAGACAAGGATCTGGAGTTGGTAGCAAAGTTTCTTTCCATTTCATAGCTAAAGGGATTGTTGGAACAATTAGATGTTTCCCAGGCAATCCTGGACTTTTTTCTTCTTACAAATGCTACTGTCTTGAAGGCACAGCACTCTCTGGGCATTTCTAAGCTGAAGAATGCAGTTTTCCGAACCAGTTAACATTTCATCAGCTTGGCTAAATGGATTTATTTCCTTAGTATGGTATGGATCAGGGTAACGGCTTCACTCTACTGTTTCCATACCCCTTGGAAGACTGAATAAAACAGTGCTATTAAACAGTAGACCTTACATAATGGCAAGGTTTGTGTTCCCAAAAATTCAGGGTGTGGGCAAAACACTCCCTCAATCTTTGAATTCTGGGAAGAGTGTGGAATCTTGGCACAGGTTAGAGGTATAGCTTCTCCCCTAGGAAATATTAACAACTCTTATACATTCTCTGTTTTCCCAGGTAATCTTGATGAAAATTTTTAAAAACGTGCTCCTGAGTATGTTACCTTTGAAATATTGTGGTGGTCGCAAGGCTGGGAATCACATTCCCTACCCGGGTGGCATAGTGGAAAGAGCTCTACTTTTAGTCGCAGGAGAATCAGAGTTCAAATTCAGCCTTAGGCACACATCAGCTGTGTGGCAATGGGCAAATCACTCATCAGGAGAAGTCATTTAATCTCTCTCTACCTCAGTTTCCTCACTTGCACAATGAAAAGGATGGACTTGGTGGCCTCTTAGATCCCTTCCAGCTCTAAATCTATGATCCTATTTCTTATCAGAGCCTCAATGACCTCATCTGCAAAATGGGAATAATTATCAATCAACAGGCATTCGTTAACTGCATGCTCTATTTCAGGCAGTGTGTTAGGTACTGGGGATACAAAGATGTATTACACACTGTACAAAGATGCTGTAAGAGAAGCACTTGGCAAAGCTTGAAGAACTATGGAAATAGGAATAACAGTTGTTATTTCCAAGGATGGCACAGTAATGATAGCAACAACAATAATAATAATTACTAACAACAATCACAATAATTATATACATTATTTTAAAAATATATTATTTAAAAAATTTTTTTTTAAAAAATATTTATTTTTAGTTTTTAGCATTTGCTTTTGTAAGGTTTTGAGTTCTAAAATTTTCCCTCCTCCCTCCTCAAGATGGTGTGCAATGTGATTATATAACTCTTTAAGGTTTGCAAAGCACTTTGCATTTCATCCTCATGACAACCCTGGGAGGTAGGTGCTATTATTGTCTCTATTTTACAGATTTTATAAACGGAGGCTGAGAGAGGTTCTGGGACTTGCCAAGTGCTGGACCTGGAATCAGGAAGACTTGAGTTCAAATTTGACCTCAGACACTCACTAACTAGGTGACCCTGGGCAAATCGCTTAACTTCTGTCTGCCTCAGTTTCCCCATCTGTAAAACAGAAATGATGATAGTACCTCTACCTCCCAGGGTTGTTGTCAGGAACAAATGAGATAATATTTGTGAAGCACGGTGCCTGGCACATAGTAAGTGAGCACTATATAAATGTTAGCTATTATTATTTTTGTCAAATATTCCTGTGTTAAATTGTTAAATTTAGGCATTCAAAACCAAGTCTTCCTGACTCTAGGTCACTGATCTACCCACTACACTATGCTGCCCCTCTAGTAAAGGATGAGGGTCTACTCACTCTTTTCTTTACAACTTCACCACTTCACTGTGTAAACTAGCTCCTGTTCCTGTACAAATTTAAGTGCTTTAGGATTCAGACCAACTGTTTAATGGTGCTGCTGCTTCTTCCATTGGCAGAGTGGATAAAATAATACTTAGGAGTTGAAAAGGGAACAAATGCAGAATTTATGACCTTTACAACAGAAATAATTAGCAGAATAGAAAAACTCAAATCTACGATGGCGAGTCTCTTCAAGGAAGCAAGAGAAAGAGTGACTGACTGAGAATACAAATGTGCTGAAGTGAAGACAACTTGGAAGAAGAGAAGCAAAAAGCAATAAAAGAAAACATCTCCAATAAGCAATTTGCTAATTTTCACTGTAATGCCCCAATAATTGACAAGAGACCTCGACATACATATTGATTCTCTCCCAAACACTTTAACCATCCGCTACTCACTTCCCATGACCACTACTTCTCCATCCCACTTCAGTCACATCCAAAGATGGTTATATTCTTGATTTTGCCATCACCCACGAATGTACCACCTCCATATCCATGAGTTCTGAAATGCTCTTAGCTGACCATCATCAATTGGCTTTTCACTTCTCCCTCTGCCTTTCCTCCCCAAACCCTACTTAGTCCTTACCATGACCTCAGATCCCTTGACCCCTCAGTTTTCTCCCAGCCTATCCTCCCTGCACTAGCGACTCTTTCTTCTTTTCCCCTCTTCACCCTTTGATGAACCAATTCAACTCTATACGGTCTCCTTCTCTTGAATCCCTAGCCCCCTTATCATGTCACCAATTACACACCATCAAGCCTCAGCCTCAGATCACTCCTAACATTCACCACCTTCCCTCCCACACATATATTGCTCAACAAAGGTGAAGAAAATCACCTAACTGTTCTGGCTCTGGTTATGTTACATAACGTCGCTGCTACTAGGAAAACTTTCTATACTTGCCTCATGAGCTCACTATCCCACTTTCCATAGCTGGTCTTCCAAAGCTTCTCGTGCCTCCTCAAACCTCCTACGTTTCCTCTTCCCTCTCTCCCCACCACTCTCAGTCAAGAACCTTGGGAACCTTATATTTTACAGAAAAAACTTGAGGCCATTCACCATGAGCTCCCTCTTCTTCATCTTCTGTCACTCAGGTGCCTTCTGCCCCTCTCTTCTCCTTCACCTCTGTCTCACATGGAGTGGCCTTACTCCTTACCAGGTCTAATACCACTGTTTGTTCCACTGATACCATTCTGCCCCATCTCCTCCAACAGATTGTCCCTTCTGTCATCCCCGCTCTATCACTTCAGTCTCTCCTTGTCTACTGGCTCCTTTTCTATTGCCTACACATATTCATGTATCTCCCCCTTCCACCCTTGCTAACCCTTCTTTTTGTTCTGCCTGTGCAGCTAAACTCCTTGAAAAGGCCAGCTACAATAGGTGCCTACAACTTCTCTCCTTTACTCTCTTTTTAACCCCTTAAAATCTGGCTTCCAACTTTATCATTCCATCAAAATGCTCTCTCCAAAACCATCGGTGATCTCTTAGTTGCCAAATCCGATGGCCTTTTCTCTAACCTCATTCTCCTTGATTTCTCTGCAGCTTTTGACACAGTTGGTCAACTTCTTCTCCTTAATACTTCCTTCTCTCTGTTTTCAGGATGCCCCTGTCTCCTGGTTCTCCTATCTGACTGCTCCTTCTCTGTCTCCTTTGCTGGATCTTCACCTAGATCACACCTTATAACCTCAGGTGTCCCTCAGGGTTCTGTCCTGGGCCTCCTTCTCTTCTCCCCTTCTAATACTTCATTTGGTCATCTTATCCGCTCTCATGGATTTAATTATCATCTCTGGGCTGATGATTCTCAAATCTACCTTTCCTCCCTCAATCTCTCCCTTGACCTCCAATCTTACATTTCTAGCTGCCTTTTAGACATATTGAACTAGATGTCCAGTAGACATCTTAAATGCAACCAATAAATTGAATCCAATTAAATCCAAAATTGAACTAATTCTCTTTCCCCCTAAACCCTCCCCCACTTCCTACCTTCCCTATTACTAAGGAAAACAACACTATCTTCTCAGACTCTCAGGCTTGCAACTTGGAAATCATCCTGGACTCCACACTTTCACTATACCTTCCATATCCTACCTGTTGCCAAAGTCTATTGGTTTTGCCTTTGCAACATCTCTTGAATATCCCCCCTTCTCTCCTCTGATATTGTCACCCCCTGGTGCAGGCCTTGGTCACCTCACACCTGGACTATTGCGATGGCTGCTGGTGGATCTGCCTGCCTCCAGCTTCTCCCTCCTCCTCCAATGCAGCCTCCCTTCAACCACTAAAGTGATTTTCCTAAAGTGCAGGTCAGATCACATCTACTTCTCCTTCTACCTAAATAAACTCCAAGAGCTTCCCATTGCCTCTAGGAGCAAATATAAAATTCTGGGAATTCAAAGCCCTTCATAACCTAACCCCCTCCTACCTTTCCAGTTTTCTTATACGTTATTATTGAGTCATTTCAGTTGTGTCTGACTCTTCATGACCCCATTTGGGGATTTCTTGGCAGATACTGGGGTGGTTTGCCATTTCCTTCTCCAGATCATTTTACAGATGAGGAAACTGAGGCAAATGGGGTTAAGTGACTTGCCTACGGTCACACAGCCAGTCAGTGTCTGAAGCCAAAT
Organism: Phalanger gymnotis; assembly: GCA_028646595.1. Taxonomy (NCBI): domain Eukaryota; kingdom Metazoa; phylum Chordata; class Mammalia; order Diprotodontia; family Phalangeridae; genus Phalanger; species Phalanger gymnotis. The sequence continues at coordinate 36,104,536 of CM053623.1, read as the reverse complement.
TTGAACTCAGATCTTCCTGACTCCAGATCGAGCTCTCAATCCACTGCACCACCTACCTGCCCTTCTTATACCTTACTCTCCACCATGTACTCTTCAATCCAGTGACACTTGCCTCCTGGATGTTCCATGAATAAGACCCTTCATCTCTCAGCTTTGGGCATCTTCTCTGGCTGTCTCCCATGCTTGAAATTCTCTCCATCTTCCTCTCTGTCTACTGGCTTCCCTGGCCTCCTTCTAGTCCCAACTAAAACCTCATCTTCTACTGGAAGACTTTCTAAACTCTTCTTAATTTGAGTGCCTTCCACCTCTTCATTATTTCCTATTTATCCTATATATAGTTTGTTTGTACATATTTGTTTGCTTATTGTCTTCCTTATTAGTTTGTGAGCTCCTCGAGACTGTCTTTTACCTCTTTTTTTATTCTTAGTGCAGGATACAAAGTAAGTGCTTAATAAATGTTTGCCAGCTGATAGATGGCATATTAATATAATGGGATATTACTGCCCCATAACAAACGACAAATGTGAAGAACATAGAGAAAGAAATGTGCAAAGGCATATATGAATGGATATAGACTAGGAAAACAAGCATGGCTGTAATAATATAAGTAGAGAGATCAAAGAAACTGCATACTATATAATTAGAATGACCAAGCTGAATCTCAGAGGAGAGATGTGAAGATAAACTTGCCTTTTTTTTTAAGAGGTGAGGGGGTATGGGTATGGACTATTGCATCTACTGTCAGACACTCTGTTGATGTGCTAACAAGTTTTGCTAAACTAATTTTTCTTCTCTGTTTTTTGTTTAATTTTTTTTAATGAGCAAAAATCTATTTTTCTCTCTCTTCTGCTTTCTTCTTCTCTCTCCCACTACTGGAAAACAAAAAAAGCAAAAAAAAAAAACCCTTGTAATAAATATGCATTGTCAAGCAAAACAAATTCCCCCATTGGCCATATTTTTAAGATGTATCTTATTCTATCCTGTATCCATCAAGCCTCTGTCAGGATGATAGGTGGCATCTTTCTTCATTGGTGGCTGGCCATTGCATTGATCAGATGTCTTAAGTCTTTCAAAGTTGTTTGTCTTTACATTGTTGCTGGTTTATGTAAATTATTCTCCTGGTTTCTCTCATTTCACTCTATATTAGTTCTTATACATCTTCCTAGTATTCAGTGAAACTACTTTTCATCATTTCTTACAACAAAGTAATATTACATTCATATACCATAATTTGTTCAGTCATTTCCCAATTAATCACACCCCCTTAGTTTACAGTTCTTTCCCACTACAAAAAGAGCAGCTTCAAACATTTTTGTATACACAGGTCCCTTTTCCTTTTTTCTTTGATCTCTTTGAGTTATATTTTTATTCTTTGTTATAAGGGATGGCTCTGTGGGTGGAGTGAGAATATTTGGAAATGAATCAAAGAATTGGAAAAAAAACATACATAAACTAATAGTATCTAGGATACAGAGAATAAAATTAATCAGACCTTGACCTTACCTTACATTAAATTGGATAGAGGGGGAGAAAATGTAGAGGCAAGAGTGCCCAAGACAGAGCCTTAATGTACACTAACAATATTTTTTAACCTTTAAAAATTTTATTTTATTTTCAATTCATGGCACAAAATAAACATTTCCACACATAGTACAATAAAAAAGATGATTGCATGCAAAACTGCAGATCTATCAAATATAACTTTCTATTCCCTTCAAATATACAACAAATTTGTGCTGTAAATTTCTTTTTTTTTCTTTCTTTCTTCCCTTCCTTGTTCTAGAGATGGCTACCATTAGACACAAATAGGCAAATATATGTGAAATTATTCTGTACATGCTTCTATTTATCACTTCTTTCTCTGGACGTAGATAGCATCTTTATTCATATGCCTTGTGTTTGGAATAATAAGTAAAATGTAAGCATGCCATTGGCTGCATGATGAGGTATAAATATTACTCTATTTGGAAATGATGACCTTCATTACCTTTACCTTGAAGGGGGTGAGGTCTCTTTGTTCAAGAGGATGAAAGAACTCATTTGACATGTCTCAGTCCATAGAGCAAATGGCACTCAGGTCACTGCAAACATATTTCTTGAAAACCTCATTCTCTCAATCTGGGAAAGTTGAGGCAGGCCATATATCCCTCTCTCCCGGGTAAGATAATCTTGGTGCTTCTATCACTATAATAAAGCATTTTAAACCTTTTTATAAGTAAGACCCCTTTCTCTTTTTTGCTAAAGAAATTTTCTAAGACAATGGATCATGAATCTTGGGAAGCAGAAGCCCTGAGGAACATTCTTTATCTTAGGGTTAGTATCCATTGGATGGACTTGTCCCTTCTTCCAAACATCCTAGAGAAAGTAGGAATGAAATTCAAAGACTTTCTCAAACTAAAAAGAGACCCTTAGCAATCAAAAGGGTTTTTATCTTCCCTAAAAATATTTTCTTTCAATATTCCCCCAAAAAGTCAATTAAAAAAAGCCAAAAACAAATAGCTGAGAATAATGAGAAAATTCTTCTAAAATAATCAAACCCAGCTCTGAATCTACTGAAATGGAAGGATTAGTTCACAAGTTAAAAACTGTGATGAAGGTGAGGTCTGTGTATGTGGGTGAGCTATGCTCTATCTCTGGGTCTCACTCAAAGTCTTGCTTGCTTGGAAGCACTTGCCAGTACTTGTACTGTGGTGGCCCAGCCTTTATGAACCCAGAGTCACCTTCATGTCACAATAAGGCTCTGGAGCAGGCTTTCAGTGGAGATGCTGCACAAAGAACAGGAAAAAAATGGTATATTGTCCATCTATCAACTTTACATAGAGGTTGGGGAGCAGGGTGGAATACAGTGGAAAGGATACAGGTTCTGAAGTCAAAAGAGCTGAGTTCGAACTATGCCATTACCACTTACTAATTGTGTGATCTTGGACCAGTCCCTTAAACTCCCTAAGCCTCTATTTTCTCACCTTTTTAAATGAAATGGTTAGACTGGATGGTGTCTCAGGTTGAGATCCATAATGTTATGCCTCTCCCCCATGTTTAATTGTCCTCTTCCTCTGTTTAATTAAATTAAAAGGCTCCTGTAATTAATAAAACTAAATAATTTATATTTATGATATATTATTATATTTATATTATGCTAAATAAATTAATTAAAGCCTGATGTAGCCAAATGAATGCTAGATTTGAGACCAGAGGACCCAGGTTCAAATTTCTGCTCTGTCACTTACACACACAGTGAGTTAAGTACCTCCCTGAACTTCAGGTCTTCATCTATAAAGTGAATATAAATAATACCTGCTTTATGGGTGGTAAACAAATAAAATAATTTGTGTAAAGTGCATTGAAAGTGCTATATCTTTGTCATTCAGTCATTTCAGTTGTGTTTGACTCTTTTTTATACTATTTGGGTTTTTTTTGGCAAAGATACTGGAGTGGTTTGCCATTTCTTTCTTCAGATCATTCTACAAATGAGGAAACTGAGGCAAACAGGGTTAAGTGACTTGTCCAGGGTCACCCAGCTAATGTCTGAGGACAGAAATCTTTTAGAAAAAAGGTATTGATTGGAGTAGCAGAGAATACTATTAATAACAATTGATATCTGTATAGCACAAGGGGCAGCTAGTGGCACAATGGATAGAGGCCTGGAGTCAGGAAGACTCAACATCCTGCCCCTAGTGCTATATAGATATCAGCCTCCTCAAACACCCCATCAAAAAAAAAACACCAAACAAACAATAAAGAGAAAGATCAGAAAGAAGAAAATGACTTTGAAAAACCACACATGAAAATAAAAATCAACCCAAATTTTAAAATGAGTAAAGTGAAGAAGAGGGCTAATACAAATTCTTTAAAAATATTACTATGGAGCAACAAAATCTGTCCAAAGCAACAGAAGCAATGCAAATAGAAAAACTTATACCATATAGTTAAGTGATACAGGTAAGCAACATTGTTCAGGGAGAGAGTCCTTACTCTAGTCAGAGGAATAAGGTCAAAATCTCATCCCTGGTACTTATCATTTTGTGTCATTGGTGCCTGCCTTAATCACCTGGACCTGCTTTTGTACTTGTAAGATGAAGGTGGTTAAGTTAGATGTGCTTTGAAGTTCTTTCCAGCTCTCTATCTATGATCCTATATCCCGAGATGTCCCTGGATGGATAAAGGACATGTTCAAATACATTAAGTGAGACTTCATCCTATTAAGAAAACCTTACAATCAAATAAAAAGGGCTTGAAAGTAAGTAAAAAAAAACACATGTAAAGTAAAGCTAGAATGAAATAATATTAATTTTAAAAGAAAATATAATGAAGAAAGTGATTAATGGAAACTCTTAACAATCACAGAGGTGAGCAATTGCTAGCAGACTTTTTACAGTAAAAATGGAATTTTATGATGTAATACATGTTCAAAAGATTCAAGAACAATCCAAGGTATTGGAAAATGTGTGAACTCAAGTAGTAGACTTGTAGGGATAGATCATGAGGTGGCAGTCTCAAGATTATGGAGATTTCAGAAAATTTGAAGAAAAAATGCCCAATGCCATATTCAAGGAAATCATAAAATGAAATAGATCAGGATTGACAAAAACAACATCAGAAATAGAAATATCAACAATACATAGGATTCAGGGGAAAAAAGAACTCAATATTTAACCATCTAAGTACATCATGTTGTTCTTCAGTCATTTTTCAGTGTTTGCAACTCTTTATGACCACATTTGGGGTTTTCTTGGGAAAGATACTGAAATAGTTTGCCATTTGCTTCTTTGGCTCATTTAAAGATGAGGAAACTGAGACAAACAGGATTAAGAGACTTGCCCAGGGTCACACAGCTGGTAGGTATCTGAGGCCAGATTTGAACTCATGAAGATGAGTCTTTCTGGCTCTAGGCCTGTCATTTCTATCCATTGTGCCACTTAGCTGCCCCAAGTACTTCATAGTTGAACTCCAAAGGCCTCCATTGTCCTATGGCCAGGAAGATGCTAGCTATGATTTTAACCAGCCCTTCTGCCATGGGTGTGCTAGAATGGCCCTACCAGGGTACCCCTGCCCTTCTGACCACTGAATAGATGCTGATAATATGCCATGGGAGAGACTGTCCTCGGCTTCTAGCCTCAGCTCTGATTTTCCCATGAGGAATCCCAAAAGGATCCTGCCTGTCTCCCAAAGGGTCTCTAAGAACAAGATGAAAATCACAATGCAAGTCATTGGAGACTGTGAGCTCCTCCAGAACTGGGTAGTGTTTTCACCTTTTTTGTGTCTGTTGGGCTTAGCATAATGCCTGGTTTCATAAGGAATGCTACTTGGGCTTGATTTGAATATCTCTGAAGAAGCCGAGTAGGAAAAGAAGACGAGACCTCGTCCTTCTGCCTGGCACAGCAAGACCACTAACTGGTACAAGAGAGTAGGAGAGTGGTGCTGAGGACAGCGTCAACATCACCCAGTGAGCCCCCAAAATGTCTCCTTCTGAATCTTGAGTCCATCATCTCTTTGCCAGAAAGGTGGTATTAGGAGGCTTCATGATAGGTCTTCTAGAATCATAGGCTGGCCATTACATCAACCAGGAATTCTTAAGTCTTTCAATGTTGTTTATCTTTATGATGTTATTTTCATTGTATAAAATGTCATCCTGTTCTGTGGACTTCACTTGGTTTCAGTTCATGCAAGTTTCCTCAGGCTTCTCTGAAATTGTCCCTGTTGTTTGTGACATTCCACAATGCCATTCCATGACATCCACCAACTTTTCAACCATTCTCCAGTTGATGAGCCTTCGATATGATTATTAGTGTTACTTCTAGATTGTAAGCACCTTGAAGGTAGAGATTGCCATTTCTTTTAATATCCACCCTAATATCTAAAAGAGTACCTTGCTCACATGTTTGCTATTGGATGGATTTGGGGCTGTTCTTCTTAGATGATCTCAGTGAGTAGAAGGAGTTGCTATATAGATGAACTCACAGCTCTATCCCTCTCCCTCCCTCACCCTGAGCAAAGTAAACAAGACAATACTTAGCAATTTTGACTCAGATAATCCTGGTAAATGTGTTGGACTCTCCTAAAAAAGAATGTGCCCCCAAGACATACTTTTAAGTTGAATTTTTGTTATTAACCCTTTCTTAATTCTAGATAATATATTTTATTGTCTGGAAAATACATTCTCAAAAACAATAAATCAAGCATTGTTTTGTTGTGATTTGCCAATTTCTGAGGGTATAACTGCTGGTGAATTTGAGCTGGCTCCAGCATCCCCCCTGCTTTAGGATAAAAAAGAATATATGGATCTCTCACTATTTCTCTGAGTCAGTCAATAAACATTTATTAAGCACCTACTATGTATTGTGCTAAGTGCTGGTGTAAGTGGGACCAGAAGCTCTGTTGGGAACTTAAACAGTGAAACAAATGAGAGAACAGACAACAACACATGTTGTAGTGAAGATAGCACTTGACTTGACATCAGGAAGATTCAGATTCAAATCCTACCACTGACATTGAATGACTATGTGACCATAGGCACTCACCAAATCTTTCTAAATATCAATTTCCTTATCTGTAAAATAAAAAAAAACCCATCTGACCTTCCTCACAGAGTAGTTGTGAGGTTCAAATGATATAACACATATAACTGTCAGCGGAGATCTTTGAGCCCAAGCATATGACATTGATTCTGTTTCTTTTCCTGCTATTTTCCAGGAAGTGATGGGACTAGTTGCCATGATCTGCATGATCTCAAACTTTAGAATTCTATCATTATTAATAGTTCTAGATACATCTGTATGCCACACAGACAGGCTGTTTCTGCTGTCTAGTAAACATGAAGTTAATTCCATAATTTTCTAAATAGCTCTTTGTTAAACTGGTAACTAGATCTGGGTTCAAACGTTGGATCCACTTCTAACTACCTATATGATCTTAGGTCACCCCAGTACTGTGAGCCTCAGTTTCCTTGTCTGTAAAATGTTCTCTCAGGCCTCTTCCTGTTCCAAACCTTATGCTCTCCTGTCCATGGATGTCATGTGACTAAAATGAGAGATAATATCCAAGGTATTTATTGAATGAACTCATTCTGGCTGCATGATGTTTATTATTGATTTAGTTCTCGAAATGTACATGGTACTTGACAAATATGTAGAAAGACAAGTTCCTTGCCCCAAGGAGTTTCAGTTCCAAAGCAAAGAAACACCACAAATGGGATAGGATCTTGACTTGGAGGCAGCTTGGAGAGGGAGGAGGGAGAGACTGGGCAGGGTAGAATGGAAGCTAACATGGCTTGGGAATGTGGAGAGAAAGGAGTGGTTTGGTTTGCTTTTGTTTTTGTTTCAGGCAACTTCTGAAAGTCCAAATGGAAGTCATTCCGTGTGGTCTACAGGGAGCAACTTGTCCAAGAGCTGTGGAGGTGGAGGGAGGGTAAGAGGGGAGTGGGGATGGTGAAGCTGACAGCAAAGCTTGGTAGGGGCATTGGATTTGATTCAATCCATTTTACATGACCTTGGCAATAGGACACACAACAGTTGGGGTCATTAGTGCATTGTTTCTTTATGTAGAAGGATAAGAGTTCTTGAGAGGCATCATGGAATAGTGGATAGCAGGCTAGGTGCCTGGGTTCCAAAGCCACCCTGAAACATATTAGATATGAGACCTTGGATAAGTCCTTTGACTTCTCAGTCTCAGGGAACTCTCTTGACTACAAAGCACAGAACCACAGCTGATCTGCATCGGACAAGGGAATTCTCTCACTAGGAATTCCAATGAAATCTCAGGTCAGGACCTCTCCTTCCCCTTCCCTCTCCTCTTTCCCACCAATTAATCTAACTTAATAGAAGCAAGGTAGCTTGACATAATGGAATGAGCATTAGCCTTGAACTTAACAGACTATTCAAATGTCAAATTCAGGTGCTGGTTGTGACTCTGCTTCTGCCATGTGTAATCTGGCTGTTGGTATCTTCCAAGCTTCCTGCCCTGAGGCAAAGTACCTTACCCTAGTTATAGCCTTGTGTATGTATAATATGTATCTATTTATATATACATTTATATGTGATTAATTCATAAAGAAATTAATTTGGCAGATTTAATTAATGCATAATTATACATTAGATTGATTTCATATTACTCCTCCTCATTTATTCTTCATTCCAACCAAACTGGTCTACTTTCTCTTCCCTATATAGGACATTCTAGCCTTTGTACAAGCTGTCCCCAATGCCTGGAATGCATGTCCTCTGCAGCTATGGCTTTGGCAATGCCAAATTCCTTTAAGGCTCAACTCAAGTACCATTTCTGACATGACACATTTTTTTATTTTGCAATAATTGTTAGCTGCCCCATACTCTCCCCATGGAATTACTTTGTATTCATTTATTTTATATATATATATATGTGTGTGTGTGTATGTATGTATATGTATATATATATATATATATATATATATGTTTATCTATGTACATGTTGTTTTCCTGTAATAGAATGGAAGCTCCTAGGGGGCAGGCATTGTTGAGTTTTTATTATTTTGTCACCACTGCTTAGAATAGTTTCTGGTGTATAATTAAACACTTAATCCATGCTTTTTGAATTGAATTAATAAGAGTTTTGTATTTAAGCAAGTCCATTTTTTAAAAAATAATATTTATTGCATTAAAACTAATGTTAGTGATGGATATTCAGACTAAGGGCATAATCCAGAATTTAGAAGAATCATTGATAAGAACCTAAATTCTTAAAAAGTTAATATGCCGTCATGACATTTTTCTTTATTGGTCTTTGGTTAACATGCTTAAAACAACAACATCCAATATTCATGTTAGTCATTTTTTTCCCTTCAGGTTTACTTTAAGGGCTATTCTTGAAACGAATGGGGAAAGGTATCTAGGGTGAAGGATTGCCCCTCCCCCAATGACCGGAATCCTCTATTGCTCTCTCAAATAGGAAATTCAAAACCATTTTATGTCTTTAAGGACAATTAGGGGGTTTTCAGACTTTACAGAGTTTGAGGGTAAGCAGGTATAACAAAGAGGACTCCTTGTGTAATGTAATAAGACCAACACATTGTGAGGCCTGTCGTTGGGTGTGTCTTGAAGGTAGAATGGACATTTCCAGCCTCTTCTTCCCCCATCCTTCTCCAAGGGAGATTTTCATTCCTGTCATGAGGGGAAGCAGGAGTTTGGGGCTGGAGACCACCACTCTGTCCTCCTCCTCAGAAGAAGGGGGTACCGGGTTAAACTTATGTAATGAAGTACCCTTACATGTTATTAGTCTTGGGGATATGATTGATTTCCATCTAACTTTTGAATGCTTTGTCATTTTTGGAGAAGAAAAACAATCCCAAGCTCTATATCTAAGACTTGACCCTTTTTCTACCGAATACTAGTTCCACACAGAACACACAGAGAACAGAAAAGAAATCCATTTATCTAAATCAGTAGCAAAACAGAAAATCAGAGAAGGTATATATAGGAGAATATGTACCAGACAAAACAGAGTGAAGGAATTCTCTCATGCGGAGCAAGATGAATCAGTTCAACCAAGAGAGAATGACCTCGATCTCCTTCAAAGGGAGATTCCCTACAGTCTTTAGCAAGCTGAGGACCGGGACATGATGGAGACTGCCAGATCCTCTCATGTCTACCCAGGGTCTTTTCCTTCAGCAGCCTGAGGTAGATTGGACTCTTTTATCTTTTCTTTCAAAGCTAGAAGCCAAGAGCACTGGAAGAGACTCTACACTTGAAGTTTAACCAGTTTGATCCTGAAGAGTCCCAAAAGGGGACTTCAACAAGTCTCTTGGGGAATCCCTGAATGGACTGTCAAAGGCTGGAGATCTCTTGTTTCTCACCAACTCCTATCCACTGGTCATGTACGGCAGGGTCTTCCTCTCCACCAATGAGGACAGAGTCCCATACCAATGGTCTTTGGGACAGGGCCTTTACAGGTGAATAAGTAGGCTGGTACCCTAAGAGAAACTTAGTATGAGAGTTTGCATGCCATTGTTATCCTTACTCACTGTCATAAGGAGTCCCACAAAGTCCTCCTGTTCACTATAGTATCACTTTCCAGTAGTAAACGCCCATAGTAGTACAGTAGTATATGGTTCACAAGTGAATTGCTGATTTTAATTCTACTGTGCACTTTCCTTTCCATTTTCACAAGTTGGACTCAAAGTGAGACTCTCCTTACATGGTATAGTGTAAAGGTCAGCCCTATCTGCAGGTTTAAGCTCTGCCATTTTACCATCTGTGGGCTTTGATTCACCCTTGCCCAATCTTGCCCTCAGTTTGCTCATCTGTAAAATAAAGAGGTGGAATAGACTTCAAGCTAAAAAAGGAATTCAGAGGTTATCTAGTCTACTCCATTTTTTTTTAACAAATGAGAAAACTGAGGTCCTGAGTGGTGTAGTGCCTTGCCCAAAGACACCCAGATTGTAAATCTGGATTTGATCCAGGATTTGAACCCAGGTTTTTTACTCCAGATCCAAAGCCCTTCCCACCTTGGCAGAGAGGAGCCAATAGTTCCTATGGACACTCTTTTCATGTTTGGATAGCTCTAGTTGTTAGGAGGGTTTTGCTGACATCAAGCCTAAATTGTTTTCTTTATAATTTCCCTTCATTGCTGCTGATTCTGCTCTCTGGGGTCAAAAGGAATTAGTCCTTCTTCCATGTGAGAGCCCTTCAAATATTTGAAAATAGAGATGTGCCCTCTGAGGCACCTTCTTTTCTAGGTTAATCATGGTCAGTGCCTTCAGCTCATCTTCATTTGACACAAACTTGAAGTCAGGAGGGGGAAGGTGAAGGGGACATGGTAACAAAATCCAGAGAATCCGAGCCAGGAGAGATGCAAAGAGATCCTGACCTGTGCCCTTCCTCAACATGGAGGTTCCAAGAAGAACTCACCAATGGGAGGAGAGGGCCACAGGAATATGACTCTGCTAGGGTAAGAAGGCCACAGACAAAGTGGGTTCTCCCAAAGCAAGAGGGCAGCTGAGACATTGTAACAATGTCTGAAAAGTCAGAAACAGAGACAGAAGAGGAGGGAAGCTGTCTGGCTTGGTTCCTTCCTCAAAATGGAAGAACTTACCAATGGGAGGAAGAGGTCAAAGGGCTGAAGTGCTGGTAATGAGTGCCCAAACTAGTGTAGATGCTTTTTGAGGGGAGAGGAGAGAATAGATGTAAGAAAAAGGAGTTGGAATCATGTCCCATAATTTGTTCAGCCATTCCACAATTGATGGGCACCCCCTTTAGTTTCCAATTCTATGCTGCCACAAAAAGAGCTGCTATAATCATACATGTATATATATATGTATGTATTTTTGTGTGTATGTCTTTTTTCTCTTTTTTTGATAATACATTTTTTTTTTTTGCCTTTTTGGCAGGGCAGTTGGGGTTAAGTGGCTTGCCCAAGGTCACACAGCTAGTAAGAGTGTCAGATGTCTGAGGCCGGATTTGAACTCAGGTCCTCCTGACTCCAGGGCTGGTGCTCTACTCACTGCGCCACCTAGCCACCCCAATCATACATTTTCTTAATGTCCCTTGCTACTCACCACCATCCCCAACCCCAACAATTCTGTTCCCCTTAAATAAACGACACCTTTTCAGGGATCAATTCCTTTTGTTCCACCAAATTTTATTGATGTCTGTGAGGTCAAATTTTCTTTCTGCTGTTCCAATTTCTAGTCCAACGTCCATGTTACCTTTTCTTTGTACATTTGTGCGGTGCCCTCTGAGGACCATTGGTTTTGTTGCAGGCTGCTTCATTGGATTTCTGGCTCCTGTGAATCCCGGGACATCTTGACTATCCTTTTTCTTACATTTTTGAGATGACTCCAGGTAGTCAGTTCTCGCTCTCCTCCTTCTTTTTCAGTTTAAATCCCTTATGATTAGATCTACAAGGCTCCAGGCAAACACATTCTTCCCAACCCATGTTTGCAGTATCTATCCCTGGCCAAGAGCAGTCATTCCTATATTTTAGGCCGCAGTCCAGAAATATAAATACCATTCTCAGACATCATCTTAACCTGTTCACTTCCCAGGTCTGCCCTTTTTTCTGAAGCTCTTGCTTTCATTTGGCATCAGTGACGAAAACACCACCTGTGCCCCTGAGGTCTTCATTTTTTGGCCTAAGATTGCATACTTTTTTTTGCAGTACTTTCCAGGTTCCTTCTGGCAGTATCATTCATGCCCACATGAATCAGCAGAAGTGGGTGGTAGTTATCAGGCTCAAAAAGTCTTGCTGCAAGGTACCTCTGTCAATACCTGTGTGACCTTGGGCAAATTATTCAACCTCTCTGGGCCTCAGTTTCCTCATCTGAAAAATGAGAGAGTTGACCTCTAAGGTCTCTTCCAGCTGGAGATTCACAATCTTCCATCCCATTTTGGATTCTTGCCCAGCTTCTTACTGCTATGATCAGGTCTATAACAGCAAACAGTCAAGGATATGCTGAAACCAGCTCTAACAAGCTTTCAAGAGCCATTTGTTAAATCGTGAGAGCAAGCATTTAATTTACACTTCAGAAACTGGCTACAAATAAGGTCTGATTTGTTTTGTTAATTGTCTAGATTTAAGAAAGTCCTAATAACATAGATTAAATTTTAAAGTGTATGTGCATACATTTTTTCCCTTCAGAGAACCAGGTTGTTAAATATTTATCAGCACATTCCTGTATTTCTCTATAAACATTGCTTGAGGTCAGCAGGAATTCAGTAGAAGGCTCAGGGAATAAAGTCATCCCTAGACGGGAGGCCTGGTGACTCTGGGCTTATAATAATAATGATGATGATGATGATGATGACGATAACGATAACTGGGGGCAGCTAGGTGGTGTGGTGGATAGAGCATAGGAAGATCTGAGTTCAGATCCAGCTTTAGCTACTTACTAGCTATGTGACCCTGGGCAAGTCACTTAACCCCTATTTGCCTCAATTCCTCATCTGTGAAATGGGGCCACACTGGAGAAGGAAATGGCAAACCATTCCAGCAACTTTGCAGAGAAAACCCCATAGACAACTTCTGGTTGGCTGAGATGCTAGGACTAATGACTCAGTAGAGGCTGAGCTGAGGCTGGGTGTACATGCAAAAGGTTTTCCCTGCTGATCTTTGGCTTTCTTCACTGTCAGCTTTGGAACGACCAAGGACCATGAGGAGCTTCAGGGTTGGAAAGCCCCTTCCTCACCCTGGGGTCCTGTGTCAGTGACTGCACGTTGCTTCCTTTCTTTTGTGTCTCATCTGTGTTTCTTCTTATTAGTAAATAAATGAGTCTTTGGAGTCAGAATAGGCCAAACTGTAAACTTCTCAGCTTCGATGGGTCAGAAGAGCCACAGAGGGCCAGCGACTGGAGACATTAGCAGAATCTGTCATTTAGCCATGAGCTGAGCCTAGGCAAGCAGCTGAGAGGCTTGCTTGACCCAGGCCAAGTGTGGGAGGGCTAACCTGGAAACTCAGATGCCACATCCTACAAAGAACTAGCTCAACGGGGCAGGATAGACTCATCCGTCAACTATGCTACACCCAGAAGGGACTTTGATAGAGACTCTGAAAAAGAAGGAAAATCTCGACTAATATTTATGTGGCACTATGTGCCAGGCACCAAGCTAAGCGCTTTACAATTAATATTTCATTTGATCCTCACAACAACCCTCTGAGGTAGGCACTATTATTACCACCATTTTATGGAAGAGAAACTAAGGCAAACAGAAGTTAAGTGACTAGCCCAGGGTCATATAGTTAGTCTAATTTGAACTTGTTTTCCTGATTCCAGGCTGGGGCTTTATTCACTGCCCCACCTAAAATACTCTTAGAGCCCAGGGTAGCCCTTGGCGAGATCTGTTCCCTGGAAGAGAGCTTCAAGTTTGAGCAAATCCTTCCCTTGGAAGTTATGTATATGCAGGAAGAAGAGTGGGTCCCCAGGAATGGAGGGGGTGAAGTTTCTTCCAACCACTTTAAGCTTCAGCTCACTCTTTCCAGGGAGAGTATGCCCTTTGTTCCAGGGAATGTTTTATATTTCTGTTGTTGCTATACTTTCTCAGCAAATGTCCCTTTGAAAACGCTAATTAATATCAACTGGTTGATTTATTTTGGGGGAGCACACTGCAAGGGAGCTCACGAGTAATAGTCGAGAGCCCCAGCCCCACAGGTGACCTGATCACAGAAGCCTGAGCAGAAGTAGCCGTCAGCTGCCTTCTGGGGAGCCAGCCCGGCAGAGCAAGGAGTTGGACGAATGAGTCCAGAGGAGTGTTTCACATATACCCAACACCTTCCCTGACCCAAGTAGATAACTAATGTGTGTCAAATGCTGTCCCAAGCGCTGGGGATACAAAACCAGAAGCAAATGTGGTTCCTGCTCTCAGGGATCTTGCATTTTAATGTGGGAAGAAATAGGAAATTACAAATAGAAAAGTGGTTTTGTGGTTTTGAAAGTTGCAAATATGGTAAGTGTAGCCAGAGGCAAGATTAATACAACCTTTCCAATAGTAATGATGGTGCTGATCTGATAAGAGCTCCATGACGGGTGAAGGGCAGAGAGGACCAGAGGGCGCATTGTACCCGGTGTCAGGATGACAGGTGACAAGAGGGGTGGTGAGCAAATGGAACTTGGCTGGAGTGGGTCATGTGGGTTACTCCCCAATCGGAACAGCAGAGCCCCAGGTTGGCTATTCCAGACATGAAAAGGTTAAGTTCTCCGGGCCATGGCATCTCTGGTCAGCTGCAGGCAGGCAAGAAGATGGCCAAGGATTGAAATGAAGCATGGCTGGAGCCTGCTTAGATGAAGTTGGCCATGTAAGGCAAGAGAAAAAGTATGAGATAATAATAAACTATAAATATACAATAAAACTGACTAGAGACATTCACTTTCTAAAAACTCCTTTTTAAGTTAAATAATCAAGCCCCTAGTTTATCACTTCCACAAATTTTGATTTTTATATCTCATTGCTGCTTGATAACTTTAAGCTTTAATAGCTTAAAACCATAAGACTTTTGGAACACTGTATATATGTGTGTGTATACACACATATGTATGCATACATGTATATATGTGATATACATGCATATAACTTCTAATGTATACATATAGATACATATATAGACACATACATATATGCATCTGTATATAATAGATACATATATGTATATATATGTATATACACACATGTATATATATCTATATTGTATACATGCAGACATACACACATGCAAATATATATTCTTACACATTAGACAATAGAAGATAATAAATGACTAATATAGCTGTATCTCCCATTACTCTCCCGGTTCATATCCTCTGCTCTAGGTGAGCCAGTATCTCCCATATCCTTTTTTTTTGGATACATCATAGGTTTTCCCCATTTCCATGTATTTGTTTATATTTTCATCTTCTTTTTAGTACCTTAGCCATAGGCTATCAATTTGTCAAGACCCTTCACAATTCCATCTTCTTATTGAAGTTTTCCCTAATAATTCCAATTAATACTAATTTTCCTCCTGCTAGTCCTCCCATTCCATGAGAGGCACCATGGTGCCACGGAAAGACCCACCCATTCTTCAACGCTTATCTCAAGTTCTTCTTCCTTTATGAAATCTTCCCTGATCACCAGCCATCTCAATCATCTCTTTCTCTCAATTCACAGCACTTTTTATTTGCATCGTTTATTGGAGACTTAAACATATATTCTCTTATATTTTTATTGTCTGTGCGTCTGTATATTGGTCTCCCTAATTCAGTCGGTCAACAAGCAGTTATTAAATGCTTGCTATGTGCCAGGCAGTGTGCTAAGAACAGGGAATACAAATACAAGGAATTGTAATTCCTAATTGCATTATAAATTCATATTTATACATCTTTTCATCTCTAACCTTGTGAATCACAATAGGGGCTCTTGATAAATATTTGTTAATTGGTTAATACAGGACTAAGAAGTTTAGTTTTAAGCCATGGAATATGCCACCTAAAGGCTTGAGTATAGTTCTCCTATAAATTAGGAAAGCTTTAATCTAAGAATTGTTATAAATTAGGAAAGGTTTAACAGGGAAAAGGAGAAAAAGAGAAAGGTAAAATCTTTCAGGAAAAGACATAGGTTTGAATGTCTTTCTATTTCTTTCAAACCTTTGATGAAGCCCTATTGACTATGGGATAAAACTCCAGCCTGACTTCAATGTTGCTGTTGTTTTTTTAATTTGGGTTTTTTTAAAAATGTAACTAGATGGCACAGTGGATAACGTATTGGACCTAGAGTCAGGAAAACCTGAGTTCAGATCTAGTTTCAGATATTTGCTGTGTGAACCTGGGCATGCCATTTAATATCTGTCTGCCTCAGTTT
Source organism: Phalanger gymnotis (assembly GCA_028646595.1). NCBI lineage: Eukaryota > Metazoa > Chordata > Mammalia > Diprotodontia > Phalangeridae > Phalanger > Phalanger gymnotis. Next base: position 36,088,241 of record CM053623.1, on the reverse strand, counting down.
CCTCATCTGTGAAATGGGGATAATAATAGCACCTACATCCCACAGCTGTTATGAGAACCGAACAAGATTGTAAGGGCAGTTTACAAACTTTATAATGCTATATAGTAACAATAATTTCTGACCCCACTTTACATCATTCCCTTTCATGAACTTTGTATTCTAGTTGAATAGGGCCAGTGCCTATGTCTGTAATTAAACATGCTATCTTGCACTGCTGTGCATTCCTCACTGTCCCCAATGCCCACAATGCACTTCTTCCTCATCTGCACCTGTAAGAATCCTCCTCTTCTTGAGGTTCAGTTCAGGTGCCAGGGATACCACGAGTCTTCTTTGCCAGGGTAAAGGGGAGATGATATATATATGAAAATACTCCAGAGCCATAATGCATCATACACATGTAGGCTTTCTCATCGGGGATCCGATACAAATATTTCAAGGACATTAGGCTGTCTGTTATTATTGTTTTAGATTTAATTTATATTAAACGTTGTACTCTTATATATGTTCTGCAGACAATTGTGCATGTAGATGATTGCTTTTCTCATCTTCTGTAGTCACTGAAAACATCTTCAGCCAGAGAACAAACCTTTGTTAAGCGCCTACTGTGTGCCAGCCACTGTGCTAAACACTTTACACATATCTCATTTGATCCGGGACAACCTTAATTACAGACAAGATGATGGGATGACATGTACCTTGTCTTGTTACCATATGGCTTTAATTTCTCCCGCCTGGACTCTTCATTTTGAAAGTTTATCATTCCACTTATATTGGGGAGTATGAACATTCAGTCTGGCAGCATTTTTAAAAACACTGCTCTTAAATTTTTTTCTGAATAAATGTTATGTCAGGCTGGTTACAGGTAAGGGTGTGCTGCAGCCAGCTCCAACTGACTTTTGAGAGCTGATTGTTACATTTTCAGTGTGAGCATTTACACCTCTGAAATTGTTGAACGCTAACAAGTCAGGACTTGATTTATTGTTTTTTTTGATTGTCTGAATTTAAAGTGATGTAGAAAATATTAATAAGGCAGATTAAACTTAAAAGCTTGTCTTGTATACAATTTTCTTTTTCAGAGAGCCAGTTGTTAATTGTTTACCAGTACGCTCCTGGTTACAAGCAACGGTTTTGTCTTTTAACAATGCTCTGGTTCCAGAGCAGTATATTTGATATATTCTAATGAACAATTAGGGGCTTGTATTTCTAGTACTAGCAATTTGTCATTTATTAGTTTATAAAAGACACATGTAAGTGCCTTATTTGTTGTCAGATTCTGGCCTTGGATCATGTCTTACTAGGTATTCTTACTATGTATTTTTACTAAGTATTGCTAGTAGCTGCTGATTTTTCGTAGCCCTCATTTATACATTGTATAGTTTATGCTACTTTGTTGTAAAAATCTTCATCGATTAATAAGTTTGGGGTCCTTAAGGATAACCTTTCTGTAATTTCTGGGGGCAATCACCTGATCCTACCACAAATTCCTCCATTTCTGTAAGCAAATCACGTGTTGGTTGCCTTTTTGTGGTTAAATTGTTGGTTGATTTTATATAGATGTCACCCTGGTTCACCTGTTGATTCCACCTAGAATGGGATCTTCCCTATCTTGGAGGCTTTAACCAGTGATAAGGCACTTTTGGTTACTTTTGACAAATCTAGGGGTCTGTACCTGTTGTCAGCTTAATTATCACTTTGTAAAATAAGGTCTGTTTTTTCCGAGAGTATTTCTGTGTTATTTTTTCCCTCTCCATTTATCGCATGATCTTAGATCTTTTCTCAACCTTCTTCCTTATTTTTTTATTTTTTTGTTTTTTT
>CM053623.1:36060440-36085926 GCA_028646595.1 Phalanger gymnotis | reverse complement strand
TATATATATATATTTATATTCTATCTTTTTGCCTTGAGGCAATGAGTACTGTGTTTCCTTAACATTTTCTCTGGACACCTTCTAGATTATTTCAAGATTTTTGTCCCAACTGTGCTGAAATTTAGCATTTATAATCTTTCAACAGTATGCAAACAATAGAGCTTAGTTAGCTAGAGTGGTTAAACAAAATAAGGAGCTACCAGATGGGATATTTCCTTCCCTGAAGGCCCTTACCTCAGATAAGCACCTTCCAGGCCTGGCCCTCCCTTTTACTTCACCCTCACAACTATGTCCTTCCAAGCAGCTTTAACGTACGCTAGGCTGTCCAGGCTGCCACCCTTTCCCCCCAGCTAGACTAAATTGTTTCGTCCTAAGTTTTTTGAGACTTACCTGAGTATAAAAATGCCTAATTCCAGTTCTGACTATTAAAATCTTTCCCACTGTAGATACTGGGCTCCTCCTCCCCCATAATTTTTATATCTATTCATTATAACTTGAGATTGTCTTGGTTTATGATTTACATAATCATTATTAGGCGCAATTGATCTTTAAGAACCCCTGTGGTTCAGAAGCTTAAGAAAACAAAAATGGAACCAGGTATGACACCCTACCCCCACCGTTTATACTCTCTTCTCATTGCTCACATAGGTGCATCTGTGAATATTAAGTCAAGAAAAGATATGCTGGACAACCCAGTTATTAATCTTCTCCTGTTGTTCTATGTATTCTGTACAGGCCTGGGAAGTTATTTTTAATGCAAGATGCCAGAGTGGCGTGGTGAAGAATCCATAGTAACCAGCTAACAGCAACAGCAGAGGCTGCCAAAGTAAGATTCTGTAAAGCAGTTATAGAGTACAGTTACAAAACCAGGGCCAGTGCTGTGGGCATCAGGGAGTGGCATTGGAGTTGGTGTGATTCACGCACAATTTCACAAGATCTCTTTGAAATACCATGGGGGTAAGTGTTCTTGTATTGCAGTGAGAGGAAGGAAGACAAGAAAGAAAGAAAAAGAAAGAAAGAAAGACAGAAAGAAAGAAAGAAAAAGAAAGAAAGAAAGAAGGAAAGAAGAAAAGAAGGAAAGAAAGAAAGAAAGAAAGAAAAAAGTAAGGAAAGAAGGACAGAAGGAAAAAAGAAGGGAAGAAAGAAAGAGAGAAGGAAGGAAAGAAAGAAAGAAAGGAAGGAGGGAAGAAAGAAAAAAGGAAGGAAGGAAGAAATAAGGGAAGGAAAGAAAGAAAAAAGAAAAGAGGGAGGGAAGGAAGGAAAAATGAAAGAAGGAAGAAAGAAAAGAAATTAAAAAGAAGGAATTAAAAAAGGAAGGGAAGAAAGAAGAAAGGAAAAAGAAAGGAAATAAAAGGTAGAAGAAAATGTGGAAGGAAAGAAGAAAAATATAGCAGGAAGGAAAGATGAAAAGAGAAGAAAGAGAGGGGAAAAAACCAAGAGAGTAGCTCCCTATGATCTTATTTTCAACAGAGGAATTTCTCCATGATAATTGAATTAACTTTGGGAAAAGCGAGGGAAAGATAGCCACAGAAATGAATGTTTCAGATACCAAGTGCCCTTATTCCTTATATCCAGAATATTTTTTTTGGTTTATTCCTTTTCTACTGCTGGTACCTAGGTGGTGGAGTAGACAGAGCACTAGGCCTGGAGTCAGAAAGACCTGAGTTCAAAACCAGACACAGATGCTAGCTGAATGATTCTGAACAAGTCACTTAACATCATTCTGCCCTAGTTTCCTCAGTAAAATGAGGATATTGATAGCATCTATCTCCCAGGATTATTGTTACGATAAAATGATATATAACATTTCTAGGGTTCTTTGTAAACCTTTAATCACTGTATAAATGCTAGTTATTACTATTATTATCATAGACTTTAACTTGATACACCACAAAATCTCATGGCCTTCAGCCTTTTCTTTTAGCTTCTCTATCTAATTCATAACAGAAAAAAAATTATCTTCCTCAGGCATCAGGTGATCTGGTCTTTCCTCCTTTCAGAATACACAGTAGCTCCCATTTGCTCTAAGAGCAATCTGAAACTTCCAAGAGGGACTGCCGCAACGTTTTGAGCCAGGGGAAGTACCCGATCCACACAATACAGAAAGAAGATAATTGGTGCTGTTAGAACTAAGATAGATGCTTTCAGAATGAAATATTTGTGGAAAATCTGGAGAATTGGTTGACACAGGAATAAAGACCATTTGCTCTTTTGGGTTCTGTGAGGTTCCCTTTCTAGCATGGGTGAAAGTAGGGCAGGTCAGCTGGTGTTTTGCCCTGGGGCATCAACATTTAGAGCATGGTGCACAACATTGTAAGGCATAGTTGAAGTAAGTGGAGATGTTCAGGCTGGAGGCTTACAAGGGACTTGACAGCTACTTCCAGGTGTTCAAAGGGCTGCCAAGTGAGAGAAGGATTAGACTTATTCTTCCTGACCCCAAAGGGCAGATTTGGGAGAAGGGCAAAAGTTAAGTAGAGGCAGATTTTGGATTGATATGAGGAAACACTCCTAATAATTAAAGCTGTTTGAAAACTGGCCAGCCTGCTCTTAAAGACATATTTCCCTTTACTCCCCTTCGCGCACTTTATGGTCCAGTACAATAGGACTACTTGTCCACGAACCTTATCTTCCTTTCCCCATTTCCATGTCTTGGCATAGGTTTCCTTACATTGCTAGAATGTACACCCTCCTTACCTCTGCCCTTATAATTGTTAGGTTCCTTTAAGGCTTTACTCAGGTACCACCTTCCACGTGAAGGCTTTTCTAATGTCTCCAATTATTAGGGCTCACTCCCTCATAGAATGATTTTGTATTTACTTATCTGTGTGTGGCATTATAGCCTTAAGTAAAATGTGAGTTTAATGAAGCCAGGAATTGTTTTTCATTTTTTGCCTTTCTTTAGGTCCTTGAAAACATATGGCTTTCAATAAGTGCTTATTTAATTAAATGATTTGGTGCTTAGGAGGGTATAGGTTCCCATCACTAGAATTCTTTAAGTGGGGACTATTTGATAGGGGTATTGTAGATGAGAGCTCTGTTCAGACATAAGTAGGAAGAGAATGGCCTCTGAGGTCTCTTCGGACTCTGAGATTCTGAGATATTTCTTCTAATGTGGATAGGGCAGGAAAAGCAATACATTCAGAGTCAAGACTTGGTTGTATTCTAGTCCTTGCCACTTAATCACTCTGGGCTTCTGTTTCCTCATCTATAAAATGATGGCCTTGAGCCAGAAGATCACTATTGTCTCTTCCAGTTCAAACATTCAATGGCCCTATGACTCTATCCCAAGGAGAACTTACTGGAGTTTTTAAATGGTGGAAAGTGTTAGCAGTAGCTGTAGCTCATCTAAGAATCATCAGGACCATGGATAGAGTTAGTTGTCAATCAACCCAACATTCTTGTCCATGCTGCTGTGGTACCCTTCCAGGCCCTTTCTTATCCAGAATGAAAGGTTCGTTCAGTATATTACTTGGTCCCCACCAACTAGATCATGCCCCTTCCTTTACTAGACCTCCATTTTTCCCTCTTACATCTGTTCAGGCAATAGTATATTAATAAGCAGTTCAATTGGATTAAATTAAAGTGACAAAATGTAAGCAATAGATGTGTATCTCAGAAGTAGAAAACATCTTAAATTTTCTCACACTACTACAGAATGGAATCTCATGGTACAGAAACTTCAACCATTACTCTGCCACCTTTCAATGATACTCACTCATTGGGTTGACAGGGACTGGCCCACTGTGGAAATTTCTATTGACAACACCAGGATCTGGTTTATCTCCATTCACCACTGTAGGTATAGGAGGTGCCATTTACAGCCATTTTGTGGCTCTGGGGAAAGAAATCATTACCATGGTGGTAACCTCCCTACACCCTCCATCATTCTCTCCCTCTCCTCTCTTTTCCTCCTTTCTCATTCTGTCCCTATGAGTCTTTCCAACTTTGGAAGTCCATTTCCAGGGCTTTCTTTTATCATCTTGAATGCATCTCTGAGAAATGGTTTATAGGACTTACATATTCTCATCCATAAAGCTTCCAGGGAAATGTAGTCCATGGGGGTAACATACAAGTCTTTAGACCCAGACATAAAGATGCTGTCAGAAATCTCTCTTCCTTGTGTTATCTCCAGAAATAAGTGAAAGATCCTTGGATACAAAGGAAGTGAATGGTTCCATTCAAAGAGTCACTTAGTCACCCTTTTTGTTACCATCTTCTATTTAAGATGACCTCATATTAAAATGAAGAAAAATGGCATTAAGAAGTTTAACTTTTTCACTTTTCAATCAGGCATCATTTGTAGAAGTTAAAGGAAGAAATAGGAACAATGTTTCTAAACAGAACAATACTATTACTTTTTTCCTCTATATAGTTTTCTCCTGAATTCTCTCACCCTTTAGCCAGTGATCTCTCTTTCCTAAGACAATTTCTCATAGAAATTTTTTTTCAAATCTTTCATGCAACTTCATACTTAACTTTGTATTAAATTTATTTATTTTAATTTTTATCCTGCTCAGCTTTAGAATCTTTTACTACCCCAGGTGTAGTGTGTATGGAGATTAGGTAGTCATAATTACATACTTATAACTCAAACCCTCACCCAGTATATTCTCTATCAATAAACAAGGCAGGAACTATAAACCAAATAGTCAGGCATTTAACTGAGACAGAATAGCAAAGTAAGTAACAATGGAAATCAAGCTGTAGATTCATTCTCAGTCTGCAACCCTAACCCCCAGCCCCTATAATGTCCCATAGACTACCATACTTTTGAGGAAGGACCACTCACTAGAAAACTCACCCAGCTGAGTGAAGAAAAGGGTTCTAATGTAGCAAGAACTTCTCTCCTGGCTCCATCTCTCAAGAACTGGCTGTGCCTTGCTTGCTTCTTGGCTCTATGTCTTCCAGCTCTCTTGGCATGGTACCTGGAACTTCCTTAGCCACTGCTACTCCATTCTACCCCAAGTCACTAGTCGTTGCTTTTCTGCTGAGCTGCTGCTGCCATCTGCTGGAGGTGTCTTCTGCTGCCAGAGTTTCTTCCTCTTCCTTGGAGGATTATTGGTCTTTTTGTGAGACTGTCTAGGGCCAACATTCCTCAGGGGCTAATCAATACACTTTTAGCTCTTTTGTTAGAAGGGTTTCACCACTCTCACCAAATACACGAAAGGCCATTTATATAGCTGTCAACATTTTTTTCTGTTTGTTGTGTCCTCAAACCCCCTAGTGGGGACAAAATGAGAAAATTCAGTTTACCATTTCCTCATCCTCAGAGAAGATTGCATGTCCTCCATGGGACCCACAATCTCAGATATGTCTTCTTGCAGCTGGGGCTAAACTCCTGCATTAGTTTTCATTTGCTCTTTGTCAGATCTCTGGCAGCTAGCACCCAGGCCATGCAAATTACTTTGAAGACCTGATAAACCTCAGGAAAGAACTGTGAAACAGGAGAGGGAAGGAGTAGAACTGGTGGTTTTGCCTTTCTTTCCTACCATAAAGGGAAAAAGGTTCTTCCCACCCCTTATAGACATATGTGTATGTATGTACACACACACACACACACACACACACACACACATCTTATTTTTTGGTACTTGATGCAGTTAGTACAATGTCATCCTATTAGGAGGCTTTCTGCCTAGCAGTCCTTAACAACAGCTGGCACTCAGTTCCAGCTATATGGAATGATGCATAATACTTCCTATGTAATCCTACTCCACTTTAATCAGAAGAGTAAACCTTGGTGATGAATGGTTCTAGTGGGACAGGTTGACTGAATTTTGGAGAGGACTTTCTCTTATGTGTAGGGCAGGATCCCTTAGGAGATGGCTTCGGTATAAACAGTACAGAATCACTTTGATTCAAAAGTAGCTCCTTCCTTGGAAAAGGAGTACAATTTCCATTACCTTTCATTTCTGGCTAAACTTGGAATGCAAAGCATACAATTTTGCCTTTAACTCTCAAGAGGTCAGATCCAAGTAGGCTAGAGTTCTGATGTGTGACTTTGTCTAACCAGATGCAGAAGACAAGGCTTTAAAATATAGGTCTTCTGGGGTTACTTCCTCTCACTCTACCCCCAACCACTACGAGCTCTAATGGGTGAGCTTTTGCTCTATCTTACCCTTCACTTCATTCCCCAGGCATCAGTTCCAAAGCTGCATTCTTTCCAACTCCCCTTTGTTTGTTATCTTCCCCCATTAGAATATAAGCTGTTTGAGGGCAGGTATTAACTTGGTTACTTGTATTTGTATTCTTGATACTTATCACATGGTAAATGTTTATTAAGTGCTCTATCTATTTATCCCCCATGAACAAAGGGGGAGAAGTTTCTTGTCTCCTCTACCTCTAGCCATCCACCTAATATATATGTATGTATGTATGTACCTATTCCATTGGAGGATAGCCTTTAAGACTGCATTTTGCTCTACTAAATCTAATACTATTTGGTATTGTGTACAAACAAGGCACAGAATAGACTCTTGAAGATGTGGTGTGACATATAAGATCAGGAAAGTCTGCCTGTTTCCTTTTCATATTTAAATCAAGGAAATTTTTGATTTTTTTAAACATCAATATTGTACTAATTATGTATGGTTTTGAATTCTATAATGCCACACTTTCCAAAGAATCAGAATTCTTGGTGACCAAAAGGGCAGTGGAGAGACATATGGTAGGCATAAGTAGGTAGGAGAATATTTTCAACAATGTAAAAAAAAAGCGATGTCAAGGATATCATCCAGGAAATGGGTTGGTCATGTAGCAACATCAAAGGTAGCTATAAAATGTAAAATGACAGTCCTAGAGGAAGCTCTCCATCACATTCTCTACCACACTCTCTGCAGGAATTGTAGGAGAATATGAACAACAATTACAGAGAATATGAAGGAGCAGATGGCTTCAGCTTACACAATCAGAGGAAGCTCCTACCTCAATTAGATCACAGATCCACTGAAATGTTGAAGTGATATGTAGATACCTTATTCTCCCCTACTAAATGGTAAGCCCCATGAGTTCAGTATCTCTCTTCAATATTTATCTCAACAAATATTCATTAGGTGCCTAGTATGTACAGAGCATTGCACTAGGCACAGGGAAGATGAAAAGACAATGAAGGCACCATTCCTCTTGGAGCTTATAATCTAATAAGAGTCATGGGGTATTTCCCCCCCACTCAGCTGAACTCATTTGGGATTTCTTTAACTTCACCACACCCTTGTGCCAGATACCTTACCTTCTTCCAGGCTTTCCTTTGTATGTTGTCTTCCTTCATTAGAGCATAAGCTCCTTGAGGGCAGAGGCTATTTTTCATCTTTGCATCTCCAGTGCTTAGCATGGTGTCTGGTACATAATAAGTACTTAATAAATGTTATTAACTATTGAGTATAAACAATATTCATACCAAAGACAATGTGATAGGAATATGGGGAACAGGAAAAGTGTTATCCAAAGTCTGATGAAGGAACAATTATTTTGTTGACAGTGAATCAGGGGATACTTCATGGAAGATATAGCATCTGAGGTGTATTTTGAAGAATGGGTAGGATTTCAGTTGTCAGAGATGGACAGAGGAGGAGAATATTGGCAAGATTCCAAACATAGAGAATCATGGGAGCACTTAAGGACATAATAAATTTGATTAACTATTTTCTCAGGGCAATATAGCAAACAAAGTGGGTTGGAGAGAGGCTCTTAGAGGCAGATACACTGAAAGAAGCAAGAAGTGAGAAGTGATACCTCAATGTAATGGGAAGGAGGGAGCAAAACTCTAAAAAGTGGACAATAGAGCTAAAAAATACTACCTGGGGCCATTTAGTTCAGGAGCACACAGTTGGCACCACTGAATTATAGCATACTAAGATAATTGCTATTTCTTTTGATATACCTTATGTTCAGGATACTTTGTCTAAGATATCGAGGAAATGGGGATAAATTTTCGGAAAGGTTTCCACCCAAAATGGTTGATTCAATTCAATTTAACTTAATAAAATTCAATTTAATTAGCAAATTCCATTTAATTTAGTAAATGCCTACCATTGAATTCAGGAATACCTGAGTTCAAATCCTGGCTTAGATATTAGCTGTGTGACCTTGGGCAAGTCATTTAACCTCATTCAGCCTTAGTCTGCTCGACTATAAAATAGGGATAATCACTTATCTCACTGGGATGTTGTGGGGATGAAATAAGATAACATATGTTAAGTGCTTTGTATTATTTTTGAAATCACTTTTATTATTATTGCAGTGTACCATATCAAGTGCTGTGCCTGTAAAGACAAAGTGAAAAATAAACCTTTCTCCCAAGGAATTTATATTTTACTAAAGAGTTACAACATTTAAACTAATTAATACAGCAATTTGAGGTGGGCAAGAGCACTAATTAGGGTTGTGTTTTAAATCTTCTTCTGCAATGTTTATTGGCATGTTATCCATGTGAAAATTCCTGACTCTGAGTCTGCTCATGATTTCTCTTCCATCTAGGCTCATTCAGGAACAGTTTATTCCAATGGCCATGAAGGCAATGGAAGCAGGTGCTATGGAGCGCTTAGAGCATGATTAGACATTGAAGATGCCAAGCTCATTTACTGCATCCTGAGCCATCGCCAGTGTCTTGGCTTTTGTGTTGTTACTAGACTTCAATGATTCTGGAGGAGAGAGTGAAGTCAATGATTTTGCACAACTCTGCCTCACTTGAATCCAATTCATACTTGAGTCAAGACATCACCTGTGATGTCACTGCTCTTCTTAAAAAATGAAGGACGAGCAACAACAATGATTCCCTGGCTTCTTTGTTGGCACCGGTGCCAAGCCCCTTCCTTACTCAGTAGGATTGCAAAGTTGAGAGTTGCAAGGTACTTTGTGTTTGTCCTTCATTTTGGAAGAGGACCATGACATCAGGGAAATGATGACATGACTTGCAGTTGACTTTGATTTGAGTGAGGGAGGGCTGTGCAAGGTCACCAGCCTCACCTTCTCCTCCAGAGCCATCTAGGTCCAGTGGCCAGATATTCATCAGGAAGACTGGAGATGGCCAAGGATACTTTGGGAGACCCTGGCCCTTTTAGGCTAAGTGCTTGCAAGGGACCTTAGAGATCATCTAATCCAACAGATGAGATTCAGAAACAGGAAGATATTTGTTCAAAGACACACAACAAATTAGTAGGGAAGGACTAGAACCCAGAACGTAGGACCAAGTTAAATAACATTCTTGGTATTAAATGAATTGAGCATTAGTTATCCAGAAAAATTACTTACGTGGAATATCTCCTTCCTCAGACAACATCTAGTCTATCTAGGGAAGTAGAGGCCTATTTAGGTTTTAGTGACTTGTCCAAGGACACCCATGCAAGTATCACAGGTGAGATAATTTATGGAAAGTCCTTTATAAACCTTAAAGCACTACAGAAATTGGATATGACTATATGAACCTCATGGTAAGTTCAGGTGTGGCTTCCTTTCTAAAGGAGCAAAATGAGAGTCAGTTATTTTTTAGCATATAGTTCAATATTAATCATTAAATCTGCACTTTAATAAACAGAAGATCAGCATAGTAACAATGTGGTTTGAAAATAGCCCCTCGGTGTTTTAAAATTAAACAAGTCGTTAGATTGAATTACTGAGTAATCACATTTTTATGATTACACCCTGTGACCCAGTGATCCTACTACTAGGATTATATCCTATGGATGTTATTAAAAGGAAGAAAAGGCCTATCTGTACAAAAATGTTCCTAGCAGCTTTATTTGTAACAGTGAAAAGCTGGAAATGACCTTATTACCAATGATTGGAAAATAGCTCAATTAATTGCCACATATCAATGTGATAAAATATAGAAAACAGCAAGTGTGAAGAATACAATGAAATAGGAAAATATGAAATTATTGGAGCAAAGGAGGCAACTACAACAAGAATTTTTAAAGCACCTACTATGTGCCAGGCAATGGGAACACAAAGACAACAACCAAACAGTCCCTGCCCTCAAGAAGCTTGTGTTATTCTGGAATCAAAATGAGAACCTGCCAATTGACTTATGTTGTTCTTTTATTTAAAAAACGGTAATGAAGTTTGATTAGTGTCGTAGGTAGGAAAAAAGATCTGAGGAGACCCAGAAGCAAATACAAACTCACGTGTCCAAGAACTAATCACTTGACTGCTCACTGTCCCAGGAACTTGCCTTAAGAGTATAAGTTGAAGATAAGTTGCTTCTCTGCATAGGTGGAAGGAATTTCTGCACCAGGATTTTTCAACACCCATGAAGTCACAAATCTAGACACCTCCCCTTCCCCTCAAAAAAGAAAAAAATTTCTAAAATATTAATAGACTTAGAAGGTCACAGACAAGAAAGAATTCATGAATGAGTTGCAATCTGCATCGGTGTAGATGAGAGCTCTCATAGAAGAATGTACGCCATTGATTACAACAATGAAAGTAGAAAGAATAACCACCAGAAAACAACTGAAAGTGAATATTACAAAGAATAGGCATGGCCTCAAATAAGGGATATAAGAGGACACCTTTCCACACTCTTTTACAGAGGCAGGGGGTCCGGGGGTGTGGGACATTGCACATGTTTTAAAAAAATTTTTTTTAATGTGTGGATTGGTTTTTCTCTTCATCCCTCCTCTCCCTCCCTCTTTCCCTCCCTTCCCCCCTCCTTCTCTCTCTCTCTCTCTCTCTCTCTCTCTCTCTCTCTCTCTCTCTCTCTCTCTCTCTCTCTGTCTCTCTCTCTGTCTGTCTCTCTGTCTGTCTCTATCTCTGTCTCTCTCTCTCTTTCTGTCTGTCTCTATCTCTGTCTCTCTTTCTGTCTGTCTCTATCTCTGTCTCTCTCTCTCAAAAAGATTCTTCTTTATATTGGGAAGTTCTCTGGGAGGGGGAAGAGGAGGGATACCAGGGGAAATTTAAGAAATATAAAAACAAAGGATAACAATAAAGATTAATTTTAAAAAGAAGCATGTGTGTGTGTTTTCTTTTAGTGCAAACACAAAGGCTCTCTGATTTTGTGGACACTCTTTACACCAGCACAGGTTACAATTCACCTATGATTTAGTACATCAGCCCTAGAGAGTTCCCTGAAGCACAACCACTTTAAGGAACATTAACCAGAGTCACAAAAGCTAGTATATTTCAGAGGTGGGATTTGAACCCAAGCCTAGCACTCTCACCACCACCCCATCCTGCCTTTTCCTAAACCATAATTAATTTGTAGTTTATGGTTTATATATAAAATTTTCTTTCCTCCATTGTTTGACTATTTGCTTATTGGCAACAGCTATTACGTTTATAATAAAAAGTATCATTTAAAAAGTTAGTATTTTAATTTGGTCAGTCAGTGGCTCTCTGCTCTGTTCTTAATAAGTGTAATAGATATTTGTTCGACGGAATTGTCTAAAGAACACTGGCTAATATTATTCAAGTGAACAAACATTTATTAAGCACCTACTGTATGCCAGGCACTGGGAATACAAAGATATAAAGAAAGAAACAGTATCTTTTTCCTTCAAGGAATTTCCATTTTATTCTTATAAAGCACAGAAACCCATTTCTATCTTATCATTATAAAAGCCACTTGTTGAACTGACGTAGGAATATTGGCTGGAGGTGGCAGCAGCTGTGGGTATTATATCAGCTGCCATCCCAGGAAGTGGAGAGTTGACTGAGCAATCCATAAGGACTTCATTTTTTCCCATCCCAATACTTAAACAGGGACTGTAATCTACATTAGTTTAAAGCTGCATGACAAATTTGCCTCCTCATCCAGGGAAAGAAGGAGGCTGTATTCAAGGTCAGAATTCGGTGACTTTTGAAGTCCTGGAAAATGAACACTACTTAATGTTCAGTTTGCCACTGAGCTGAAAATAATAAAACATAATTTATAACATATGGTCATCATCCTCATTTCTTGGCGAACAACAAGCTTTCCCACTTTCCATTCTAAATTGAGCTGGACTGCTGAAGAATAAATCATAGGAGAAAAGTACATTTCCCCTTTGTTAATCTGAAAATGCTAAGATTTATTGAAGTCTCTTATCTCGTAATTTCATGTGGTTTGCTTTTATCCATTCTTTTTATCCAAAGTACAGATGAGAGTCTAAAAAAAGACCTCTGTCTAATTTATGAGCAAACTCTTTGGTTTTTTTTTATAAGCATGCTTTAAGAGGACATTTTAAGGCACTGAGCATATTTTGTCTAATACTGTCCTTAACAGAAAAAAAAAGTCATAACCAATAGGAAGTTTGGATAGCTCAGGGGAATTTATGACTGTTATTGGTTCAAATTCAATGAAAGTGAAGGTCATGGACCCAACGATATTTCCATCAATAGAGTATGATTTCTTAAAAACAAACTGCTAGATGGACTTTTATTATTAGTTCCTAATAGGCAAACATTCATCATAGACTTGTCAGCACCTCTTCGGAAATTACAAAGAGCCTCAAGGGAAAAACAAGGACCACGGCTTTTAAATTCTTTCTCATTACTATGGTTTTGACTTGAGATCCATTTCAGGGGGAGTATAATAAACGGATGTATGCTTTCCTTTCTGTTTTACTCACGATGAACAGATAAACAGCATAGCCCTGGGAGGGGACTTAGAGAACACTGATTCCAACTGTCTCATTTTATAGAGGGGGAAGCTGAGACTCAGAGAGGTAAAACAACCTCCAGGATCACACACTACTAAATGGAGAAGCCAGGACTCCAACCCAGCCCAAGCTAGCTGCGTACCATGCTGCATCTCTGATCCAGTTCTCCGACTGGAACGAGGCATTGGGCAAAGCAGGGGAGTTGGGTTTGAACCCCAGATTAGCCCATTAGTGGATGTGTGGGCCTGGTTAGGCTGTCTGCCTCTCTGGCCTTTACTTCCTTCACCTATAAAATGAGGCATTTAGTGGATTTAGTGTTTTCTATAAGGTCCTTTCCCAATCTGTACCATGTATCAAGGCAAAACAGACAGGAAAACACAGCCTTTTAATGATTAGACTCAGGAAATGACCCCTACTTAAAATTATGGTGTCCCTTTCTAAGTGTATGAATCGATTTAAAGACTCTACTTCTTAACACTTGCAATAAAACCCAATCAACTGGAATCTAACAAAAAGGAATCTTTTTTAATCAGTTATTGTTGTCATTTCAGTTGTGTCCCACTCTTTGTGACCCAATTTGGGGTTTTCTTGGCAAAAATACTGGAATAGGTTTGCTATTTCCTTCTCTAGCTCATTCTGCAGATGAGAAAACTAAGGTAAGCAGGGTTAAATGACTTGGTCAGGGTCACACAACCAGTAAGTGTCTGAGGCTGGATTTGAGTTCAGGAATATGAGTCTTCCTGACTGCATGCCCTGCACTCTATCCTCTACGCCATCTAGTTGCCCCCAATTAATCAGATGTTTTCTATAATATAATAATAGCTAGCATTTATATAGTGCTTTGAAGTTTACTTTACCTATAATTATCCTCTTTGATTCTCAGAATGACCTTGGAGGTAGGTGTTATTATTATTATTATTTCACAGAGAGGAAATTGAGGCTAAGCGAGGTTAAGAGATTTGTCCAGGGTCACATAGCTAGTAAGTATGTGAGGCAGGATTTGAACTCAGGTCTTCCTGACTCCAAGTCCAGTGCCCTATCCACTATACCATCCAGTTGCACTATGCAATCTCTCTCCCTCCCCATCTTGCTCTCCCTTTCTCTCTCTCCCTCTCCCTCCCTTTTTTCTCCCTTCTTCCCTCTCTCCTTCTCTCTCTCCCTCCATTACCCCTTCATCTCTCTGTGTTTCTCTATCTCTTTGTCTCTCTTTTTCTCTCTCCCTCCCTCTTTTCCTCCCTCCCTCCTCTATCTCCTTTTCTCTCTCCCTCCCTCCATTCCCCCCATCTCTGTCTCTCTGTGTTTCTTTGTCTCTCTGTCTCTGTCTGTCTATCTGTCTCTCTCTCCCCCTCCTCCTCCTCCTTTGACTCCTCCATTTTGGATTTATTAATAATAGCAAATGATTGTCTAACATTCATCCAGGACTCAGTATTGATTCAGTTCCATCCCTTACATAGTCTCTATCTACAGATGTCCAGTAAGAATTGAAGAATATCACTATAATCCTGACAAGGCATTGTAAGATTCTAAATTATCCAAGGGTGTTGAAATGCTTACTCAGCACTTTCTATATCCCAGGCACTAAGCTAAGTTCCGGGGGTATAAATTTTAAAAACAAACAAGCAAAGAGAAATTAACCCTACCCTGAAAGGGTTTATATTTTACATGGGTTGAACTCTACTCCCAACCCCTTCCAAAAAGATTGTTGAATATTAGGTAATCCAGAAAATTTAATTAACTCTATTCTCCAAATACTCTGGTATCTTCAGCTTTTGCTCTCTATGCATATATCTTCTAATGTACTTAATATAGTCATGTGCTGTCTAATATATTTTTGTGAGAACATAATTTTAGGTGAGACAATGCTGCAGGGGGCAGTTCTTTTTCATAATAGTAATGTTATACGTAGGGAATATATCTCAGGGCAGCCAAGAATTCAATCGTAAAAAATTTAACATTGATCTTTAGAAAGAGTACTTAGGTTTGCAACTGGTGGGAAGTCAGTGGATCTCCTGGTGAACAAGAGATTTCACCTGGGTGGTGGAGCATGCATTGATGAAAGTGTCAATGGTGGCATATGGCAGTTGGAATGATGGCAGAAGAAACCTGAAGTGAGGCCTCTCTGATGACATTTGCAGACACTGTGTAAGATAGCTAAAGAATGCAATGATATTTTTGAAGGGCAGTGGATGGAAAGAAGGACTAATTCTTTCTTCCTTAGAGATTCCCTAGCCTTAATTTTGAGATCTGGCTAGAGAAGAAGCCTCTCTAAACATAAATTTGGACATAATTTCTTTAAAACAAAAATCTATTGTTCACAGCTGGGAAAGGTACAATCTTTCTCCTAAATGATTTTTCCAGAATGATGGAAAAGTGCTGAGTCCTAGTCCAATATGTGGAAGGGGGAGGATAATTGGGTGGAACTGGAGTCTTAGGTGTTTTTGGAGACTGTTTCTCTCAAGAGACTTGAGGAATAGCACAACCAATGGAATTGTATCTGTGAGCAAAAAGATGGGCGAAAGTTTAAAAAACTTCAAACTTTTCCCTCCTCCTTTCTCATGTTACAAAAAACAGAGAGGCAAAGAAATTAATTTGGCAAATCTTGTTATAAATAGAACTAGTATTGAAAAAAGCATCTTATTAGCAATACACTATTCGTATAATATGCTTAACACTTCATGACATTTTACAAGTCAATGAAGAACAAAGACTCAAACTGGGCACCTCTCTGGGTCTTGGTACCAGCCGGTTGGCAAAACTGGGAGAGGGGAGTATACCTATATTTATATATGTGAATATATTATATTGTATATATGAATATTATTTATCCTATATAATCTTATAATATTTATATAATGCTTATAATCAAGAGGTTTGTGCTAGGCAGTGTGCCATTAACCATTTTTTATTAGTGACTTAGACAAAGGCATAGATCAGAGTATGCTTATCAGACTTACCAATGACATAAAGCTGGAAGGGGAAGCTAACCATTTGGAGGGCAGAGTCTAAATCCAGGATTGAAAATTTGAGACGGTAGAGCCAAGAGGGCATAGTAAAAGAAGGGACTTGATTGAGCTCTCCCCCCAAACCCTTTGAAATACCTGTAAAAATGACTAAAAATTGTAGAGCAGCAGAACCCACAAAGTGACAGAGTGAAACAAATTTCCAACCTGAACAGAGTGTGGGCCACCAGCACAGAACAGGGTGGAGCAGGTCTTGGGGTATGAGCTCAGGCCCCAGCACCAGGCAGTGGGAAGCCAGCAGCCTAGCAGCTTCTGCAGGCAGATGGTGGGGCGGGGTGGGGGTCAAGCTGCTGATCAGAAGGAGAATGCTGGGATCTCTTTGCTGGTGCTGAGGCAGGATTCTCTTGCTTTGCTCTGCTTGGATCTGGGTTGCAGTCCTGGGGTGAGGAGGAGCACTGCTGTGGCACAACTTGTGGTGGCTGTGGACAGGCAATCTTCTTCACAGTCCCAAAGCCGAAAAGGGTGCCCATGGTCATTCACAGACCAGAGCACAGGCCAGGAAAGGAGTAAACACCTCTCATTTGATTACACAACCTTGGAAGAACTGAAAATTTACAGGTTCCTAGAAATGTCTCTGAAAACAGTTGCACAAAATCCCCGAGGCTTGGGACAGTTCATCCTCCACACTGGAAGCTGAGACCTACCTTAACCAAGGACTAGAAGGTCAAGTAATTAGCTGGGAAAATGAGCCAACAGTGTAAAAAAAAATCAGACGATAGAATCTTACTTTGGTGACAAGGAAGATCAAAACATACAACCAGAAGAAGACAACAAAGTCAAAGCTCCTATATCCAAAGCCTGAGAGAAAAATATGAATAGGTTGCAAGTCATGGAAGAGCTCAAAAAAGATTTTGAAAATCAAGTAAGAGAAGTAGAGGAAAAATTGGGAAGAGAATCTAAATCCAAAAAGAGCTCAACAAGTTAGACTTATGTTCCAACTTTAATAAGGATAATATAAAGTCTTATATAGTCCTTTAATGGAGTCATGGAGCCCTGAGTTCAAAACCTGCCACTGACATTAGCTAGATAAGTCACTTAACCAGCCTACTTCAGTTTTTCCTCATCTGTAAAATGGGAATAATAATAGTAGCACTTACCTTCCATGTACAATCCAGATAAGTATGCTTTCTAGGATAAAATGAGGTAACATTTATACATCAATTTGCAAACCATAAAGTACCATATAAATGCTAGCTATTACAACTTAGATCAGCTTCACAAATACAAGATTGGGAAGGTGTGACTAGATAGCATTCTTTATGAAAAAGATTTTATTGGAAGGAAAATGAAGCATCGACTATAATAAGAGACAGTGTCCAGGATGAATGAAATAATATTCCTGTTACAGTCTCCCCTAGCCAGACCACACTTGGAGTATTGTGCTCATAGTAGTGGGAAGCAAGCTGGTGCAGTGGATAGAGCACTGGGCTTGGAATCAAGAAGACTCATCTTCATGAGTTCAAATTCTGCCTCAGACACTTATTAGCTGTGTGATCCTGGGCAAGTCACAACCCTCTTTGCTTCAGTTTCCTCACCTGTAAACTGAGCTTGAGAAGGCAATGGCAAACCACTCCAGTATGTTTTGCCAAGAAAATCCCAAGATGGGGTCGTGAATAGTCAGACACAAATGAAATGACAATCACAACAAACTCATAGCAGTTCATTTTAGGAAAGGCATAAACCAGCGGGAACAAGCCCAGATGAGGGAGACCAGGATGGTGAGGGCAGCAAAGAGGATCATGCCATACTAGAAACAGATGAATTAACTCAAATCAGAGAGGATAAAATTTAGAGGATATTTGAAGGGCTGTCACATGATGGATTAAAATTGCTCTTAGGACAATACTATGAGTAATAAGTAGATCTCCCAGAGAATCATATTTAAGCTTGGTATAAGGGCAAATGTGCCACCAAAGCTACCCCAATATGAGATGGGCTGCTTCAAGAGATAATAGGATCTTGCATCTAGAACTATAAGGAACCTCAGAAGAAGTCTAGTCCACCCCCTCACGTCACAGATGAGGCTGAGAAAAATTAAGTAAGTTGTCCAAGGTTCTGTGGTAGGTGGACTTTGAATTCATGTCTTCTGATTCCAGAACCAGGGCTCTGTCCACTGTGAGTTCCCTTCTCTTTGGAGATCTTCAAGCAAAGACTAGATGATCACTCGTTAGGATGTTATAGAAGGGGTTCTTGGTCAGGAAAGTGTTGGGTTATTTGGGGTCTTTGTCTCTTCTAGCTCATAAATTCTGAGCTTTATAAGATTTCAGAGTTAGAAGGGAGCTTAGATATAATTTAGTCCAACCCCCTAACTTCACAGAGAATGAAACATGCCTGGAAAGTTAAATTAACTTGGTTTTGGTCACATAAATGGCACATGGCAGAAAAGATACTTGGACCTAGGTCTTCTGATTTCATGTCCGATGTTCTTTCCACTACATCCCAATTCTAATTCCTGTTCTTGCTATGCGGATATCCTTTATCAGGCAGCTCCATGACCCAAAGAAGAGTTCCAGATATGACTCACTTTCAGAAGGGCCACCCTCTTTGCTTAAGTGGTTGAAGACCTTTGAGTCCTGGCCCTGGTCCCTTGCCCCAGTAATGAGGCTGTGGCTCTGCCTGTGTAAGTTTATAACCACGATCTGGCTGAGCCAAGATGGTACCTGGAGATTGGTTGATGCATGTTACAGCAAGAAGCCTTTACATTTTGAATGTAATTTGATTGTGGTATACTAATAATTTTATTGTACAATGACATTTATTCAATCAATACCCATTCAGCCGAAATTAATGATGTGCCTCTGGTGCTTTTTGGTAGTAACTTTATGTGTGGGCATATCTACTGTCTTTTGTTTCAGCACCATGGACATTTTCTCCTTCCTCCATCCCTCTCTATGGGATTGGACATGGTGAGGATCAGGAAGAAAATGGTGAATATTTCTCTATCACTGGGACTTCTTGTTAGTATTGTTTTTAATGGAAAATGTTTACCTTTACTTCTCAAGTCATGAATAATGTAAAGGTTCCCAAACTTATTTGGCCTACTTTCCCCTTTTTAAAAAAATTACTCAATGGCCCCCCCCAATCTTACAGACTAGGAAAAAAGTCTCAGATTAAGTGTATAATTGCCCCCGAGGCTACTACTAGTCTCCCTGGATTGTTTCAGTACCCCTTGGGGGGGGGTGGTATCACCCATTACTTAATTTTCCTGAATTTTCAGACATTTTTATCTTCCGCAGGAGCCTTTTTTTTTTGTTACTGGATTACTCTGATTTCCCTTAAGCTTTATTTCATATTACTTCCCTTTATGCACTCTATGTTCCAGCTCTACTGAACATGCCATTTCCTACCTCCATGCATTTTCCTAGGCTGTGCCTCATGCTTGGTGTACCTTGCTCATTTCTACCTTTTTTTCCTTCTAAGGTTCAGTTTAGATGTTATCCTTTCCAAGTTCTCTGGATCCCTGTAGCTGATAGTGTTATTTTCCTCCTCACTTATTCCCAGAGCATTCTGTTTAGATCTTGTCTTTGTCCCTATCATTTTCTACCTCATCTTATCTGTATGTATGTCATATTCTCTCCCTCAGGCCCCAGTGGAATTAGACAAGATGGACACCAAACTTGCTCTAAATCTATGATTCCTTTGAGTAAGAGTCCTATCATTGTTATCTTTCCATCTCTTCCCATTATATACACATGTAAAGTACTTTGCAATCTTTAAAATACTATATATCTACTCATTATTATTATCATCATGATATCCTTAGGATATAGGGTGGGGGCAAATATTATCACCCAAATTTTACTAATGAGAAACACAAAATTCTGTGCTGAAATGGCTTACTTTGTGTCACCCAGTAGACGGGTGGTTTAATATTTGGAGCTTAGATTTAGGGCCCTTACAACTCATCCAATCCAATCTTTTCATTTTACAGATGAGAAAAGTGAAGCCATAAAGGTTAAGTGATTGGTCCAAGGTCAGATAGCTAGTAAAGAGCAGTGCTGAAATTTGAACCCAAGGCTGACTAATAGTCTTTCCCTGATATCCTGCTGCTTCTCCATGGCCAAAAGATATCTTTTCCTCCTCCCCCATGTTCACTTCATTCAAGAAGCATCAAGCACCTACCCTATGCTAGATGCTGGAGGAGATGTAATGATCCTTGTATTAGAAGTTGTTCCTTCTTATACTTAAGAGGCAAGGATAAGATAATGGGTGACAAAAAATCAGCCTGAGTTTGATTTCCCTCCCAGGCCTTGGGTTAGAGTTCTTCTGGAGATCTGTAGCACTGTATTCTCTTGAAATGAAAAGACGAATTGATCATGGTCTCCAAACCATTTTAATTTCTACACTTGGCAGCAAATGCCTCTCCAAATAAATGATTTCACAGTAAATCATATTGGAAAAGGAAACAAATTTTGCAAACACAAAACTTACAGAGCCAAATGAAATTTATTGAAACGATGTGCCAAAGCCTTAGGTGCAAAGATTGCTGCAAATTTTCAATATTATGTCAGATGGTAATAGAGGGATAGGTATTGTTTTAGCTCCAAGGATGGCTTTCTAGCTTTCCCCTTTTGTAGAGAAAAAAGCTTTCTCTGCTGGGTGTGAGTTTCCTTCATTCTCCAGGGCAATGAGAGGTGGAGAAACAACTGCTATAATTGTCATATATATTGTTATAAGGATCACTGTATAACCAAAGTACCTATAAGTTTGTGCATGCCAAATATTTTAATAAAAACAAAATATCTTTTCCTTCTGATCTCAGAGCTGTTTGAGGAACTTTGAATGCTTTAATGGTTGACAGGACAAAGGAGAGAGAAAGGGAAGTGGAGGGAGGAGATTGAGCCATCCCAAGGCCAACTTCAGGTTTATTTTCCTAGAGGTAGGGGCCTTAGCTCCCATGGCCTTGGCTGAACTCAACAAAACATTCCCACAGTCCAGGGATTCACTCCTCTGCACAGGTGGCCATGAACTTTGAAAGGTCTGTAGGGAAAAGCAAAGGAGACAGATATGATTCAGTCTGTTTGTGGCCAGAATATTTCAGAATTCTCTTCTATTAAGGCAGTTTCCAGACTCTAAACTATATTATAGGTATAATAATTAAGTTAGCTGTGATTCAGAACTTTGGGATTCAGAACCCACGTGATCCTGAGTAAATCACTTAACCTCTCTCATCCCCAGCTTCCCTATCTCTAAGACTGAGATAATAATAGTATCCATTTCACCAAATAAAATGTGTAAAGTATCATATAAAACTTCAAGCATTAGATAGATATTTATTATTAATAATAATATTTAATTATTAAAACAATTGCATTATTTAATAAAATTTGTTGTTTTTTATTATTATTCTTAATAATAATAATGATAATGAATGAGATGGACCAGAAGGCAACTACTTATGTGTGTATGCATGTATACATTTTCTAGCAAACAATATAAATTCATTTACATTCACAAAGGAGGGATGGTACTGAAGTTACAAAAGTTCTAGATAGCAAACGTTTCCTGATGAAAGGGTAATAGAACCCTCAATCCAGACACAATGAAACAAACTGTAATAGTCATAATTTAGCTGGCTCTGACACAGATATTTACTAGCTATGTGGCCATAGGAAAGCCATTAAATCCAATGACCTCATCTTTAAAGTGGCGATGATAGCTTTAATATTTAACTCGACTCATTGCGAAGACCAAATAAGCTTACATAAAATGCTTTCCTAAACACTTAACTATACAAATGACATCTCACAGAACAGGTCCATAGGATAAAGAACTGACTAACCAATTTCTGATTAAATTGACATTTATAAAGCACTTTATGATCACCAAGCATTTGATATATTTATTGTATCATGGCATCTTCGCAATAAAACTGTGAAGTGGGTCAAGTGCTATTAATTTCATTTTACATCTGAAGCCATTAAGGTGCAGAAAAATTAAATTACTTAACCCAGGTCACATGGTGAGCCAATGGCAGAATAGGAAGTCAAATCCACAACTGTTAAGTAACATTCTCCAACTAGTTCATGAATAAAATTTCTTTTTTTAAAAATTAGATCGTACGCTTCTTGAGGGCAGATGCAACATCATATGTTTATTGTACAAGGAAACACAGAGCATACAAAGAGCCATCAAAGAAAGCCAATTTTATCTAGAGAACACAAAATACGTTATTTAGAGAACATAAGAAGGGAAGTCAGGAAAGTTGGTGGTCTGGTCTGCTGGGATCTTGAGCAGATTTGGGCACACACTGCTGCAGCCCCACAGGGAAAGGGGTAACCAAAGTAGGAAAGTCTGGTGGATTTTTCTAGAGTTCTCATGCAGGTCTAGAAGGACGAGGTATTGGGCGAGGAATGGGTGAAGGGAGTGAGGAGCCTGGACCTGGGGAATAGTGCTGATTCATTCTAGTAGGAAGAGGGAAGACCCCTGGGGAATTCTTTGGCAGCTAATTGCTGTTCAAATTCCCCACTGGCAGAAAAGGGTTTGGGAGTTATTATTACTGGTCTTACTCTAACTGGGTGATTCAGGGGTTTTGATCTTCCTGGGCTGCTTGGTTTAGTGAAGTAGTGGAGTTACTACTAGGATCATTACGATTTCTCGGGGTGACTAGCAGTATGCTAAGAAGGAAGAAGTTTCTTGGTAAATATACATGGATGGATTGACATTCGAATAGAATTTTAAAAGGTTAACGTCAGGGACAAATACCTGCTTTGTTGTAGCATTGCTAGAATTAGGATTCAACCACTAATTTTTGTAGTTTGATGGAATGCTTTTGATAGACTAATTCAATAAAATGGGACATATTATGAAGTCCATTTATGGACGTGATAAAAAAAAAGAATTGCTTTCTATTAGGAAGCTGATCAGGTTCAAGATGAGGAAAAAAAAGAATCAAGTGAATTCTTTAGATGACCTCATAGCAATTCTGAGAGGCAGTATGGCAATAGCGGCTAGAGAGACAACCTTTGGATCTGGAATCCTCACGCTCCGTCTCTGCCTCTTACTGGCTGAGTGGCCCTCATCAAGTTATTCTCTCAGTATTCCCAGGCAATTCTTTAAGACTAAGGTGAAAGTTCCTCACTAGGAGCTCTCAATACAGATTGGTCTTCCCCCCCCCCCAAAAAAAAACTTCCCTAGATTAATCACGTCTTAAAGAATTCTCCTCTTTCACTACAAAAGAACTGGATGATTTTGTTTGAATTACACCCACAATCGCCTCAACTCTTTGCATATATAGATAAAGGTTTTGTTATTTTTTTGGATCCAGCAGAGTGTAACTTGCCTCATTGCGATGTAAAAACATGCATGCTGCTTTGGTTCCTCCTGGGAATATCTGTAGTCTTTAGCCTAGCTTCTGTGAATCAAATTAATTTAGATCTGATTTGAATTTCAGCATTTTCCAAAAGTGACACCCAGCATCCTATGTGAAAATTTTGGCTGTGCTTTCAAAGTCGGGATTTCCTCTGAGTGCTTTGGGGGAAGGCTGCAGATTCAATTTGCATTGATTTTCATTATTATGGTTATTCAGCTGCTCCTCTGAATTCTAGGTTAATCATCTGGGAAGCAGGTTCTGCCATTATTGTTTATTATGACTGTCAGTCCTGCGAGGGAAAACGAAAAGAAAAGCTTAGATGATAGACATGGTAAGGAGCCTTAAAAAATCCTTTGTTTCATTTATAGTTGAGAAATTATTGAGATATGCTCAAGCTTTGGCTTTGTACCTAAGGTGTGGTGACTGGGGCTTTGCCAGATTTAGGGGGCACTAACAGTACTCATCACTGGAGAAGGAAATGGCAAACCATTTTACTGTCTTTGCCAAGAAAACTCCATGGACAATATTGGCACAATATGGTCTGGGGTCACAATGAGTTGGATATGACTGAACGACTGAACAGCAGCAGTACTCAGGTCAGAACTTGTCACTTAGCTAGCAAGACGACTGAATAAAATGAGAAACTATCAGATGGTTCTTCATCCTCCCAGAGGCCATTCCTTAAAAAACAGGGGTGGGGAACCTGTGGCCTCAAAGCCACTGTGGCTTTCTAGGTCCTTGGGTGTGGCCTTTTGACTGAGTCTAAGTTTTACAGAACAAATCCTTTTATTAAGGGGATTTGTTCTGTGAAGTTTAGATTCAGTCAAAGGGCCACACTTGAAGATCTAGAGGTCCACTCGTGGCCTTGAGGCTGCAGGTTCCCCAAGCATTTATTAAGCACCTACTATGTACCAGGCACTGCACTGAGCACTGTTCTTTTTTAAAATATATATTTTATTTCCCCCCCAAGTGCATGCTAAAATAATTTTTAAACTTGTTTTTAAGTTTTGAGTTCCAACTTCTATCCCTTCTTCTCTCCCTTCCCTACTCACTCCCTGAGATGGTAAGTGATCAGATATAGATTACACAATGCAATTATGTACAACATTTCTATATTAGTAATTTTGTACAAAAATACAAATAAAGGAAAAAGAATGAGTGAAAGAAAATGAAAAATAGCACGCTTCAGTCTGTATTCAAACAATATCACATTGGTATAGAGGAGAAAGTCCTGGCTCGGGCATCAGAAAATCTGGGTTCCACACTAATTAGCCGTGGCCCATGGCAAATCATTTAGTGTTGCCAGGCTTCAGTTTTTTCTCCTGTAAAATGGACTAGTGATGACATCTGAGGTTCCTTCTAGACCTAGATATTGTCATTCCTCACACCCAGCACCATTCCCGATTCCAGGAGTTTGTCCTGGCTGTCCCCCGTGCTTGGAATTCTCTCCCTCCTTGTCTCCCCCTCTTGGCTTCCCTGGCTTCCTTCCAGGCTCAGCTAGAACACCCCCCCCCCCATTCTATAGGAAGCCTTTCCTGATCCCCCTTAGTACAAATACTTTTCCTCTCTTGATTATCTCCAATTTATTCTGTTTTTATTTTATTTAGACATTGTTATTTGCGTATTTTTCCCATTATACTGTGAGTTCTTGGAGAAGGGACTTTTGGGGGGGCATTTTTGCATCCCCAGCACTTTACATAATACTTGGCACATAGTAGGGGCTTAATAAATGCTTCTTGACTTGAGAACAGATTTTTAACCGGGGTCCTTGGATATCTAAGAGGTCTGTGGCTAACTTTTATAGTCTGTGAACTTTTTTTTGAAATATCCAGATAACTATTTAAATAGGATTGGTTTCCTCTGCCTTTTCTCTTTCATGCATTGAAAAACATCATTTTGAGAAGGGGGCCACAGGCTTCACCATACACTGCCAAAAGAGTTTGTGACACAAAAAAAAGGTTATAGAACTGGTCTACATTTGTGATCTTATGACAGGCTTTGGGTAGTCATGGGAACTAAATAACGATTATAATGCATAAGGAATGCTCTCTAGGTCAGGGTTCAGGCTCACTTGTCCAGTAGCCATGCAATACTGCCCACTCAGTACATTTGGGTACATCAACTTTTTGAGGACTTCTCAGGAGGATATAGGTGGTACAGTACATAGAGCTGGATATAGTTAGGAAGATATGAGTTCAAATCCTGCCTTAGATTTTTCCTAACTCTGTGACTTTTGGCAAGTCACTTAACCTCTCTCTCAGCCTCAGTTTCACCACCTGTAAAATGGGGATAATAACAGTACCTACCTCCCAGGGTTGTTGTGAAGCTCAAATGAGATAACCTATGTAAAGTGCTTTGCAAGCCTTAAGGCGCCATAACAATGCTAGCTATTATTCTCTAATGTGGTGCAGCAAGCTGGGCATTTTTACTTCTATCTACTCTACTCAACTCCACCTCCACATCAGTTGCTTTGACCAGCTGAGGATGGTCCCTGCCTGGAACCAGTATGTATCAGAAGAAACTCCAGTCTGGCTGCTCACATCACTTCCAGCCCACTTGGAGCTGATCTACTGACTCTC
>CM053623.1:36031863-36059940 GCA_028646595.1 Phalanger gymnotis | reverse complement strand
CTACGCCCCCCCCCCCGCCAATGTTAAACTTGGGATCATCTTTGACTCCTCACTCCCCTTCACCCCACAAATACACTTTTGTTGTTCATTTGTTTCAGTCAGGTCTAACTCTTTATGATGGCAAAGATACTGGAGTGGTTTGCCATTTCCTTCTCCAGTTCATTTTATAGGTGAGGAACCGAGGCAAACAGGCCATGGTGACTCAGCTAGTAAGTATCTGAATCCAGATTTGAACCCAGGTCTTCCTGACTCCAGGCCCAACTCTCTATCCACTGAGCCACCTAGCTGTCCATGAAAACAGTCAAGTCGACAAGTCTTGCTGCTTGTATGAATACAACGTCTCTTGTATCAACCCATTCTTTTACTCAACATGGTCACTACCTTAGTTCAGGCCCTCATCACATCTCACCTAGACTACCACTATCAGCCACTCAAGTCTCCCCACTCTTATCCATACTCTATTCAACTACCAAAGTGATATTCCTTAAGTGTAGGTCTGATGATGTCACTCTACTACTCAATAAACTTCAAAGGGTCCCTGTTCACCTCTAGGATCAAATACAAACCTTTTCTGTTTAGCTTTTAGAGTCCTTCACAACCCAACCCCCAACGTCTCTTTCCAGCCTCATTTGGTATCATGCACTTCTCACTCTACAATCCAACCAAACTGGTCTTCGCTCTGTTCTTCATTCATTGTACTCCATCTCCTTGGCTTCTGCCCTGGCCACCAAGCATGTATTCTCTCTTTCTCTCCACCTTCTAGAATTCCTCACTTCCATCAGAACACAACTCAAGCACCACCTTCTACATGAATGATGTCTTTCCTGACTCCTCAACTGCTAGTGCCCTCCTTTCCTAAATGCCCTATATGTCACTTGCCTTGCATTTATTTTGTTTATTCTTATATATTTATATATGTATATGTTATCTCTCCCAGTAAAATGTAAGTCCTTAGAGGACAAGGATTGTTTCATTTAAAAAATATATATTTGTATCCTCAGAGTTTGGCACAGTGCCTGCCTGGTACATGGCAGGTCCTTAATAAACAATGATTGATTGATTTATCAATTGATTAGGGAATATCAAAATCAATGACATTGATGAACCATTTGGGTCCAAATGTAAAATATAAATTCTTAAATAAACTTTTATAATGCTAGTAATATGACACAATATGTTAATGATATAATTCAGGAAAAACGCAAATTGTGTAATATGTCATGAAAACATTTGCTGCAAAAATACTTGTTCTATAATCTATTATTTTTATGTTTATCAAAATTATGCTGTTTTTGTTGAACCAAACTTTTTTATTTTTATATAACCAGACCTGTCCTTACTCCAATAATTTCTTCTCTTTCTTTAATAGATAAAAATTTATCTACCCTTCAGAATTGAGATAAACATGTTATTATTGTTTCTCCTAACTTTTTTTAAAGTTCATTTTATTCTGTTTAATCCTGTAATCCAGCTGGAAATGATTCTGGCTGGCATTCAGTAAGAGGGGAGGATCTAAGTCTATTTTTCACCATGTTGCAAGCTAACTTTCCAAACAACATTTTAAAAACAGTAAAAACTTCCCCAGTTTTTATTGTGCATAGGTTATCAAAGACTAATCTTTTGCATGTATTTGCTTCTATTTCTGGGATTTCTATGCTTTTCCATTTAGGTATCTAGCTTAGTACAGTGGATAGAATGCCGGGTCTGGAGTCCAAAAAGACCTGAGTTCAACCTAACTGTGTGACAGTTGACAAGTCACTTAACCTCTGTCTTGGTGTCTTCCTCTGAAACACAGGTTATTTCTACCTACCTCCCATGGTTGTTTTAAGGACAAAAATGAGATAACATTTGTAAAGCACTTTACAAACTTTACTGTGATATATAAATGCAAGTTACTATTATCCTACTAGTATATATATGTATATATACACACACATCTATGCATAAATATATGTGTATATAGGTATATATGTACCTAAATACACATACATACACATGTGTGTATATGTAAACATTTGCCCAGTCCTAGATCATTTTGATGTAGACAACTTTACAATAAATTTCATAGGTATGTGAGTTCACTTCATAAATATGAATACAAGTTCACTTTAATCTATTTTTCTTTCTCTAGAACTAACCCTTCATATTCTTGTCTATTTCATTTTCCATATAAATTTCATTCTGGTTGTATTCAATTTTAAAAAATAAGACCATTAGTAATTTGAGGGGCAATGTATTAAACTTGAAAATTGATTAAGGGAATATTATCATCTTTATTGATTTAGTCTATCCATCAACATTGGATTTCCATTATTTAGATCTTTTATTTCTGTCAATCTGGTTTTATGATCACCTCTATGAAGATCTTATCTCTGCCTAGGTAAGTTGGTTTTTGTTATTTTTAAAAATGGGCTTTCTCTTTTAATGTTTTCTTCATATTTATTGGTACCATATGACAATTGAAATGATTAATGTGGTTTTATCTTGGATCCTAGAACTTTGCTGAATAGATTGTCTTAATAAGTGCTTCTTGCTGAAACAGAGATTTTCTAGGAAAATAATCATGTTATCTAAATAATGATGTCCTGTCCACCTTTCTGTATATTAATTCCTCTGATTTTTTTCTTCTTCTTTTAATTGCATTTGGTAACATTTCTAATCTCTTACCAAATAGAACAGGCAGTCTTGTTTTGTACTGGATTTTAATAGAAATGTTAATATTTATCCATCAAATATAATTATGGTTTTGGATTTTGGGTTGTGTTGAGGAAAAATCCCTCTATGTCTATCTTTTTGGTGTCTATCACAAATGCATACAATAGTCTGTTGGAAAGCTTTTCTGTATCTATTGATATAATAAGTGAATTTTATTTTTTCCTTGTTGATATGTATTATATTGGTTGCTCCCCAATTGTGAATTAGTCTTTTGTTCAGGGCATAAATCCACCTAGGCGTTTGTCTGGAAAAATCTTTTAATGTATCACTGTATTTAATTTGCTAATATTTAGTGTAATATTTCTGTGATTAATTGACCAAAATGTTTTTTTAGTATTACCTTTACCAGATTTTAAAATCGAGGCTGTTTCTCCATCATTCTCTGTGTTTAGAAACAGTCTAGTTAATGTAGGCACTTTTTTTTCTTGGAGTTTGGAAAATTTCACCCACAGAGATAATTTTATTGGAGTAATTAATTCACTGAAACTTTGTTTTTATTTCTTCCTCTGAAATTGATTTAGCTATTTCCTGTTGTATAGGATTTGTTTATTTGTGTGTTTTTTTAAGTAGCAATTAATTTCCTTTAAATCCCCAATTTTATTAGTATTTAGCTGTGTTATACTCCCTTGTGGCATTCTTAATTTATTTTTATACTTGTTATGTACTTCTAATTTTGATGATTTGTGTTTTCTCTCTCTGAGTAAATTCGCTAGTGACTTAGTAATTTACTGGCTGTTCAAAAATTAGCTGTTGATTTAATTTATTAATTTAAAAAATTTCTATTCTACTCATTCCTGCTTTTATATTTTCCCTATTTATCAATTTCCTTTGAATATTAATTTGTTCCTTTTCTAATATCTTTAAGTCCTGACCTAATTTAGTTTCTTTTCTATTTAATCAGTGTTATAAATTCGCCTCTAAGAATTGTTTTGGCTACTTTCCACAGATTTTTGTAATGGATATTAATGTTGTCATTATCTTTTAAATATTCCATTCTTGTTTTTCTAATTCTTTGGAAAATCCAACTTTTATTTAAAATTAAGCTAACTGTTATTTAATAGATTGCTTTTAGTTTCCATGTTTCTAAAAATCTTTCACCCATGTTTTTCTAGTTTTAATGCATTATATTACAGTTTTAAAATATGGTACATAAAATTTCTGTCTTTCAAAACTTTTTGCACAAACACCTGAAAAAAAACAAGTAATCTTCACTTCTTTCATTTGGTTCTCTCCATATATCTATAGCACTTACAGATTATTTACAAGTAATTTATACATGAATCCTTTGTTGCTAATCTTTTTACTATATTTGTCATTCTGATAACAGACTACTTGTTACTTGCTATTATATTTCCATCTCTTTTTATAATGCTGTTAGCCTTTCTTTTATGAATTTAATCATTCTATAGTTCGTTAGTCAGTCAACAACCAGCATTTATTAATCTCCTACAGTGCCAGGCACTGTGCTAAGCTCTGAGGATACAAAGAAAGTAAAAAAAAAAATTTCTGTTCTCAAAATACTCACAGTCTAATGGGTGAGAAAACATGCAGACAACTATGTATGTTTAAGATATGTAAATGAAGATATATAAATTAGAGGTAATTAAAGAGGGAAGGCCCTAAGATTATGGAAAGGTTTCTTGCAGATGGCAGGACTTTAGGTGAGTCTTGGTGCATATAAATTAAACACTGTTACATATTACAGAATCATAAAGACCATCTAGTCTTTACCTGGTTAAAAATGTCCTCTACAACACACACAATAAATAGTCATCCAGTCTATGCTGGAAGACCATTTATCTTCAATGTTCAATATTGTTATCTGCTTTAAGTAGCAACTTCCCTGCCCCTCATTTTTCTTTTGGACTTACAGATTTTAGAAATTATACATAATCAATCTCTTAATTTTAGTATCTTTTTTTTGCATCAAATGCATTGCCTATAAGTAACATTACAAGATTTTGCATTTTAGTCTCTTATTTAACTCTTTTCCATTCAGTAGGCAAATTTAGGCTACTCACATTTAATATCATACATTTTACATTAAAATTTCTTCTTGAATTTTACATTTTTTCTGCTTTTGCTATTAATAGTGTCTTATATAGTAGGTAATTAATAATTGTTAAATTAAATATTTTCTAGAGGAAGCGAACTCATTTTATTTTTAGTAACTATTTTAATTGCTAAAGCAAACTAGTGATTCAAGTTTTCTCTTTTATACTAATAATTTCATGGTTATATCTAGCTTGATCCTGTATTTTTAAAAATACGAGTTTTTCCTTTGGGATGACAAGTGCTTTCCTTTTCCCTCTTCTATTTTTTTTTGGGGGGGGTTATGGGGAGTAGTTCATTATTCTGTTTCAGTTTTAAATAAACTTACCTCTTACTTATAGGCATACTATATTTTCTTTTTATTATACATTTAAAATTTTTAAAAATCCTAATTTCTTTCTTTTATCAGAACTCAAATTTTTCACAGAATATATTTAATATAAATAATGACAAGCTTACAGTATCCCACTATTTTTGTTGAGAGCTTCTTGTCCTGCTGATCTGAATTTCTGCCCAGTAAACAATCTGACAATTGTTTATAGGGATCTTTTTACATTGAGAACTTATTTCATTAAATTCTTGGGGGTCTTCTTGATTTTTAAATATCATTCATCTGTTTTCAAATAAAATGTGAAGCTACATAGGATATGCAATCTTTAGATCCAATTTTCTGTTTTTAAGATTAGTTTCAGTCCTTATCTCCCTTCATGACTCAGAGCAGGTACCACCTCCTCCAAGTAGCTATCAGGAATCCCCACCAAGAGTGAAAGTATACTATACTTTTCTTCTTCAAATTTTTCATAAAACATTTTATCTAATGTTTCCTTTGTCCCCTAAAATTCTCTGGCTTTTATTATACACTGAGGGAGGGTAGGCACTGCATCATCTTCATTTTACTCAGGAAGAATTTAATAAATGTCTAGGCAGCTAGGCGGCATGGTGGATCAAATGATGGACCTGGAATTAGGAAGTTCAAATCCAGCCTCAGATGGGTACTAACTGTGTGAGCCTGGGCAAATCACTTAATCTCTGTCTGCCTCAGTTTCTTCATCTGTAAAAATGGGAATATTAATAGCATCTACCTCCCAGGATTGTTGCGATGATAAATATTAAATAATATTTATAAAATGCTTTGAAAACTTAGAATCATAGAAATACTAGCTAAAAAACTTGTTAAATGAACTTTGAATTAATTTGTGACCAATTTTGCCTTCAGTACATTTTCTTGCAGAAAAATATGGAAGAGATTTGAATAGCATTTTGTGATACTCAATTTAACTTTTCTTCCTTGGCTTTTTAAAAATTCTTTATTCAACTGTCATTTTGAAATTTGATTATCATCCACTTTGGAGTCTTGATTTCTGTATTTCTCTGTACTGCCATTCTATGAACTTTTTCCACTTCTGAAGAGAAACCTGTTTTTATTCACTCTGGGAAATTTTCTCCAGCTTAAAAAAAAATAGATTCGAGTTTCCCTCTCCTCCCTGCCCCCCCCCCCCACCGTCTGGGTCTCTAATCAATCTAATAATTCAACTTCCAAGTTTGCTATTTTAACCTACGCTATCATTAATTAGTTTGGTTGTTATCTGGCATTCCAGGCTTATTCTTTAATTTTATTCTCGGTGTGCATTTATCTCATTACCCTTCCCCCTAAACTCACTCTGCATCCTATCCCCATTTCAAATTTCTGTAAAATAGACCACCATATTTCCAGGCATCTGGGTTCACAATCTTCACTATTCGCTCTTACTCACCTCCCCTTAATTCAGACCCTTGTCTTAATTCAGACCTTTTACCTGGATTATTGCATTAGCCTCCTAATTGGTCTCCATGCCTCTAGCCTATCCCTTCTCCAGATCAACCTCCACACAGCTTCCAAATTGGTATTCCTATAGCACAAATTATCTCCCTCCTCCCTAAAAAGCTTCAGTTGCTGCCTATTCCTGTAGGATAAAATACAAATTATTTGGAACTGAAAGTCTTTCACAATCTGACTAACTTCCAGGCTAATTATACTTGCTTGCCTTGCAATCACACTACCTTTGAGCCAAAATGGTCCATTGGATGTTTACCATGCTTGACATCACATCTTCATGCTTTTAAGTAGACTGTCTCCCATATCGTGAATGTTCTCCCTTTTTACCTCCCTTAGAATCTCCATTTCCCTTCAAGGCTCAGCCCAAGAGCTATTCCCTATGAGAGGTGTTTTCTGATTCAGTTCTTAGTACTCCACTCCTGTAATTACATATTTATTTGGAATAGTAGTTCCTTAATAATTGTTTATTGGTCAAATTTCTGAAATGACCCTAATTATATAACAGTTGGGAAATGGATAGCTAAGGTTTTCAGTCATAGACAGTTTCGTGGATCAGCCAGTTTTTAAAAAGTTTTATTGTAAATAGTGACCTGCCATAGAGCCGTTTTCTATACAATGGCTGTCTAGACACATAACGTTAATAATGCATGCTAGACCCCCAACTCCACACACCTATCCAGCATGCACCTGGATCATTGTTCCACCTCTTCACTGTCTAGTCATGTGTCTTCACGCAGTTCAAACAGATAGCATTCCACATCTCAGTGAATGTATTCCTAGGAAGCTGCTGTTTCATAGAATTCCCTAAACCACATATGGCCGACGATATTTCCATAGGAAGAGCGAATAGGTATTTCAGTCTCCTCTACCCTCGTTAAATGCTAGATTTCTCTTTAATACTTGAAGCTCAACTGAATGTGAAAAAAAAATGACCCTTCGCCGATGAGGACGATTTTCCACAATCCCAGGCTCCTTACCTCATTAGATTGTGCGAGTGATATTTACTCATCCAAGGAATGGTTTCCTAACTAACCAACAGGTCCTTACCCTGTGAATCTCAAGAGAGTGTTACATGATCCAGTGGGCATAATTCATTTAAAAGATTTTTATCATTTCATTCCGAATAATGGCTCCAAAGTGGGTTTACTTATTGATAAGATCAAAAGATGACCAAGGGAATAGCATCACATCAGCAATTCTCCTCCCTATCAGCGTCCAAGAAATTTCTTTTGCTTTATGTTTGTTTCTACAACACAAACCACATAGAAACCAAATGACTTGATTTTTATTTCCATTTCTCTAGGCAACAAACCAATTTTTTTTTCTGTTTCCTTGGACACCAAATTGTACAACAGCAGCTTAGAGGAGGCTGAGATCCTTGGTGTAAAATTGCTATCTGATGGGGAGCAGTATAATACTGAGACTCCCACAAAGACTCTGTTTGGGGGTTCATGAAGTAGGATGACATACTTCTTGGAGAGTATCAAGTTTCAGTGGTGACTGCTTTACCAGTTCCTTAATCTGTCGCTGTTTACAGAACTCACTAGACCCTGACCTGAAAATTGAATACTTAAATGACCTCCAAGAACAGGCAAAGGCAATGAGAATAAAATGGATGAAGATGAGATACATCTGCCTTCCATTTGACTAAAGAAAGTGAGGCCAACCAATCAATCAAAGAAGCATTTAACAAGCACTTATTATGTATATTCACTAGACAGGGAGACATACTCATTGAACGTAAAGGGAATTCGAAAGGTTTAGTAAGCTTTTGTGAAAAACCAATGTTCGTTCAGAGCTAGGAAGGACCTTAGAGATCTTCTCAAAACCCCTTATGATACAAATGAGGAAACTGAAGCCCAGAGAGAGGAAGCAACTTATTCAAAGTCACATGCTAGTAAACAGCAGAATCCGAATTCAAGTGCAAGACTTCTGGCTCAAAAATATTCATTCAACAAACATTTATTAAGCACTAAGTCCATGCTAGGCAATAGAAGAGATGCAAAGATAGGTAAAACATAGACCCTTCTGGCAAGAACCTAATACTCTAGGAAGGGGGGAAATGTTTGCTGATCAATACACTATGGATTAGAATATAAGTACAAAAATGGAGTACCAAGTGGCATGAGGTCAGATTCAGTTCAATTCACTGAACACTTATGAAAGCTCCTACTATATATGTAACAAGCACTAAGATTTCCCAAATGGGACGTTAGCTTATGTTTCATAGAGGAGACGCATTTGAGCTGGTCTTTGAAAAATTGGCAGGATGTCACTAGGCGGCAAATAGGGATTGGCCTAGGGAAGAAAGGCATTTTAGGTGCAGGGGGCACAACAAGTTTTGTTGAATTCAGAACCATGTTGGAAATGGAACTTTCGAGAATGTTATTCCATTCCCCATTTTTGAGCTTCCCAGTTTGGTTAAGAGAGTTGTTTGCTGTTGGCTTGTGTCTCAGGTACAAACCACTGAAGCAGAGACATTAAAGCCAGTGATTTGGCTTCAGTGGACAATCCATGACCTCCTCCTATCTTCAAGTATTCTTACACCTTACTGCTTAACAGGTACGCTTCAGTCTGATGCTGACCTCCTGGCTGTTCCATCAAGATATTCCATTTCTCATCTCTGGGCATTCCTCTGGCTGTCTGGCATTCCTGGAATGCTTTCTTTCCTCCCCTCTAACTACTGACCTCCCTGGCTTCCTGTAAGCCTCAACTAAAATCTCATCTTCTATAGAAAGACTTTCCTAATTCCTCTTAATTCCAGGGCTTTCCCGTTGTTAATCATCTACATATCCTATATATAGCTTGCTTTGTATATATGTGTTTATATTTTATTTCTCACATTAGATTATAAACTTCTTGAGGGCAGGGACTGTCTTTTCCCTCTTTTTGTATCCCCAGCACTTAGTACAATGCCTGGCACATAGTAGGTGCTTAATAAATGTTTATTAATTGAATGATTGATTTAAGGGTGCAATTCTGCACAAGAAGATTCTCAATGAATAAATGGAAAATCCATTAAATCTCAAAGTAATGCTAGAAGTCTGAGGAACTAAATGGCTATTGTATAGTGCAAATTTTTGCCTTTTTGGTGCAAATGTATTTATTTTCAAATGAATTCTATGGAGGATTTCTATAGAGACTAGTTGTAGGAAAATGGAGAAAGTGAATTTTCTAAAAAGCTTTCATTTTTATTATTTCTAGGAGTTTCAGAATGAAGATAAAAAAGATACTTCAAAGCTTTTAGATCTGCAATTTCTCTTGGTCAAATCACAACCCCTCCTTGCTTTATTTCATAGGGAGAGAGATTGAACTTGTGATTTCACTGGTTAAAGAAACTCTCTGGTGAGGAAACTCCCTCTAGCAATGCAGACAAGTACCTTTTCTGAAACACCAAACCTTAGGATGTTGCCTGGGGCAATGGAGGTTAAGTGACTTGCCCAGGTCGTACAGAAAGTGTATATCAGAAGCAAGACTCAAACACAGATCAACCTACCTCTGAGGCCAACCTTCTGTCCACTACCTAATGCTGCTTAGAGAGCAGACACCTTTTTTTGTGTCATGGACCCCATTAGCTGTCTAGTGAATAGATGAATGAGTGAATTAATAAAGCATTTATATGCACAACCCACTGGGTATATATCCATTGAAAAGTAAGACAGTCCTTGATCTCAGAGCTCACATTCTGATGGAGGAGGCAACACATATGGAAGGTCTCAGCTACAAGTCAGATAGAAGGGTCCCATGGTCGTGAGGGTGCTTAGTGACATTCATGGATCGCTTCTCAGAGTAATGGTTTAAATGTATAAAACAAAATATGCACTGGATTACAAAGGAAATTTTTATTGAAAATAAAAATATCATATTTTTAACTCCTGGACCCCTTGAAATCAATTTGTGGACCATTTAAATTCTCTTGCTCTTGGGCGTCCATCTTGGTGAGTGATATGAAGCACCAGATTCAAGCTTGCCTTAGTAGGCGGAAAGGATTAAGTATTTATATGGCACTTACTATGTGCCAGGCTAAGCACTTCACAAACATTACTTCGTTTGTCCCTCACAAAAACTCTGGAAGTTAAGTGCTATTATTATACCCATTTTACAGTTGAGGAAATTAAGGCATTGACAGGTTAAGCAACTTTCCTTAATAGATTGTGTGATGAATTACTAAGGGGGTGGATAGGTAGGGGAATAAAGGTCATCACTTGATGGCTACCCAGAAAGTTGCCCTTATTTCAAATTCTTCACAGTACCATGGAAGACACCAGTTCAATTGTATTTTCTTTTGGAGTGGGGAAGGCGGGGCAATTGGGGTTAAGTGACTTGCCCAAGATCACACCGCTAGTAAGTGTGTCAAGGCTTGAGGCCAGATTTGAACTCAGGTTCTCCTGTCTCCAAGGCTGGTGCTCTACTCACTGTGCCATCTAGCTGTCCCTCAATTGTATTTTAATAAAATGTCATCTGCATTCTTAAGCAATATTATTCTGCTGAGAAACTTCTTTGAACTTAGCTAAGCTGGTTTTTCAATAAATTTAACACTGGACTTTCTAGCTTGGTAGAATCTACTAGACATTGGGCACCATTTTTCCAACCTCTGAGAACTCAGGGACACCTCCATGAGGCATCCGAATTGGACTTGAGTGATGGGCTCTCAGAATGAGAAATGTAAAATGGAACCTAAAGATGTTCTTGTGTACTTGTTGGGAGTATGTATGTATATGTGTACTGGCTTTGTTGGTATTATAAAAAATCATAAAAAATAACTGTAGCACCACCTAATAATAGTAACAACACATTCGTATTATCTATATCATGCTTTAAGATTCAGAAAGTCCTTCACCCCACCCCCACCCTAATCTTGTGAGGTAGGTAGTAATATATTATTAGCCCCATTTTATAGATGAGGAAACTGAAGTTGACTTGCCCAGAGTGACCTAGCTGGTTAGTGTCAAAACCAAGATTTAAATCTGTGTCTCACTTGACTCTAAGTCAGCCCTCTGGATGCTCTATTACGTAGATTGAGAGTATGTTTTCTAATGTGCTTTGTTATTGAGACATACAGTACATGAAGAGTAGGATGGAGATTTGGGATGTTACAGGAATCCATCTTTACACTTTCATCAACATCTGGATTTTTTTCCAAAACCCACCTTTTCTAATGAATGAATTGGGCTCCAGTACCCAATATAGTTCCTGAGCAATGCTTAACTGACCAATATACACACATACACTGACATACATACACACACATATATGTACACACATATATGTATGTGTGTACATGCGTGTGTATATATACATATACATGTACATAGGTGAGGCTCTTTTCTTTCTCTTCCTATGAATGCTCCACAGGAAGGCCCCCAACACATTGGTCTCTTAACCTTCTAAGGGTCTCAGTGCATCACACTGGCTCTGCATCAGTGAGCCCTTGCCCTGATTAACATGACTAGGCCCCCTCCTTTTCTGCCCTTTGATCTTTCCCTTACCTTCTGGCACACAGTTTATCCTTCTGCCTCCTATTCATGTCCACCATGCATCTCTGCTTTCTCCTTTGGGGACCTGCAACTCTGACTCTTTGGAAGTTGTGCTATTCCTCAATATACAGCTACACAATGAACCTGGGTGAATATTGATATTGAAAGGACGGAATTTTGTTTCAGGGAGAAGTTCGGGATCATTGAAAGTGCTGCATAATTTTCCAAAGGCAATTCAATCCTTCCCACTCTTTTCTCATTTAATTCTGGGACCAGCTCCTTGGGTATTCTCAATGTCTGGCCAATTCCCAGTTTTTAGCCTCATCCCTCTTGGGGACTCTGCAGTTTATCCTGTCTATGTCTTGTCTGCACATAGGTCTTGGCATGTTGTCTCTCCCACTAGACTATGAGCTCCTTGAGAGAAGGCACTGTCTTCTGCCCTCCTTTGTAAACCCAGTTCCTAGCACATAGAAATAATGCTTGTTGGCTTCCTGACTAAGTCAGTGAGATGTGTATCCTACTGGACTCCAAGAGCCTTTCTCAGTTTCCCCAGCTGCCAATGCCTTCCCCTCTCATAGTGCATTCCACCTGCTCTGTGTATGACCTGCATCTCCCTAGTTTTTCATTTTGTCTCTCTATTAGACTGTATGCTCTTGAGGGCAGGAACTGTTTTGGCCATTCTTTATATCCCCAACTTTCCAGCTGTCCTCTATATGCTATCTTCCCCCATTAAAATGTAAGCTCTTTGTGCCATAGCTTCTTTGCATATATTTGCCTCCCCAGGAGGTGCTTGTCACTTTTAAGGAAGTGTTAAATAAATGTTCGGTCCACCTAGCTAGTAGGATAAGGTTTGTAAAAGTTGTCAAAAATAAGAACTACTTCGGGAGGAACCAAGTGAAATTGTAGAGGAAAATGGAAATGTTCGGTAATCCAATATAAAAACAAATGTAATACAGCAAAATACAAGATCATAGCCTGAGACACCAAGAGAAGTATTTTCTGGATTACTTGGGACCATATAGAAATATGAAGGCTGGCCTGACAGATTTTACTTTAGCCTGTTATACTGGCTGATTGTTGGTCCATAGGCTCCTTAATGGATTTATCCTAAGCCAGATATAGTGATACATACTCTAATCCTTGCTACTGGGTAGGCTGAGGCTGGTAGATACCCAAAGTTCAAGAGTTCTGAGCTTCAGTAGAGCTAAAGCTGCTTGGCTGGCTACATTGTCTGGCACCAATAATGATGCACTCCCAAGGAGTGGAAGGCTGGCCAGGGACAAGCAAACCAGACCAATCAACATTGGATTCTTTTAGTCTGGATGAGATAGAAGGACTCAATCTCAAAAAACAAAAACAAATAAACAAAAAGGTTTGAGATAGACCTTTTATGAAGGTCAGATGGAAGTAATTACAGATGAATACATCCTCTAAAGCCCTGAAGGTCATTCAGCCTGATGATTTTATGTGCTACCTCAATGCAAGTCTTGCCAGAACCACCATTGGAAACAAAATCTTTCTATTCTTCTCATAAACAGTTATACTTCAGAAAATAAAGTGTTCAAAGCCAAAGTACATCGTAAGTACATCAAGTGCCAGGATGTTGCAAATT
This sequence comes from Phalanger gymnotis, assembly GCA_028646595.1. Lineage (NCBI taxonomy): Eukaryota > Metazoa > Chordata > Mammalia > Diprotodontia > Phalangeridae > Phalanger > Phalanger gymnotis. The sequence continues at coordinate 36,046,268 of CM053623.1, read as the reverse complement.
ATGTGTATTGTCTAACAGAAGAAGATTGTAGACATTTATAAAAAATCAATTCTCACAATACATAAAGAACAACATTATTCCTGATATGATGGGCAAGATGTGTAAGAAAGTTCATGATAGAATATGGAAGAATCTAGTCTGTGGAAAGAAATCCAAGAGGAAAATTAATTTTTCCTACCATGATGTAGATTTAAAAAAATAATATTTTATGTTTTCCCTAAATATATGTGAAAACAATTTTAACTTTCTTTTTTTAAGTTTTGAGGTTCAAATTCCATCCCTCCCTCCCTTTCTTCTCATCTCCCTGAGATGGTAAGCAATCTGATATAGGTTATATATGTGCAATCATCTAAAACACATTTCTGTATTAGTCATTTTGTGGAAAAAAACCAAGAGGGAAATTAAAAAGAAAAGATGGAATATCCCCAAATCTTCTTTGCCCAGAATAAAGACCAAGTTTCTCAGAAGGAGACAACTTTCTATTCAGCCCAGGAGCACCCTGTGAATAACTAAACCATCACAATCTGAAATTTTCTGAGAAGATTGTGAGTCTAAGATAGTAATCTTATTGAACCAGAATTAAAGCGTTGGTCATTGGTGGTCTCCACCCCCACCTCCCCAATTACTTTCTTTGGTAGTAAAAAACATATCTATGATATTTCTCCCAATTTTCAGTCTTTCTGTTTTTCAGACACCTTCATAACCTATCTCTCAACACCCTCAAACTTGTGTCCCTTCCCTACATATATTTATTCTTCTGCAGTTGATCTCTGGTCTTCATTTTTGTTTGTTTGTTTTTGTTTATATTTTAGTACTATTTCCACTTCCTGATGCAGTGCATCAGGGGTTGTGATGGCAGAGCCCAAATGCAGTAGCTCCTCATTATCAGTAGTTTGTTATAGAAATAGATTTATTTATTTGCTAGATTTAATTTTTGTCTGTAATTCTCATTTTATTCTTAAACGATTGGCTTTAATTGGTTTTCTGCCAGCTTTTTTCCCTCTACTATTTCCCAATGTGTTATGAAACAATATTGTTTATATGCTTACACCAACCTGCAAAGACATTGTAAATGAGCTTATATTCTAAACTGGTGCTGTCTCTCTTTGTAGCAAGAAGATGGTGTTTGTTTCCTGATTGAGGAGTTTTCTAGATTCTTGATCTCCTCATTGTGATTTCTTTATAATTGGTTAAATTTCTATAAGAAGTCGTCATAGTCTGTATCAATGTCTACTGTTTTATCTAATTCTCATTTTCAGCATCAATAGTTTGGTTAAATAGAGCAGGTCAGAGCTGTTGTAATTGCACATCATATCTTTTCATTTTTATTCTTTCTACTGATTCAGTGTTGTTTTTGATCCTTATTTTAACAAATCGATGACATGACAATCCTCAGAGTGATAATTCCGAAATTGCTCCACAACCAATTGTTTCCTGTTTGTTAAGATACGGTCAACATAAATTCTTGATATGGTTTCATGCTTGCTATGTACTGAGCCTTCTGACTCTTAATCAGCAAGGTTTTCATGACCCAGGTGTGAGGTTTCTGGGAAGTTCTTAAGGCTTTGGACTCTTGTTCCTTGATCTTGAGCCAAACATTCCAACATATTGTTCACCATCCTCTCTCACGTACACCTTTGTATTGAAGTCATTGAGTATTAAAGCATATGTTGGTCTAATCCACAGAATCTTACCAAGTTACCAAATTCCGTAGTCCTGCATCCTTTTCAATGGATATTGCCTCATTTCTTGACTTACCTTGGCTTTCTGCTTATGCTTTGCATAGTCAGAGCACTGCAAGGCAAAATAACCAAGTATCCCATGAAATGATGTTTCTTGTTGCTTTTGGATGCATGTTAAAACTCACTATGCCAACTCATTTATTTGCCTGTCCAAGCAAATTTATTTATGAGCCTTCCTTCTATTTAGTTTCAACTTTCTTAATCTTCTGGTTTCATTTATAAAAGTAAGAATGCCAATATTGATATGATTCATTTCCTCTTATGGTCATTATACAAGGATCTCAAAACAACTTAGGAGGAATAATATTGCAGTATACAGTATCAAAATGAAACAGTGTAGAGACTTTTTTTGGAAATGAAGAATATGCAGTCTTAATTTTATAATTTAAATAATTACAAAGATTAATACTTTGGGCTTCTTTGAAAGAACCAAGCAGTTGATTATATCACACTTGCGTGTTAGAACCAGGGTTTCCTGTTTCTTTTCAATAGGTATTAGTTTTCCCTAAAAGGCAACTTGAGGAACTTGACTAGCCCCTGCCTCCCTTGATATGGTTTTCTGGGTTACCTAAGAGTAGAGAAAATTCCACTCACATAGACTCAATGCCCCTCCATATGGTGTATTTCTGAAGAGCACCCTAGTTACCATCCCTGTGCCTGCTGAACAGAGTGTTTCCATCTGATATGAAGGGGACCTCATCCAGAAAAGCTAAGTGCCGCTGTGTCCTTATTGCATATCCTTGCTGTGTTAGGGCAGAGAAAACCTCTTTTTGGTTAAGTGTTGTTCAATAACTTGTACTGCCACGTTTTGCCCCAACATCAAACCTGAGCAGAGTACTGGTATGAACCCTGCCCCTCATAGCTTAGAGTGGCAGAATTTCCCAAGTTCCCCTTCCCGATGTCTGAAATTCTATCTCTCACCTTCCTTCCTTCCCTCCCTTTCTCCTTTTCTTCCTTCTCCCCATCTCTCTTTTTCTTCTTTGCTCCCTTCCTCTTTCCTTCTTTCCCTCCTTTCTTCCTCCCTCCTTCTCTCTTCCTCTCTCCCTCTTTCCTCCCTCCACTCCTTTCCTTTCTTCCTTCCTTCCTTCCTTCCTTCCTTCCTTCCTTCCTTCCTTCCTTCCTTCCTTCCTTCCTTCCTTTCTTCCTTCCTTCCTTCCTTCTTTCCTCTCTCTTCTCTCCCTCCTTCCCTCCTCTTAAAACAGTCATTCATTAAAGTATTTATTATCTCTCATAAAGCTGGTTTGTGTACACTTCTTAATTCTACTAATTTTGTTACACTGTATAACATTTCATATAGATCTTTTAATATTTTCCTGTTTTAGTGTCAAAAGCAATGATTAATACTACAATCTATATTTTACATATAAGCTTGCAGAAAATAATTTGATATTAAAGCAGAGTGTAATATTATTTTTTCTTCATTAGTATGAAATTTATTTTTCACAATATCATAAAATTTCATTATATTAATGCATCATAATTTTGTTTAGCCAGTCTAATTGTTTAATATGGAGGTGGTTTCTAACTGTTTTACTACTTTAAAGGGAAAGGAATTATCATTCACATAGCATCTACTATGTGCAAGGCACTGTGCTTATCACTTCATAAATATTATGTCATTTGATCCTTAAAATAACCCTGGGACTTGGGTGATGTTAATATTTTCATTTCTGAAGGGGAGGAATTGAGGAGATGGAGGCAGAGGTTCAATGACTTACCCAAGATTGTACAGTTAAGAAATGTACGAGGCTGGATTTGAACTAAGCTCTTCCTGACTCCAAGTCCAATATTCTTTCTCTCATCTAGGCACCAATAAATATAGCAGTTATGAATTTTTAAAAATATTTCCTTTATATTTTAGGATACAGTCCTAGCAATTGAATGACTGTTTCTAAAAGTCTGATCATTACCCTCTAAGATGCCTGTCGTCTTGCCAACATTAAATTCCATCATTTCTTTGTGTGTGTGTCGGGGGAGAGGGGGGGCGTGCGCGTGTGCATGTGCATTATTTTTGCCATTCTAGTTTGTATAATACATTATTTTAAGGTTGCCTTAATTTACCCAAGAATATTTGTATGTATTTATGAACAATTCATAACACTTCCTTTGAAGGTTTTCTGCTCACATTGACAGACCACTGTTCCTTTGGGGAGTGTGTATTATTAGTTTGACAGAGCTATGTGTCAATTCTTTATAAATTTTGGAAATCAAACCTTTATGTAACCAACTTACTGCAAACCTTTTTCTGAATCTATTTTTATTTGAATTTTAGAGATGTTGCTTTTTGTTATGCTCAATCTCTTTATACTATACTTGAGACCAGTAATTTTGTTTCTAATGATTTCTTCTATTTGTTTGAGTAATACAAATGCCAAAGTTGTAAAAAAAAATCCTATATGAGTTTTTTATGATTTTATAAAATATTTAGATTATCGATCTTGTTGGAGTTTATTATTATATTATTATTATTATTATTATTCTGTGAAGCCTGGATCTAGCTTCTTGTACCTTTTAAAAATATATGGTATTCAAATTGCTTACCATTTAAGGGAGAGGAGAGAGGAAGGAGAGAAGGAGAAAATTTAGAACTCAAATTCTGTAAAAAAAAAAATGAATGTTAAAAATTGTCTTTACATGTAATTGGAAAAAAATAATATTTAAAAGAATATATATACATATATGATATAGTTATTATATATATGATATAGTTATCCAGATTTTTCTAGAAACATTTTGTTTTGAACAAAATCATTTCAGCTTCATTTTAAGTGTTGTTTATCCAATATTAAGCTTTTATACACACCTGGTTTGATTTCTGAGTGCTCTCTTTCATTGATTCGTCTATTCTTTTCTCATCCCAGAGAGTTTTTATGATTATGATTTTAAACTCTGGTAGTGCTGGTCCTCCTCCACTGGTTTTCTTTTTATAGTTCTAGACATTCTTGCTCATCTGTTTTTCCTTATGAATCTGTTATGACCATCTAATTCTGCGAATCAACCTATGAGTTTTGCATTAAATCTCTAAAGTTGACATTTTAACTAGTTGACCAACCCAACCATGGCTGAGAGTTCCCTCTAAGTTACTTTCCATTTACATTATATGTGTTGTATATACATAGTTATTTATGTGTTGTCTCTGTCCCTAAACTGTAAGCTCCTTGAGGGCAGGGACCTTGTTTTTGTTTTTCTTTGTATCCCAGCCCTTAGCACAGCACATGATAAATGCTTAATAAGTGTTTGTTGGCTGACGAATTGAATAACGCCATTTGTCCAATTCTTCCTTGCTTTCTGTCAAAATATTTTTGAAGTTTTCTCATTAGCGTCCTCAAATTATATACATTATATTATTATTGCAAAGGGTGTTTCTCCTATTAGCTTCCCTTGCTCTGTGATTGTGACATAAGGAAATGCAGATGATTTTTGTAGGCTTATCATGAATTCCACTTTATTAAAGTCACTTATTACTCATTTTTTAAACTATCTCAGGTTTTCTAGGACTGCAATCATGTCATCTACAAATTGAGATATTTAAAGATTTGCATAGGTACTTCCTTTCCCTCTAATTTCTTTTTCATATATCATTATTATTATTATTGCTAAGAATTTTAAAACTGTCAGACAGCAGCGGTAGGAGAGAGCATCCCTGCTCAACACTTGATTTTAATGAGAACACTTCCTAGGATTTTTCTTTTGTACCTAGATGGTGCATTGGATAGAGCTCTGGGCCTGGAGTCAGGAAGACTCTCTTCCTGAGTTCAAATCTGGCCTCAGACGCTAACTGTGTGACCCTGGGCAATTTCCTTAACCCTCTTTGCCTCAGTTTCCTCATCTGTAAAAAAAGAGCTAGAGAAGGAAATGGCAAATCACTCCAGTATCTCTGCCAAGAAAACCCTAAATGAGTCATGAAGAGTTGGACACAACTGAAATGACTGAACAAAAACAATCTTGACTCAGTTGTGCTTCTCTAATAGATTAAAACTGTATTAAACTTTTGGGAAACCTTGCATAGTAACTCATGTTTTGAAATAGTTACATCTTTAAGCATATTATAAATGATCTTTCTTTTTACATGCAGTGTTTTGTAATATGAATGACATAATTTATAAAAGACCCTCTCTGCATCTAATGATATGATTATGTAGTCTTCATTTTTTCTACTGTTGATGTGATTTATTATATAGTTTTTCTAGTATTAAATCATCATAACATTTCATTGATAAATCTTATTTGATCATGAAAGATAATAGTTTTTATTTATTGCCATATTCCATTTATAATTTTACTCAAGGCTTTTTGTCAATATTCACTAATGATATTGGCTTCTAGTCCTCTTCTCAATTTTGATTTTATGGAGTTTAGAAATCAAAGCAACATTTGCCTCATAGAAGAATTTAGAACTGGTTAGCCAGCCCTTTTTGGTGAAGTCTCAAAGCATGTATTTATTTAAATTATTTTTATTCAAATTAATTTAAACAAATTAATTTAAATAATTTGTTTAAATAAAATTTATCTAATTTAAATAAGTTAATTTAGATGACTTTTATTTATGTAATTTAATTTAAACACATTTTAATTTATCTATTCTTTAAAACTTTTGAAGAAGTCACTTTTGAATTCTCTGGTCCTACTGCTTTCATGCAGGGTACCTCCACTGGCCTGATCGATGACTTTCCTTTTGATTGGTCTGTTTTAATTATCTACTTCTTGTTTTCTTATTTTTGACATTTTACACTGTTGTAGAAAATGATATATTTCTTTCATTTTCTCAAATGTATTACCATGGAACATGTATAGTAAGCAATCTCTGATAATTTGCCCTTGGAATCTTTCCTTTTTCTTATTTAGTTTTCATTATTTTGGTTTCTTTTCTATTATACTTGCAAATTGTTTATCAATTTTCTTAACTTCTAAAAGAAGCTCATACTTATTTATATTTTTTTTAGTTTTCAATACTTATTTTTTTATAAGATTTTGAATTCTAAATTTTCCTCCATTCTTCTCTCTCTTCCCCCTTCCCCAAGATGGCAAGCAATCTGATGTAGGTTCTACATGTGCAATCCTGTTGAACATTTCCACATTATCATATATTGCCAGTTGATTTATTCCAGTTGTTTAGATGATGATTCCAGTTGTTTTGATCTCTGCTTTCATTTTGGTTACTTCCCTCTCTCTGTTGGTTTGTGGTTCTTTTTTTTTCCCCTAAATGTTTTTAAAAATTCAAACTCTATTTGCTAATTTTCTTTCACTTTTTAAAAAAATTGATAAAGGCATTGGATGCTATGGATTTGCCTCTGAGTATTGCTTTGGCTTCTTCCTATGGAATTTTATGGCCATATTGTCATTCTCTTGGATGTAATCTGCTACTGTTTTTGTATTGTTTGTTTTTCTCCTATAGTTTTTAAAATTTTATTTAATTAAATTGGACAATTATTTGTAAATGCCTGCTGTATGGAAATCATGATGCTAGGTGCTAGGTATGCAAAGTCCCAGCTCTTGAGGGATTTAAATTCTACTCGGTGGTGCTAAACAGGTAAGTTAATACAGGATAATTTGAGGAGTGGGATCGAACTAACAAGTAAAGAAATCAGGGAAGGCTTCCCCCAAGGAATGGCTCCTGAGACTATCTTTGATATAGGAGTGGAAGGAATACCTTCCAAGAAAGATGAATGAATGTCAAGATCAAGGAATAATATGAAACCAGATTGGCTGAGGGGTTTGTAGTTTATCCCAGAGGCAATAAGATGCCAATGAAAATGCTTGAGTAGAAAAGTGAGTTGGTGACTAGAAGTGAATTCCTAGAAGAAAGGGCAACTATTAGGAGGCTATTGCAATAATCCAAACGTGAGGGGATGAGGACCTGGACTAGGGTGGTGGCCCCATGAGTGGAGGGAGAAGGGGACAAATGTGAGACATAGTGCGGTCATAGAATCGTCAAGATTTTGGCACCTGATTGGATTTAGGGGTGAGGGAGAATGAGGAAAACTCAAGAGTTTACCTTATTTACACTTTTTCCTATATTTGTTTTTTTCTTATTAGTGACAGATCTTGCTTAACTTATTTATTATGCATTTAGCCATTTGAGGCTATTTCATGGGATATTTACATGGCTTCTTTTCCTGTCTCCATTGCCTCTACTACTTTTGCTGATTCATCTATGAATATTCGGTGACATTTTATTGGAATGGCGCTTTGCCTGTTTGGGAATTTTAGTTGATTTTAAATTATTCCCCCCCTTTGGTATTTCTCTTTTGGGGAGCATGAAGATACTGGCTCTCTTTGATTCTTTCATTTTGACATCTTTCATTCTCACAGTTCTCAAGTTGTATTTTACAGGTCCATATACATACCAATCCAGATCCACTGTATTTAATTTTATACCACAGATATAGTAGATATTAGTATGGAGTTGAAGGTCTTCTTGGGAAGGAAGCCCCTGTAACTGATTCTGCTTAAAATAAAATATAAGTAATCCTACATATACATATCCCTTCTACAAAAATAGACGCCCCAGCCAAGCCACAGCCTGGTGACCACTGAATGTTCTCCTTCCTTCCTAGATACTACCATTTAAGAATTCATCTATTTGAGATTTTTTTTGTATTTATACTATGAGGCTGATAACTTTTTAGTGGTCATGAATCTCATTGATCATCTCTTTTTAAAGAAAATCAATAAAATTTAAAAGTATTTTTAGCTTGTATAAGCGAAAGCTTCTTCGATGTTGAAGTTGTTTAGAGAGGTCTGAGGATTTTAATTTGAGGAAAAATTATGGGAAATGCCAGCATATCTCAGGGCTACATACAAGTTCATCATCCTTGGGTCAATATCTAATCAAAATCATAGCTTATGACCTCCCCCTTCCCCATCTGATTCTTTCCTTTGCCCAGATAAAATCAAAAGACATGTTAATCCAAAGCAAAGGTTTTTAATCAAACAGAAGAGCAACCAGTATTTGCCGGTTCCTCAAAGAACTGCTGGTGTCATTTGCAAATCTGCATCCTCTTTCTGAGATGCCACTGCCACCTGCTGCTTCTCCAATGAATAGATGCTAGTCATCTTTCTCATAGGCACTTTTTATTAAATAGCCTCACAGCTATTTCAACTTTTTTATGAGTCAGACCCACAGTCATGCCTAGCCAGTAAAGAGACCCTGGATCAGGCATCTTTTTGACTACTTTACTTCTCCCTCAGCAGAAACTTCCCCAGGTCCACACGATATTTGGGTTGGGGTAAGTAAACTCCTTCCAATTTCCAGCATTCCTCTAGCTTCTAGTGCCAATGTAATTAAGCTAGAGCTTCACTTAACCACACTGGATTGGAGGGGTGGAACTAGTGACCTCTGTCCTACATTCCTGCAGCTACATACAAATTGTTGTGCCCCCCAACCCCCTGAGTCTTTGCACCAGCATTCCATAGTGAACAAATTCATATTAATTCAATTCTGACCTTCACAAAGAAATATATTTCAGTGTGCATTTGACAAAGAGACCATTTGGGAACTCTGGAATGGAGTCTGGGAAATCCAGGTCTCGGGAACCACACTCAGACTACATTAAAAATGTCATTTTTGACCTTTGGATCATAAGGTTTATTTCCAGCAGGATTTTACTAAGGTGCTCCACTCAATGGTTTATTGTTCTTCATGAGCACTGTTGCCAGCTAGCCATGAATTTGAGTGTAGCATTAATTTCTGAGTGCTGAGAATTGTGGATGGCAAAGTTTATACTCGCTCAAAAAAAGAAGGGAAAAATCATTTTGAAACAGAAAAGGATTTCATTCTTTAAGCATGCCATTAATGCATGATTCAAGATGTCATAGCTTAGATGAGATAATCAAATTCCTTGGATGAATCAGCTGAAAGCAGCTGTTTCATTTTGGAGTGATCTAGAAATACATAAATCAAAGATGGTAGGCTTAAGGGGGAAAAAGGGCAATGAAAGATTATTACCAAAAATGTGTTGGAAAAATAAAACCATATTAGAGTAATGTTGATATTAATTATCTTTCAAATAAATATATCCAAGTACATAGTCTAGCTTCATTTCTTCTTAATTATAGCTCTCAATGCCATCCATTTAGAGAACCTAAAAGAATTTGCAAACAGAATGGACATTCTTTAAAAAATCACAGTCAATAGAAAGTTTGTCCTTGATAATAGCAACTCATGTTTCTATGGTGTCTTTCATCCTGCCCTCAAGAGTCCATGTAAAGATGTTTTTAGATATTCATGGTTGTATATCACTGTCTTCATACCTCAGAGCACAGATGTTTCAACACTTTGAACACAAAGCAGTTTTTTTCCCATGTGAAAATAGGTGCTGTCCCCTTGCTCATACTCCCAGCTTTTCCACAAACACACCCTCTTGGCTTCTGGGCCAATGTTGCTAGCACAGAAAGATTGTTAATGCAGTCCTTACTTAAAGCAGGTTTTTTTTTAAAAGAACCTTTAAAAACAAAACACCTGTGTTTTCTGGCGGGACAACAATGTATTGGCCAAAATAACTCTATTTTAATGACTGACTGTGGTTAGCTAGCGCCCCATAATTCATTTCATAATTGGAAAAAAATGTAGCATTTGCTGACATCATCTGAGTGCAGTTCTGGACACACTGGCCAGCGTGTAATCCAACAAAAACTATTTAATTTTCCACTCCACAATTCAGGAAGAATCCAGGAATAGGGTATTCACAGACTCCAGAATTTGGATCCATGTTCTGTATTTTAGCTCAAAATTTGGACAGGAAGGCTGAATATAAGTTGGGTTTCAGGGCAAAATTCAGTCTATAAACCTCCCACTTCCTCTTATGAAGACTGAAGCCAATCTGAGATCAGGCATGTTGGGCTCTGTAGGGCTCAAAGTCTTGAGCCTGAAAAAACAAAGTGAAAAATTCAAAGTGTGTGGGAAGGGTAGACTTACCAGAAATCCCATTTTTAAGGGATTTCCCTTCTAAAAACACAGAACAACCTTATTTATCTGGCACCTAGCCATCTGGATCTTTCAGTTATAGGCTCAAGAGCTGGAAGGGACCCTGGAAATATAATTCAACCTACTCATTTTACAGATGAAGAAACTGAGTCTCAGTAAGGTTTTAGCTCAAAATACTTAAATGGTTATTTTCAAGAAAAGTGCTATAGTTTTGTTAGTATCATTGGATATGACTTATTTTGTGGCCTGTGTCTTTCTGGCTTGCTCTAGATCCACATGGGAATATATTCAAGAGTTATTAGAAATAATTTGTTAGTCTTGCTCTAGTGTGGTAATCCAAAAGTTTGTTTGGAGGACTCTGAGTTCCATAAGATTCATGTGTCACAGGCTGTCTCTTTTCTAGGCATACCCCATCCTCCTGCTGGTCAGCACCTCCCTTTTCTGGAATCCTCCAAATATGTACTCTTTCATGACAGAATCCTCTATGCTAGAAAATTCCAGTCCCCACACTATACTCAACTAGACCTCTTAGCCAATCCTGATGTTTTCCTGTCTGTGACATCAGTGGTGGGAAACAAATCGAATGCTTGCCAACGGCCCTGCCCATTCTGCAAACCAAACTCTGATCCCCAAGTGCTGCCGAGCTCTAACGTGAAGCATGGAACGTGGGTGTTCTCACAAGAGTGGGACAGTCTCTGGCAGGATCCTCAGTAGATCCCTTTTTCTTCCTGCATAGCCCAGAGCTCTTGAGGTCTGGCATCCTCTCTGGTTGTAGCCTTGTCTTTTTGCTCCTAATTCCTCCCTCCATGCTTCCACCCCTGGGATTCTTAAGCCTTCGGTCTTCTCTTGTGTGGGTTCAAATACACGAAGTAAAGACCACCGCTTTTAGCATCCCTGGCTAGTCTTAACTCTTTTACAGAGGCTTCCTAAGCCCTATGCCAAAATGATTGCAATGGACAAGGAAACTTCACTTGGAATTTCAGGTTAAATAGACCATGGCAATGGTCCATCCACATGGACTATATGGCAATAGACCATATGGCAATTTGACCATAGTCCGTAAACTTAATAACTATTTTTGATAACTACATTTCAGTATAATTGGTTTCCTTTAGAATTGTATATATTTTATGCACTTAAAAGCATTGTTCTTAGAAAGAATCCATTGGCTTCCTCAATCTGCTCAAGGTTCCATGATATTAAAAAAAATTAAGAATGTTTTCGGTACAAAAACACATTTCAATTTCTCTACTTTGCAAGTTTTTATATGACTGTGTTATATGAATTCTGCCTATAATAATTCCCCCTCAGCTGGCTGATGGATTATAAAATTATAAGAAATTTATATAACATAAATATAAAATTTTGGGAAATTCTTCATATGCGTACACATATACATAAACACGCAGAGAATTCTACCCCTTATTAAAATAGAGTGAAACTCCTCACATACCAAAATCTCCTCACTGGTCAGGTTTTACGTTGCCAATTTTCTTCCAAAACACCTTTATTTTCCTCCTCAAAATAACCAAGAATTTTGCACATAGAGGGAAAGTTGTTTTTGTCAGTGAGTGATAAAACATGTCCCTGTGTGTGTCCATACATGTATCCTCTCCTTTAGATTATAAAGGCCTTCCAGGCAGGGATGGTGCTTTGTCTGTTTACAAGGAATGATGGCCAGCTCACAGAGAGCACACTTCATCTCATTTACTGCCTATTTTAAGTTAGGAGGGAGCCTAGTGTGGGGATGAACAGCTATTCTGTCTTGAGACAGCTGGGCAATTATTCTATTTAGAAATCTCTGGAAATGCTGACATATCCCTCTGCACTTTTAAAACCTGGTTAGCCAAAATTCTTCTACCACATTAGTGAAAAAACAGACAAACAGAAAATATTCAACAGTAGTTTAGATGAAATTATTCCAATAGGACTGTCACAACTCTGGCTCCATTTGGCCTCAGATAGAAACTTCCCTCACCCTCAACCTAGTCTTAGGTGGAGAGGGTTACCCTAAGATGCAATTGCTGAGTAGAGTCTGACACAATTGGTATTTTCAGAGCAACACCACACATTTCCCATCTTCAGACTGTTGTCTGAGACCTGCTTCTCGTGTTGAATTTGTGGAAAGGATTAGAGTAACAGGAGGAGAGGAAGTGGAGACATTGGTGGCTTTTTCAAGGAGCTGAGAAGGAAAGCAAAGACATAGCACAATAGTTTGTGGTCATGGTAGGATCTAGTGAGGGTTGTTTTTTTTTAGGATGGGGAAGACATGGACATTTTGTAGGTAGTAAATAAAGAGGGATCAAAGACTGAATAGAGAAAAATGGAGAAAATATGCCATAGAATGTCAGGAGGGAGTCAAAAGTTCACGTGGAAGATGGACTTTGGTGAGCAGGAGGGCACACTCATTGGAGACTGAAGCGAAGGATGAAGTAGTGGAAAGTGAGGTCTGAGGGCCATGAGATAAGGAGGAAAGGAGAAGAGGGAATCATGTACTTCACAAGTTACTGGTGGGAAAAGGGATATTGACTGAACTTGTGATTTCATTGCTATTAGGGAACTCCCAGTTGTACAAGCTCTCCACCAATGCAAATTCTCTGAAAATTAAAATCTGAAAGAGTTTCTTATAGCATCTAAAGATTAAGTGACTTGCCCACAGAAATGGGGGCACAATATTTAAGTTTCTCTGATAAATATCTCATTTCTAAGCTATATCGAGAACTCATTCAAATTTATGAGAATAAGAGCCATTTCCCAGTTGATAAGTGGTCAAAGGCTATGAATAGGCAGTTTTCAGAGGAAGAAATCCAAGCCATCAATAGCTACATGAAAAAAAAAAATCCAAATCACTAATTATTGAAGAAATGGAAACTGAAACAACTCTAAGGTTCCACCTCATACACAAGTTGGCAGGGCTTTGGGAAGACAGATATGGTAAGGCATTGTTGGTAGAACAGTGAATTGGTCCAGCTGTTCTGGAAAGCAATTTGGAATTACGCCCAAATAGCTATTAAGTTGTATATACCCTTTGGCCCAATGACACTCCTATTAAGGCTATAGACCTAAAGAACTCAAAGAAAGGAAAAGCATCCACAGGAACAAAAGTATTAATACTAGCTCTTTTTGTGGAAGCAAAGGACTGGAAACTGAAGGGATGCCCATCAGTTGGGGAATGGCTGAAGAAGTTATAGTATATGAATGTAATGGAATGCTATTATGCTGAAAGAAATGATAAAGGGCATAATTTCAGAGGAAGCCAGGAAGATTTGTATGAATTGATACAGAGTAAACTGAATAGAACCAGGAAAGCAATTCATTGGATTACAACAATATTGTAAAGACAAACAACTTTGAAAGGCTTGAGAACTCTGACCAATGCAAAGCCCAACCCCAGTTCCAGGGAACTCATGATGAATCGTGTTTATCTCTTCTAAATAAAGGTGGTAGACTCAGAGTGCAGAGTGGGACTCTCTATGTTTTTGACATGGCCAAAGCAGGAATTTGTTTCACTTAATTATATATATTTTGTAACAAGGGATTTTGTTTTTCTTGCATTCTTAAAGGGGGTGGGGGATGGTGAGAGGAAGAGAAGGTGGGTCTTCAGGAAAGCAAAATAGACTTTAATTTTAAAAATGTCACTTGCCCAGGGTCCCACAGAAAGTATCTACTGCTCCAACAGAAATGAGAGAAAAGAAGAGGGGGTGAGGGACGATGTCAGAAGGTTGTTAAATGAGGAA
>CM053623.1:36021481-36031763 GCA_028646595.1 Phalanger gymnotis | reverse complement strand
TTTCTTTCTTTCTTTCTTTCTTTCTTTCTTTCTTTCTTTCTTTCTTTCTTTCTTTCTTTCTTTCTCCCTTCTATCCTCTCTTCCACCTTCCCTCCCTTCCTTCTTTCTTTTCTTCCCTCCTTCCCTTCCTCTCCCCTTCCTTTTTTCCTTTTTTTCCTCTTTCGATTTCTTCTGCTCATTCCTTCTTTCTCTCCATCATTCTAATGACTTCCACTGAAGTACCACTTCAAGGACTCATTATACCACAGAGGTATCCCTGAATTCTCAAAGGCTGTGCCAGTAAAACCTATGTCCTGGTAGATCCAACAAAGCTGGAAAAGCTTCAGGTAAGGTCTCAGAGAAAGACTGCACATGTACTGTTAGAGATTCATCTTAATAAAGTCAGAAATACTTATAACCAGGCTGGTCACAGCCTCATTCATTCTTTGGCCACTGCTAACTCTCAAAAGTAGTATACTAAGTCAGGGTGAAGGGAATCTCCACACTGGAAAAGTCTCCAGGAATTGAAGCCATGTAACAAAGGGAAGGGCAGAGCGTGGGCAATTAGGTGTATGCCCCTTCAATAAAGGAAAAATAGCTCTATGACCTTCTCTGCTAAAGAACGATGGAGATCTTGGATGCTTGCTCCCGCCACAAGGGGCATTTTATATGTAGCGCTTTAGAATTTATAAAAGGCTGCTTATACACAGAAGTATCTCATTTAGGCCTATGAGGTAGGCAAGACAGGTATCAATGTTTTTGTTTTACAGCTGGGAAAACTGAGGCTCAAGAGAGGCTTCACGATGGCCCATAAACACACAGCTAATCAGTGTCAAAGGCAGGATCTAACCCACGTCAACCCTGCCTTGAATCCAGGGCTTTGGCCATTACACCGCCCTGTCCTCTACCTTCAACAACTCAATGAAAAGACCCCACCTCCAAAGGAAAGTGGAATGCTGAGTTATTGGCTAAATGCAGGCTGCAGAAGCCTTACTTTGGATTTTCTGAATGAGCTGTTCCGTATGCTCCAAGTCGTCAAAGGGTTGCTCAATCCACTGTTTGACTTCTAGAGTAAAAACCCAAGTATGTGAAAGAGGATATCATGAATTGAGAACAAAGAATATGTTTTGTTTCAAAAACTCAAAGAAAAACAGAAATCTCTTTATCTCTTTGTCTCTCTCTCTCTCTGTTTCTCTATATCTCTGTCTTTGTCTCTGTCTCTGTCTGTCTCTCTCTCTGCCTCTCTCTCTCTGTCTCTGTCTATTTGTCTCTCTGTCTCTGTCTCTGTCTCTGTCTCTCTCTCTCTCTCTCTCTCACACACACACACACATCCTGTCCAAAAAGTTTAAAGCGGGGTCTGATAAACAGGGCTAACTTCCGAGTTTACCAAAATGCACAGCTAGCTTTCAGATGTGTAGGGGTTTATCAAATGTCCTACTCAGGCTAAGCACCTACCTTGCTTTTATTCTGAGTTCCTGGAAGTAAGTATGCATTATTTTTTCACAACCATCTTGTGAGATATGTAAGTACAAGTGTCATCGCTATTTTACAGAGAGAAAAATTGAGCCCTAGAGAGATTAGGTGACCTGCTCATGGTCACACCACTAGATAACATTGGAGCTAGAATTTGAACTAGGTTTCTAAGACCAATTCCCCCCCGCCGCCCCACTACACCACAGAATAGTTGGATAGATTTTTATTAAGCCGTCATGTGAGAGCAGTTAGGTGGCACTATTGTGCGTGGTTTGTCCTTCATTTTAGAAGAGGACCATGACATCAAGAAGATGATGATATGACTTGCAATTGACTTTGATTTGAGTGAGAGAGGGCTGTGCAAAGGCACCAGCTTCACTTTCTCCTCCAGAGCCATCTGAGTTCAGTGGCCAGATATCTATTGGGATGACTAGAAATGGCCCAGGATGCAATGGGAGACCTTGGCCCTTTAGCTAAGATCTTTTCAGGTCCTCACTTTGAGTGAGGCAACATCCATTCAGTGAATAGGCCTCTTTAAGAGGTGAGTCAAGGGATGGTCCCTTTAATTAAAAAAAATCAAACTAGGAGGGGAAGACCCTCAGGGTTGCTGGCCAAAAGAGAAACAGCTACTATTTACATTCACTCTGAGTTAGGAGGGCCCAAAAAGTAACCATTAAGTGGTGCTTGGGAAGGGACCTATTGTCCAGTCCATGAGATCCAGAATGAATTTGGTTTAAGGCTTGGTCTTTGAGAAAGAAATCTATCCAGTAAACCCCAAGCTCTTGGCCTTCAAATTTTACCTTCCTTTGGTCAGAACACCCTTAGGTAATGGGAAAGGAGAGGACAGGAGAGAGAGGTGAGGAGAAGAGAGGAGAGAGGACAACCTGAGCTGCCCAGCTAGAACTGGCTAGCTAGGTCCCTATAGTGCATAAAGCACCAGGCCTGGAGTCAGGAAGACTCATCTTTGTGAGTTCATATCTGGCCTCAGACACTTCTTAGCTGTGTGATCATGGGCAAGTCATTTAACCCTATTTGCCTCAGTTTCCTCATCTGCCAAATGAGCTGGAAAAGGAAATGGCTAACCCCTCCAGTATCTTTGCCAAGAAAACCCCAAATGGGGTCATGAAGAGCCAGACAACACTAAATGACCAAACAACAACACATACTCCTGTCCAATCTTCCTTCTGACCGACATGAAGGCTGGCTAGTTGACATTGGAAGTGAACTCTGGGAGCATAGGCCTGAACAAAGATAGCTGGGTAACCAGAATGGTTTTAAAGAACAGGGGTCAGAAGGGAATGGAAACTCGTACCCTTTTGAATAAGAAGGGAAGAAAAGAACCATTAAACATGAGTAATACCTACCATTCTTCATTTATTAAGTTTGTATCTTAGGGGAATTTTGCCTCAAAATTACTTTTTACTTAGCTTATTTGAACATCATTTTCTTATTCCTTAAAATTGTATAGAATTGCTTAAAAAAAGCATCAGTGCCCTTTTCTTGACCTAGGGCTTCCTCCAGAGAGAAAGTGAATTGATCTCCAATACTGGTTAGAATAAGATTCATAGTTTTGAGCCTGGCCACTGCAGGGAGGTCTTGAACTTTCTAAAAGTCATTTCCCATCCTTATTCAAAAGCAGGAACTAATAAAGAAGTGAAATTGGGCATCAAAAGTGCCATGAAAAGAACTCCCTGGGTTGTTGTTGTTTTTATCGCCAGTCCTGGAGAAATTACATATCTGTTGTAATAGGCAGAAGCTGTGGCATGCTCTGTGAGGATGGGCCAAACCTCCTACAAGGCTCTGTTGCTGGAATTCAATGTACATCACAGACTAAAAATATTGTAAAGGCATTCCATCGTTCTCATGCCACTTTCCCTTCATTTTTATTTGTCAGCTGGGCTTGGAGCTGTGGGGAGCAAACAGAGGCCTGAAAGCTTAAAGACATGTAAAAGTCACAGCTATCTCAAAGGCATCATTACCTTCTCTTAAGGTCTTGGTGGATGATTTTAGTAGCAGACAGACAAATTCAAGAGAGCTACTAACTGGATCATTAGGGAAACTTTTAAACCCTTCACTTGATATCCAAAGTCCAATCTGAGAGGACTTAGATAAGAAATTGTCAAAAGTCAACAAAGGAGTTGGCAGCCACATACTCCATAGGTTCTTTGGGACTGGAAAGTAAAGCATTGATCCCAGAGGAAAATAGGGAGGTCTATCTAGGAGGTTTGGTGGACTGCTAATTAATTGAACTCTTTCTTCCCAATCATTAGATCATTAGTGCAAGTTAAAAAAGGTTTTAGAACTGAAAGAGAGGAGGGGAGTCATCTAACCCAACATCTTCATTTTACAAATGAGGAAATTGAGGCCCCCAAAAATGAAGCAACTTACTTAAAGTCACATAGGTAGTAAGTGGTAGAAGCAGGATTTGAACCCAACTCTTCTGGCTCTAAATCCAGTATACTTCACCACATTGTAGAGCAAAAAATATTGTAAAATCTTGGCAATTTCTTCCCTTTAGTATTAGATTTCCCGTGGTCCCAGGCAGAGCCAGCATAAGCTATTTTGTGCTCCCTCCATGCATAAGGGGGCAGCTAGGCAGCTCAGTGGATAGAGCACTGGGCCTGGAGTGAGGAAGACTCATCCTTGCAAGTTCAAATCTGGCCTCAGACACATACTAGCTCTGTAAGCTACTGGGCTTAGTCACTTAACCCTGTTTGCCTCAGTTTCTTCATCTCTAAAATGAGCAGGAAAAGGAAATGGCAAGCACTCCAGTATCATTGCCAAGAAAACTCCAAATGGAGTCATGAAGAGTCCGGCATGACTGAAAAATGACTGAACACATGCATAGGATTCAATAACTCTGTGTTTTGAGTGTTACTATACACTGGAGGCCTTTAACCTCAATTGCAACATTCATAACTTGAATTATCACAAAATCAATACCTGTGTGCCCTGTAGAGGAAGATTTCTGTGCATTAAAAATGGGTTCATTAAAGGAAAGTAAGGTAAACAACTGCCCCCACTCCATGCTTGCAGTTGGGAACTTCCTATCTTCCTTATCTCATAGTTAGTTCCAGTCTCATGGAAAAGTCATTGGATTGGGAAACAGAGTCAGAATGCCTGATTTAGTGTTATAACAGGGACATCATTTCACCTTTCTGATGTCTCAGTTTTGTCTTTTGTGAGGTGTGGGAATCAAATCTCCTTCCCTGCTATTCTTGGAGGATGTCGTAAGACTGTGATGGCCATTGTGGTCCTCTGAATCCTTCGGAGAGAAGACTCCATGTAATTCCAATGAAATATTCTTTTCACTGCTGCTGACATTACTTAATTAGTGGGCTTCCTTTGATTTTGACAGACGGCAAAGTGGTATAGATTTGTCCTATATTATTCCTGCCATCCTTGCCCATGCAAAGTATTAGTCCTGATTTCACCCAGTGGACCCGGCACAGTTTAGGAAATTGGATTTTTCACTTAACGTACACTCCCTCTGCTGGCTGGCTGGCTGTGGTTTCCTTTCTGATGAATCTCAGGGTACATAATTTATTTCCTCAGCTAAGTCATTAATTATTGCTTAATTCTCTGAGTAGGAGCCTTTTGGAATAAGCTACTAAGCTTAATTTATTGTGTAACTGAGAGTGCCTAGAAAAAGTTGCCATCTTATTTAGAACAAATGAAAAGGCTAAATTCATAATACTAGATTTACATGAGGTAAGATCCTTCCCTTCTTTCCTCTGTTTAATTTGAGTGGACATGAAGAGCAGTGAAAGTAGATAGTAGGTTGGGAGTTGGGGAGAAAATAAATAAATGTTATTGGCATCTTTTGTTTTTACATAATACTCACTTCTGAATATATCCCTTCCTCCTCTCTACCAGATAGACCATCTCTTAGGGTAACAAAGATTAAAAGAAAAAGCAATCAATTGAACAAAACCAACCAACAGATCCATCCAGTCAGACATTGTGTTTAGTGGTCCATATCCATAGTCTTTTATCTCAGCAAAAAATCATGTAAGCACTGGCAAAAAAAAAAACGTAGCTTATTAGAATAATAGCTAACATTCATATAGTGCAATGTTCCAGTCACTCTGTTAAGTACTTTGATAATTATCTCATGTGATCTTCACAACCACCCGGGGAGGCTGGTGCTATTAATATTCCTCTTTTACACATGAGGAAACTAAGGCAAACAGAAGTTAAGTGACTTGCCCAGGATCACAGTTAGTAAGTGTCTGAGGCAGGATTTGAACTCAGAAAGATGAGTCTTACTGGCTCAAGTCCTAGGGCTCTATCCACTGCTCCACCTAGCTGCAGAAAAGAATATTTTATTGGAATTACATGGAGTGTTCTCTCCGAAGAATTCAGAGGACCACAACGTCCATCATGGAGTTAGTTCCGTCTCACAACGTCTTTCAAAGTGTCCTTTACAGTTTAATCTGCATTATTTACATTTTTTTTCTGTCACTTTCTTAACTCTAGATGGCCATCAAAACAATAAACCAAGCTCTGATTTGTAGCCTTGTCAATTACCGAGGTGTAAAAATTCAAGCTGAAAATTTAACAATTGGCTCTCTCAAGCTGGTTCCAACACACTCCGGGATTTCAGGCAAGTCATAGTCCTCATACTATACAGTGGGAATAAGAATGCTTACCCTGCCTCACTGACAAGGTAGTTGGAAGGACCCAGCGAGATAATGTATGTATTTAAGAAACAGTAAAGTCCTATGCAAGTTGAATGATTATTAATGAAATTTACCTCAAATGCCGAAAAATTGCGATTTTCAACAGGATAAAAATCCCTCTCATAGTTGTCTTCATCATATAGATGGTAAAGTGGATAACAAACTGAATTTGGAATGAGGAACACCTGTGTTCATATCATACCTCAAACACTTACTAGCTGTGTGACTCTGGGCAAGTCACTTAACCTACCTCTTACTGCCTTAGTTTCTTCTTCATCTGTATCTGATGATAGCACTTACCTTATAGGTTTATTATCTAGGTCAAATAAGATCAATGTCTATAAAGTGCTTTGTCAACCTTAAAGTGCTATGTAAAGCTATTATTATCAAAACCCAATCATATGGGAAAATTCGTTTTCCGTTGATACTAGCCTCTGATTCAGTTTCTTTTCACCCTTATATCGTGACACGATATAGAAAGAACATTGAATTTGCAGTCATGGAACTAAGATCATATTTTGGTTTTGCCAAGATTACACAGGTAATTGGCAGTAACAGGGCTAGAATTTAGATTTTCTGATTCTAAGTCCAGGATTCCTTCTACTAGAAAGAGCAGATTTAGAGCTGAAAAAATTATGATGGAGAAAAAAAAAGCTGAGGAAGGGCTGTTATTATTCCCATTTACAGTTGAGGAAACTGAGGCAAACAGAGCTTAGGTAACTTTCCAAGGGTCACCTAAGTAAGTGTTTGAGGTTGAAGTTGAATTCAGGTCTTCTTGATTCCAGGATTCCACTGTGCTCTCTAGATGATAACTGAGGGTCAAAATCAGTTAAAAGCAAAAACAAAACCTTTATTTGCCTATGGTGGAGATAATAGGTTTCAACCGCATTCCATCCTTCACTGGTTGATATAGTCACAAAAACAAGGGGTAAAGAATTAATTAGTGAGAGACCAATTACTCTGCCCCAACCTCCCCTGAAATATGCCCGTTTCTGAGTCATTGCATCTTGAAGCATTGATTGGTCCACAGAGAAAAGGAGGCTCTATGGGGCCAATGGAATTCTCAGTACAAGCAATTTCCCACAGCCATTTATAATCTACAGAAAGCATACAGTCATGCTGGGTTCGCAAAAGTTCTGCCCTTGGCCTTGGGGGCAGTTTGTTCTGTTCTAGGACAGAGGTACAGAGACTTCCTCTTCTGCTAGTTTGTCACTGGCCTCAGGGTCTGAGACAAGACATACTCTGTCTTTTCATTGGTCTTGTCCAAGAATGGGGGAGAGGTGAAAAAAACCCCAAAAGAGGCAGTTGTGAATGGCCAGTTACACTGGAATGGATGCTTATTTTAAAGTGGAGTTATATCAAGGAAGGGAAAATGCAGAGCCTTCCCCTCTCTGCCACCACTGCATCATGTACATACATACACACATATGCATATACATATATGATATACACATATGTACACATAGACACATGTACATACATATGTGTATATATAAATAGTTGTGTGTATATATATATATATACATATGTTAAAGAATGGATAGACACCTTGCACAACCATAGCTGGGAGAAGTTTTAAGGGATAAGGGATGATCACAGAAGATGAAGTGGACAAAACTGATTATATAAAATTTTGGCATGAACAAAAATCATTGCAGCTAAAACTAGGGAAGAAAAAATCCCTGCAACAAAAATCTCTGCTACAAAGGTCTGTTTTCCAAGATACATGGGAAATTGATTCAAATGTCTAAGAACAAGTGGATAAGTGGTCAAAGGTTATGAGCAGGCAGTTATCAAAAGAGGAAATGCGAGATATCAACAATGATTTGAAGAAATGCTCCAAATCACTAAATAGGGAAATGCAAATTAAAGTAATTGGAGTTTCACCTCACACCAGTCAGACTGGCAAATGTGACAAAAGACAAAGATGATAATTAGTGGAAGAGATGTGGGAAGACAAGTACAATAATACTCCACTGCTGTATCTGTCAGTTGATCCAACCATTCTGGAAAACAATTATAATTATATACATACATATATATGCACATATATGTATACATATATACAAACATATATATATATATTTTAGAGGGAGGAAGGCAGGGCAATTGGAGTTAAGTGACTTGCCCAAGGTCACACAGCTAGTAAGTGTGTCAAGTGTCTGAGGTCAGATTTGAACTCAGGTCCTCCTGACTCCGGGGCCAGTACTCTACTCACCTATGCTACCTAGCTGCCCCAGACTTATATATTTTTTAAAAAATAAAGTAACTAAACTCTATATATCTATTGACCTAATGATGCAACTAGGCATATATTGTATGCAATGCAAAGAGAGAGGGAAAGGTCCCATATATACAAATATAGTTATAGTAGCACATTTTTTTTAGAGGCAAGGATCTACAAGAAAAGTGGATATCCATAAACTGAGAAATGGATGAACAAGTTGAGGTATATGAATGTAATGGAATGTTGTTGTACCATAAGAAATGACCAACATGAAGGATTCTGAGAAAATTGAGAAGACTCACATGAACTGATGCAGAACATGAAAAATATAAATGATGACCCCAGTAAAGGAAAAGAACTCTGAACAATGACCATTCAGGATTTCAAAGGATCCAACTGCTGTTTCCTGCTTATTGGCAAAGATAAAGTGAACAATGGGAGATGAGCATGCATTTTGGGACATGGCCAATTTATTGATTTGTTTTGCTTGACTGTATTTATTTGTTTCAAGGGTATGTTCTATTGATGAGAGTTGGGAGGGAGTCATTTGAAAGTGATGATGATTATTTTTTTCAAGAAAGAAAAGAACATCAATAAAACATCTATTAAAATAGAGACTAGAGTATGCCTCACTGACATTAAATTTTTTAAATCAAGGTTACTACACTGGTAGATCAGTGGAATGTTGGAGTTTACCCTGATTCAGGCAAAGCATAAATGCATATTGATTGAGTGACTGATAAAATTTTTCATATTATTTTTGTGATCAAGATGGAAATATGTGGATTAGAAGATTGTGCAGTTACAAAGATCTATAACCATCACTAATGGTTTCATAGGAAGCATGAGGTAATGGGTACAGAACTGGCCATCTTGGAGTCAGGAAGACCTGAGTTCAAATTCTATCTTAGACAGTTTTATTGTCCGTATGACCCTGGTGGTCAAGTCACTTAACTTCTTGGTGTCTCAATTTCCTCATGTGTAACATGAAGGCGTTTGATTCAATAAAGCATTAAGGTCCCTTCTAAATCTAAACCTATGATCCTCAGATGTCAGCTTGTGGAGAGGCAACAATGTTAGTGGATAGCCTTACAAATCTGTTCTGAGTCCTGTGTTGTTTAAAATTTTTATTAATTACTTGAGTAAATAAATAGATGTAACCCTTATGAAATTTTTAAATGAACAAATCTGGAAGGCAAAGTTAACATGCTCCAAAAGAGTCAGGATTAAAAATAGCTTGATAGACTAGAACCTATGATGAAATTCCATAGGGGCAAACGGAGATACACTTGGGGTCAAAAAATTAACTGCACAGATACAATATGAGGGATTTATGTTGTCTGCAAAACATCTGGAGATTTTAGTGAACTGTGATGTGGTAGCCAAAAAAGCTAATGAAATATTAAATGGTGATTTATAGGAATAAGGAAGTGGTGGTTCTATTATATTCTTCCCTAGTTAGACCATTGTCAATCATTTTTCAGCCATGTTCAACTCTTTATGACCCCACTTGGGGTTTTCTTGGCAAAGATACTGGAGTGGTTTGCCATTTCCTTCTCCAGCTCATTTTACAGATGGGGAAACTGAGGTCAATGAGGTTAAGTGACTTGATCCAGGATCACACAACTGGTAAGTGTCTGTGGTCAGATTTGAACTCAGGAAGATGAGTCTTTCTGACTCCAGGGCCTGCATGCTATACACTATGGCACCACCTAGCTGCTCCTGTTTAGACCACAATTGGACTATTGTGGTTAGTTCTGAACACCATCTTTTAGGAAAGACCTTGATAAGTTGGAAAATATCCAGAGGGGTGAAACCAGGATTGTGAAGAGCCCAAAGTTCGTGCCAAGTGAGGATAGGTTAAAGTCACTGGGGATGTGTTCTAGAAGAGAGAAAACAGAAAGGACACATTAGTTATCTT
>CM053623.1:36000289-36020981 GCA_028646595.1 Phalanger gymnotis | reverse complement strand
CAACAGAAGCAATGGCCTTCATATGAAGAGAACGAGTAAGTGGCATGGACCTGTCCATGGCATCCTCACTCCAACATCCTGCCTGGATCATAATGATGACTGAAAGAGCTCAAGTAAGAAGCTTCAGCATTTCCCTGGCCTTGACCTGAAAACTTGGTGTTTTCTAGCCTGGGCAGTGGTCCGGACTCTTCAATTTCAACACTAGTGGTTTATTATAATCCACATACCTCTACTGCTATGTTGGAGAAGCAGAAGGAATAAAAGACAAGTTGACTAATAACTCCCCTAGAGGCATGGTAGATGGCTGCCATATGTGTATGGGTGCTGGGAATGTTTACTAATTGATAAAATTCCTTGTTATTTAATTTGATGTTTTCTTTCAATTAGACATCTTTTGCTTTTGAATCAATGCATCATTTGTCTACTTAATAAATGTTTGGTTACAATGTATTAAATTTTTGAACTACTGGCTAACTTCACTGTCCCAAATCCAAATTAGTATGTATGACCTGTCCAAGAACTAATTATGGGAGTGTGAGGGGGTGGGAGAGGGAATGAGGACCAGACCTGTGACTTCTTCAGTATGGGGAATTCCTGATAAGGAAACTTCCTCTGCCAATATAGATCAGCACGTGCTGTACGATTTATAGCCTTGGAAAGTTATCTGGGAGCAGTGAGAAGGTAAATGAACTAGCCCAGAGTCACATAGTCCATATATATGAGGGGCATAATTTGAACTTAGGTCTTCTTGAGTCCGAGGCTAGCTTTCTAGCTATACCACCTGCCTTTAAACTATAGTTAAATAAGCTTCACTTTCTCAGGAGTCTTCTTAATCAAATTCAAAGGTATGCTAGTTTTGTTCTTTGTTGTGAAATGCAGATAACAATTCTAACAGGTTACTAGAAACACAAAATAGATATTTCAATTAAGACATGACTACAAAATATGATGGTGCATTTCAGATGGAGAAAATTTTTGGGAAGTAAGACTCATACCCCTGATAGGATGATCACATTTGGTTTATGTTATTCAAAAGCACTGATGAGCACATCACCCTTCTATCTATCCCACCCAAGCAAACACTATTGCTCTTGAAAACTAGATAGGAAATATACACATATACACATACAAATGGGTTATATTTATATATTCATTATTTTTCTTGCTTTTTAGTAATTCTGATTTTTACTATGACTATGCTCAGAGGGCTGATTCATAGGTAAGACCCACATCAATAGCAAATTTTTTCCTGTCCATTAAAATGTAATACATTTTATGTTGCTATGTTAATGTGCACACCACGTTCTGTACCTACCAATTCTTTTCTCAAAGAAAATGTTTTCTCTATAAGGGCAAGAAGCTTCTGTGTAGCCTTTAAGTATTTGGACTCTATCATGACTTCTTCCTGAATTATTCCTTCTGATATATTTCTTGCCATCCTTGCCTTTTCCTATTCATGTGTTGAATGTATGAAAAAATTGAGAATGCAAGGCCGTGTCTATACTACCATAAGACGTTGGAGCAGGACTCCAACAGCTGTATCGACACACACATATACACACACATGCACATCTGTAATAGGACTGAACTTAATTGGGCATCACCTAGGCAGGGGTGGGGAACCTGTGGCCTCAAGGCTACATGTGGTCCTTTAGGTTCTCAAGTACAGCCCTTTGAATCCAAATTTCACAGAACAAATCCTCTTAATAAAAGGCTTTGTTCTATAAAACTTAGACTCAATCAAAACCCCCAAGTCCTAGAGATACAACACATTTCCTTTAACTCTAGAATAAAATTTAATGCAGTCAGGGTGGCAAAACATTTTCAAAGAAGAAGTACAATATACAAAAAGCCTACGTGAGCAACTAAACATGTATCTAAGAAAACAGATATTTATTCCCAACTATGCTACTTATGACCTGTGCGACACTGAGTAAATCACATCTCTGTTCTGGATGGACCTCGATCTTCTCGTTGTAAAATAAGGCTAAAAAGGCCTGTATTACTTCACTTATAGGAATTGTCAACCATGGTTACTTCACATGATTTTTAAAAATTCTCTTTCCTATAATTCTGTTAGTCACCACCAAAAATAGAGAGTATTCAAATAAATACAAGAGAATTTAAATTGTCATAAGCATTAAATGGAGAAAATAAATACTTACTGGTGGATTGATTCTTTTCAAGACAAAAGTGTAAACTTTCTTTGGTTAGAAAATGGAGCCCGTGGAGTCCAACGTACTCCCATTTTTGTCTTAATTGCTAAGAAATGCAGTCAAATTCAGGGCCTAATTGTAACTGTCAGCTCATCTCAGGTACCTGATAACATCTACCTCCTCTGTTCACTTTGGATGGATCCTTTTCTGTTTTTATCCATAATTATCCTCTTTTACATTATTCTTTTAGTATTAGAAGACCTCATCAAAACCTTTGCATAGTAGGTGGCCTATAAATCATAAATAAACAAATGAACTAATAAATAACCTCAACATGCATCAAGTTTTTCTTTTAGACTTTGGCAATCAGATATTTTTGCACCCAAAAGTACTGCCAAATGATCACACAGATCCATAAAATACTTTCATTCCTTCTTAGTAGGTTTTTACTGATAAGAATCTTTGCCTGAAGGGTTTGAGGGTTGGATGTGTGTGTATGTGTGTATGTTTCAGTTGGGGTCCTTTTGGGTGTGGGTTTGTTTATTGTGTGTGTGTGTTTTAAAATCAAAACAATATGGTAGAAACTGGAGAGATGACTTTGGGGAGAGGGAGGGAGAGAGAGAGAGAGAGAGAGAGAGAGAGAGAGAGAGAGAGAGAGAGAGAGAGTCTTTCTTTAAGGGGGTTTTCCAGTATTTACTCTACAAAAAACTTTAAAAGCCTTTTCTGGCTCCTAATGAAAGGCAAATGTTAGAAATAGTAATTAAAATGTTGACATGGCAGAGGATAGCTAGATCTGCAGCACAGCCAAGCCTGGCAGGTTTTGATAAATGAGGATAAACCACACAGGCTGGTTGGTGTTCCTTCTCTAGTAGGCCATGAGATCCGGAAGACACATTCCTCTCCACACACCACCACCCATGCTTTCAGAGAGGATAAACAGCACACAAGAAAGACCTCCCAATTGTGTCAGAATGTCCATTCTGTCCCCAAACAAATGAATGGTTGCAAAAGATGGAGTGAATGTTTTGGCAGGTCTTGGAGGATGTGTGTGTGTGTGTGTGTGTGTGTGTGTGTGTGTGTGTGTGTCTGTGGGGGGGCTCATTGTCAAGTTTGCTTTTCATTGTCAAGTCTACTCTGCAACTTTGGGGAGGAGCTACAACACTGAATCCATCAGCTGATGGGTATAAAGCCAGGGACCCACTCCCTGCAATTACTGACACATTGTCACAAGTATAAACTTTTGAAGGGGAGGGAATTTGGGAGTGGGGAGAAAAAAGTCAGATTCCTAACCAATTTTTTTTTTCTTGTTTGCCTATTGTAAAAGGCTCTCTCAGACGTTCTCTGGCCCATGGACAATCGGAAATCTTCAATTCACTCAACATGGAGTGAATGCACATCTTAAAAAGTTTCCATGCACTTTCTTGGATGTCATAAAGCACAGACGCCTCACAAATAAAGGGCTGTGGGATCCCCACATGATTTCCACCCTCCCACCTCCTCTAGCTTCTTCCAAAAGAAATAAAAGAGTCACCCACAAACAATCCTCCTCTGTGCCCTCCAACATTTGAGTCAGACTCAGGCCCGGGCTCCTGGCATGCTTCTTTTGGACAGGCATCCAAGCAATCAGACGCTCCGCATTTCCTCCGGGCTTTGCAAAGCATTTGGAGACCAATGTGCCTGGGGATGGCTGGGTTGGGGAGCTCTAAGTGTCTCAACTCTGATGGGATTAGTTTGTGCTCTGGGCCTGATTGTAGAATTCGGTCAAAATGCTGTTCTCATTTACAAGGCTGAGTCAGAAGCATGGGACTGGTGGCATTTTATTCCAGAACTGTCTAAGTTGTATTGAGTGTTGCTTTCCTGTCACAAGAGACAGGGAGTCTTGAGGATTTCTCTTGACCATTGTCAGTATCTTTGAAGCACAACTCCCGGGCTTATTCTCTGTATCAGTCTTTCAGCCAGTGTAGGTGTTCACATGCCTTTAAAGATCTGCCAGTGGCATGGAGAACATGCTAGGTTTCACAGGATTTAGAGCTGAAGGGAATCTCAGTGAACACCAAGTTTGACTGAGGCAGACAAAAGTTAAGTGACTTGACCAGGGCCCCACAACCAATAAGTGTCCGAGGGCAGATTTGAACTCAGGTCTTCCCAACTTAAGGTCGGGAGTTCTAGCCACTATGCCACCAGCTGCCTCTGCGCTAAAAGTAGGGTGATAGTAAAAGAGGGTACCTAGCTGCCCTTGATGGGTTCATAACACTTGAAAGAGAAGAGTTTTAGTCTAAGATACTCAAAGACTGGCAGATATGATTGCTGAGCCACTCATGACTCAGGGTCTCTGAAAGATCATGGAGAATGGGAGAGGAGAGGCCTGCTAGAGAAGGGCAAATATTGTCCTGTTTTCTTAAAAAGAATGGAAATGTGGTCTGCAAGCTCTAAGCCAATGAGCTTGACTTTGAATCCTTGGGGAGGAAGTTGGGGAGGAAGACATATTATTGAGATATAAATATATTATAATATAGAGATAACATTATTAATGCTATCATCGATATGTTCATTAAGTTAATGTATTATTGAGATGGTTGGTGGCTGTCTAGATAAGAAAGTAGTGATCACAAAAATCTCAGTTCCTCACGAATAAATGTCACTCCAGATGAACTGAACCTTGGTGAGCAGAAGCAGCATCTCCTGACTGCTAGGCTTCCTGACACTATTTTTACAACTCCATGCCAAGCTTTTGTTATTATCCTCTGCTGCCTGCCCTTGCTTCCCTCTTCTCTTCTTATCTGGAGGCAGCTAGGCAGTGCAGTGCTCCAGGCCTGGAGTCACGAAGACCTGAGTTCAAATCCAGGCTCAGACAATTATCAGTTGTGTGATCCCTGTTTGCCTAGGTTTCTTCAATGAGAATAATAACAGCACCTGTCTCTCAGGGCTGTTAGAAGATTGAATGAGATTATATTTATATTTATTTATTTAGATTTAGATTTAGATTATACTTATAAAGTGCTTTGTAAACTTTGAAGTGCAATGTAAATACTACCTCTTATTCTTATCTGCTCTCCCAGAATCCAGGGTACATGTCTGATTACGACTGACCTTCCTTCCTTTCCTTCATCTTAAACTCTAAGAGTGAATGTTAAATATTAATTAATTTAAACACAAATTATGTTCAATTTGATTCAGTCCAACAAGTATTTATCAAGCACCTACTATGTGCCAGATGCTGGGGAGACTAACATTAAAATGGAAATAGTCCCTGCTCCCCAGGAATTTCCATTCTACTGGGGGTGGGAGGAAGCCCTACTGTCTTTTATTCATAACGAAATGGATGGGTCTTCATTGCTCAAGTAGCCCCACATTTCTTGCTTTCCCCTCCCACAGGAGAAGAAATATACTCTTAGTATGAGTCTGGAAGTAGCTCGTGGTCAGCAAAGGTTGATAGGTGGTGGGATGGGGACTAACACTCAGCCTCTCCAGAGCATGGTGGTCCAGACCCTGGCTGTTGGTGTTGGAGAAGAAAAGGACTGGAATTCAAGCTGTGAGCTACCATTATCTCCAACCCAAACTCTAGAGGAGAGGGAGAGGCTGAAGGATGCACTATCTGCTCAGCATTAGTTTCTTCACAGACTGGAGACTCTATCACCACAGCTGGAAATGCGTGAATGGTGTGGGAGGGTCCTCTGGCCCTCTGAGTGACTGACTTGGGCACTGGACAAAACCAAATATGTTGCTTTCAGTGTATTGGATGGTCCCTTTAGCTTAAAAGTAGAGTGGTAGGTTATTAAAGCTGTAATGGGGCGCTATCGGTTGTTTGGTTCAAATTCATACAGAAATCATATGGCAGAGATGAAACTGAAACTGAAACCTTCTGACTCTTCTGCCAGGACTTGGTCAACCATACCACAAATCCCCTCCTGATTTTCCTTTTTATTAATTTTGGAAATGGGGCATAGTGAATCGAGTACTGGCCTTGGAGTCACAAAGAGTCTGATTAAAATCTCGCCAACTGTGGGAACTGAGTCAAGTGACTTAACTTTGATATATGTGAGATCATCCTTAAGGCTTTTCTACTAAGTTAATATGGGCTGTGATCTCCATTGGTGGGAGTATCTACTCTAGGAGTCTTTCCACAATGCTGAGATCATAGATTCTTTATGTAGTCATGTCATTTGGAAATGATATTTTTTATGAATTAAGATAAATTCATTTGATCAAAAAAAATAAGATAGCAACTCATGAATAGTCAGCGATATGAGACTCTCACCTGGAGCTTAAATACAAAAATGATCCTGATATTTTAAGCAAAAATGAAGTTCAGTCCCTTGGAAGCGGTGATTGGAGGCAGACATGAAATGAACCTTTATCAAAGTGGGTAAAGGGATCAGAAAAGTAAAATTTGAAAGGATGTAACGAAAGCCAGGGAAGATTGGGTGATGAGCAATAATTCTGGTAAAGTTCATGTCTGACGCTATGGCTATTGAAGAGAGATCAGACACTACTGGAAAGGACAAAGGTAAAACAGCAATTAGCATTGCTAATATTCTGATCCAAACATTAGCTCCCATTTTTATGATTCTTTAAGGTTTATGAAGCTTCCACCACCCTGTGGTTAGTAAAATATTAGTCCCATTTTGCAGATGAAATTGAGGTGACAGAGGTAAAATACACTTTTTAGTTTAATCTTTTTTCAATTAAATTTAATCTTATTTTTTTAATTAACAAAACATCTATTTTCTCTCCTTCTCATGTCCCTTACCCCCTTTAAAAAATGAGAGAAAAACCCAAAACTTTTGTAAGAAATATGTATATTCAAGCAAAACCAATTCTCACATTGGCCATATCCAAAAACTATATTTTATTCTGTATCCTAAATCTCTCAGGAAGTGAGTAGTCTGCTTCGTCATTGGTCCTCTGAAATCATGATTGGTCATGGTATTAATTGGGCTTCTTTAAGTCATTTGAAGTGGTTTGTCTTTACAATACAGTTGTTGTTGAATAAATTATTCTCCTGGTTCTGCTCACTTTGATGGTTATCAGTCCATATAAGTCTTCCTCAAGTTTCTCTGCCACTATCCTTTTCAACCTTTCTTACAATAGTATTGCGTTACATTCACATTCCAGAATTTATTTAGCCATTACCCAGTGGATGGACATCTCCCTTAGTTTCCAGTTCTTTGCGCACACACACACACACACACACACACACACACACACAAGAGCTGCCATAAATACTTTTCAAAGATGGGAATCCTTTTCCTCTTTCTTTGATCTTTTTTATTGGGTCAAAGGGCATGCAGAGTCTGGTAACTCTTTGGGTATAGTTCCAAGTTGCTTTCCAGAATGGCTGTGACGAATCCACAGCGCCAGCAACAACGCATCCACGTTCCTGCTTTCTCATAGCCCTCCGACATTTGTGACGTTCCTGGCAAAGTGAGTTGTTCATGGTCACAAGACTTCACAACCAAGATGTGAAGGTGGCTCTCCTAATGCTGAGTCTCAGCCACTGCAGGATGCCTCCTGCCATTGCTGGGGCTGAGACTCGGGGAGGATTCTGTCAATCATAGGCTGTAGGGCTCGAAGGAACTTTAGGAATGATCTAATCCAACCCTCTCATTTTCCACAGGACAAAATAGAAACATGACTTTTTCAGGAAGGGGACGTCAATCCCTAAGGCCATGTGGCTAGTAAAGAGAGGAGCCAGTATTTGCATGTAGGCCGTCTGATTCCAAATCAGTGTCCCTTCTATTCTACACTAACTCTTTGGCTTCTAAAGGCCTTTATAACTTGGCTGCCTTCCTACTTTTCCAGGCTTCTCATACCTTGGTCCCTTCCACCTACTCTAGGAGTCACTAACGCTGGCCTTTTTGAGGTTCCTTGGCCATAATATTCTGTCTTTTGACTCCCAGCCTTTTCATTAGCCACTTGCCTTGTCCTGCCATGCTCTCCCTCCTTACTTGGCTTCTTTTAAGAATCAGCTCTTGGCCACCTCTCCCTCCTCCCAGCTCCTGGACTGCCTTCCCTCTGTATCTTCCATTTACTTGCTCTCTCCATCTTTCATGCAGCTGATTATTCTCCTGTTGTCTTCGCCATTAGATACGGAGCTCTTTGGGGCAGAGACAGGTCTTTGCCTTTCTTTGTATCCTTTTCACTTAGCAGGGTGGCTTTGCAAACAGTTAGCACTTAATAATGCTTTTTGACTGAAGTGGGAAGAAAGAGGAAGAATGAGAAGGGGATGAAAGGACAAAATAGAGTTGAGAAGACGAATTAATGACCTTGAATTAATTGCCTAGATATCCCCACTCCAGCGGTAAGATCCCATGTGCTGGGGTTTGGAAGGGTGATGGGGTGATTGCTACCTGGTATAAAGTTCCCGTCTTCAGGATTCTAGCTCTGCCTGGAATAATGGAGGGCAGGGGTACAATGGGGAATAAAGGCACTCCTTCGTTCTTCCATAGCATGTGGCCAAAGAACCTCTGTGAGAATCCAACTTTGGGGGAAACCTCAGGAAGGTCACAGGCAACGTTCATAGGTATAAACTCTAATGGGCGAGGGAGAAAGCATAGCAGGGTGCTTGGCCCCTTGAAAGGACTGCCATGCTAAATAATTATATTACCCTCTAATTACGGGGGCAGAGGCTGGTGATCTGTTAAATCCCATGCACGTCCAAAAGACAAAGAGCTCCAGTTTCCTGATAACAGCCAACAGAAATGGTTATAAAAAGATTAGATGAGGCTGGAGTGGGCAGAGAGGCAAAAGCAGATAACAAACATCTGCAAGGCCTGAAGACATGGGCGGAAGAACTGGGGAAGCTCTGGGGCCTGGGCTGCAAGGAGAGGAATGACAGAGAAAGCTTCGGTGTTTGTCTCAGAAAAAAAAAAAAAAGTCTTTACATCCTCCCTCCCCCACTTCTCTAGTCCAATTCTCTTGACTCAATTTGCTGAAACTAGGCTTGCTACGTTTGTTTGTTTGTGTTTTTAAAACTTCATTGAATGACTTGGGAAATATCCAGGTCTGGCTGCCTTCAGTAGAAAGGATCATAGATTTAAAAGGCCTTAGAAGTCAATCTGGTCTAACCTCCATCATTTTATAGATAAGGGAGACTGAGGCCCAAAGAGATTGAGTGAGTTTTGTCCAAGATCCGACTGACGTTGAGTACCAGAGCTAAGATTTGAACCTGGAACCTCAATTTTTTTTTTTAAATTAGGGGCAATTGGGATTAAATGACTTGCCCAGGATTACTAGTTAGTGTCTGAGATCGAATTTGAACTCAAGTCTTCCAGATTCCAGGGTCAGTTGCTCTGTCTACTGTGCCACCTAGCTGTCCCAAATCTTTTTTTAAGGATGTTTTTATTTTACTTTTCTCAAGTACATGTAAAAACAATTTTACCTTTCATTTTTAAAAATAAATTTTGAGTTCCACCTCCTTGAGAAGGCAAGCACTTTGATATAGATTATACATGTGCAGTCATGCAAAACATATTTCCATATTAGCCATGTTGCAAAAGAGAACACAGACCAAAAAAACAAAACAAAACAAAACAAAAAACTCAAGAAAAACAAAGTTTTAAAAAAAGTATGCTTCAATCTGCATTCAGACTCCATCAGTTCTTTCTCTGGAGGTGGAGAGCATTTTCCATCGTGAGTCCTTCAGAATTGTCTGGTAGCGCTGTATTGCTAACATTCCCAGTTGTTCCTCATACAACATTGTCCAGAATCTTATCTTCCAGTCTTTCTGCATTACCAGGCTACCTTTGTGGGTTTTGTTGTGTCTGTTCACAAGAACAGGCTTTAGCATCTGTGAACCTGGGTTGGAGGCTCTGTTGGGTGACTTGCTCTTTGTCTGACCTGGGACCAAGTCATTTAACCCCTTTGAGCTCTGGTTCATTCATCTGTAAAATGAAGGTAATGATACTTTTCCTGCTTTCCTGCCTCACCCGGTGAGATAAAATCTTAATTACTCTTGAGCTATATGAATGTGAGTTATTATTACACAGGAGAAAAGGGACCTTTGTGGGTTTAGAAGCATCACTTCCTATAGCAAAAGTTCTTATCTTGTGTGTGAGTGCATAACGTGCACTTGTATGTGTGTGTGTGTGTGGTGTGTGTGTGTGTGTGTGTGGTGTGGTGTGTGTGTGTGTGTGTGTGTGTGTGTGTGTGTGAGACTGACCTCTCTCCTCTTTGGCAGTCAGTGGCTGCTGCAGTCCACAGACTCCTTCTCAGAATGATGTTCTTAAATGCATGAAATAAAATACATGACATTACAAAAGGATGCAATTATATTGAAATACAGTTATCAAACTACATTTTTAAAAAAGTTTACAGACCCCAAGTTAGCCTCCGTAATCTAGAAGAAAACTAAATGTTTATTATGTGCCTTGTACTAGGCCCTGGGGACACCAAGATAAAAATCCTTGTCCTTTAGAAACTTCCATTCTACTGGGAGGAAAAAGGAATACAACAGGTGATGATGACGATGATAAATAATGTTAGTGAGCAATTGCAGAGTGTTTTAAGGTTTGTAAAGCACCGGATGTATGTTAACTCATTTACAAAGATAAGTAAATGGATAAATATATTCAAAGTAAATGAAAAGCAATTTCAGGGGAAAGGGAATCACTGAAGGCTTCTTGTAGGAGGTGACATTTGCTCTGAGCTGTGAAGGCATCATTGGCTTCTA
The DNA here is from genome assembly GCA_028646595.1 of Phalanger gymnotis. NCBI lineage: Eukaryota > Metazoa > Chordata > Mammalia > Diprotodontia > Phalangeridae > Phalanger > Phalanger gymnotis. The sequence goes on along the minus strand of CM053623.1, from coordinate 36,010,154 downwards.
AGAGGTGGAGATGAGCATTTCAGACATGAAAGGCAGCCTGTGCAACAACATGTTAGGAAGAAGACAGAATATGGTGAGTCAGGGAACAGCCATTTGGGCTGATATGTTAAGTTTGTGCAGAAATAATATGCAAGAAACCTGGAAAGATGAGTGGGGAGCCCATGAAGGACTTAAAATGCTGCAAAGAGGAGTTTGGGTATTATCACTTATCAGTTAAGTAGCTTGAGCAAGGCCAGTGACATAGTCAGGCTTGAAAGGTTGGAAGGTCATGGCTGGATTTGAGTCCATGGGATGAGGAAATCTGGCCAGGTTTCCCTGCATCATTGTGCAGCTCTATAAGGATAAGACAATTACAGGAACCAATCTCTTGGTAGTATGTGCCTGGCACAAAGTCAGTGCCTAATACACCCTTACTGATTGATTGATTTTTCTATCTAATGGCTTATAAGAGGGATGAGAGGCTTTTGTATTACAAATACCAAGTAGTTATATAAGTGTGACTCCCAGAGTCATTGCTTGGGGACTCTTTTTTAGCTCCTGGAGCCCTACTTGGAAAGGCTACTAGGTGACAGGAATGGCTCTTCAGAGTCTACAGGGGAAGGTCCAAACTTAGTGACCCCCACTTGACATGAGTACATTAATTTGGCCCCCACTTATCCTTCCAACTTATACTCCACTACTCCTTGGCATGAAACCTCTTCTATAATCAGAATGTCTACCTGTGGCACTCTGAATTTGCCTGAGCATTCCCATCTCCACACTTCTGTTCATGATCGTCATTCCAGGCCTATGTGCCCAGAATGTCATAGAATCACAGAATCTGAGAGTTGGAAGAAGGAGCTGACAGTAGGGGGCAGCATGGTGCAGGAGAAAGTAAACTCAAGAGTTAAGAGCCCCGAGTTCTAGTTCCAGCTTGGCTATAAGCCAGTATGTTAAAAGACTTAATAAATCAGTGTGTCCTTGGTCAAGTCATTTACTACCTCTATGTCTCACTTGTGATGTGTAAAGATTAGACTAGATGGCTTTGAAGTTCATTCGAGAGACAAAATACATCCTAAAATTGCTGGTCCATACTGGCCCAATCCTGTGGTCCAGCCATCCCTCCTAGGATCTTGACAATGGCACTAGGAGAGATTTTGTGAGAAAGCATGATTGTCATCCTTTACATCAACCTCCAAATGGTAGGGATGTATTGGAAAGCTTCCTTTGAAAACCCTAGTGTAGTAGAAAAAGCATCCACAGACTGCAGAGAGATGAGATGGCACCGGACTTGGTGTCAAGAAGAGTTGGATCTATATTAAACTGCTTCTCAAGAAAGGGGAAGAGGAGGGGGGAAGGGAGAGAATTTGGAACTCAAAATTTTTTTAGAAACCCAAATGTTGAAAATTGTTTTTACATGTAATTTAAAAAAAATAAAATTTAAAAAGAAAAAAATGGAGACCCGAGCTCAAATCCTACCTCAGATTTGCTAGCTGTGTAACCCTGGTCAAGTCAGCATAAATGGGGTTAATAACAATAGCTAGTATTTCTATAGAGTGCCAATAATATTAAATTAAATAATTATTTAGTGACATATTACATTATGTATTATATCACAATCAGATAATATATCTTATATTATATTACATTATATCATATATATCATAGTGTTTCATATTATATCATATCATACCACACCATATATATCATATCATATCATATAACATACCATATCATATTGCATCACACCATAATCATACCATATCATGTCATATCATATCATATCATATCATATCATATCATATCATATCATATCATATCTCATACCTACCTCCTACTGCTGATGTGAGGATTAAATAAGAAAATATATATGAAGTGTTTTGCAAACCTTAAAGTGCTATATAAATGTGCTATTATTATATTAGCTATTATTGGATCTGGAATCTGAGGTCCTGGATTTGAAGTCTTACTTTGCTATGTTTCTTACCTTGTGGTTTTGGAGAAATTGCTTCACTTCTCTGGGCCTGGGTTTCTTCATCTGTTAAGGGAGGTGGGAGGTCCAGGAGAGATGACTTCCAAGCTTAACTTCTGGCTCCAAATCACAGAATTTAGAATCTAGAATCCTTGAATTTATCTAATCTTCTTGGGGTGGGTGACAACATGCTCCCAATTTGCCATTGTGTAAGGTAATATTTTCTTGTTTCTTCTTATGTAACTGCTACTCAAAGAAGTCTGAACTGATCTATGTCCCGTCAAAGGTCATCACATCTAACCTTCCTTCCTTAAGGTTTAAGGAGCATTTCCTCCTGCTCCAATGCCTTTCCCTTCCACTCTGCTCCCCTTCTGCCTCCTCCCTTGTATGTGAATGCCAGGACTCTGTGAATATTTGTGTCTTGTTGTCCATAGCCTATATGAAATGCGATCTTTGACCATATTTTCATTCCATTTGCATATTCCCAGGCGTCATGGTGAGGATGCTGGGAACTGAGTTGGAGAGAACACAATACTTCCAGGCAGAAGGCCGGGGTTAGAATCCTAACTGCTTTTCTTGGTTATTTCTATATGTGAAACCTTAGGGAACTCTCTCTGTCTCTGTCTCTGTCTCTGTCTCTGTCTCTGTCTCTGTCTCTGTCTCTGTCTCTGTCTCTGTCTCTGTCTGTCTTTCTCCTTGTCTGGAAAATGAGGAAATGGGACTAAATGATCTTCCTGAATTCCCTTCCAGCTCTACACCCCATGACTGAAATGTTCTAATCCTTTCAGTCTCTGCTCATATGGCAGCCTCTCCTCTTCCCAGGTTATCTCGACTATCTTGGTTCTTGTTTGGACCTTAGCCAGCCTGGAGTCAGGAAAACTCATCTTTATGAGTTCAAAACTGGCCTCAGACACTTACTAGCTATATTACCCCGGGCAAGTCACTTAACCCTGTTTGCCTCACTTTTCTCATCTGTAAAAATGAGCAGGAGAATGAAATGGAAAACCATTCCAATGTCTTTGCCAAGAAAACACCAAAATTTCGTATGAAATTTCATATTTCACTAAGAAAAATGACTAAATAACAACAACAATAAATTCCGTAGGAAGCTAGGTGGCTCAGTGAATAGAGCATTGGGCTTGGAGTCAGGAAGATCTGAGTTCAAATTCTGTCCCAGACACTCAGCTGTGTGACCTTGGGCAATTCATTTAACCTGTTTGCTTTAATCCATTAGAGAAGGAAATGGCAAACCACTCTAGTATTTTTGCAAAGAAAACCTCATGGACAGTATTGGTATGTTATGGTCCAGAGGATCATAACAACAACAATAAATTCCACACATTATTTTCAAAACTGGCCTGCTTTTCCATGCTTCCTTTTGAACTTCCCTCTCTTCTCTTCTTAGTGATTTCTTTCTGTCTCTGTCTCTGTCTCTTTCTCTTTGTTTCTCCGTCTCTCTGTCTCTGTCTCTCTGTCTCTCTGTCTCTCTCTCTCTCTCTCTCTCTCTCTCTCTCTCCCCATCTCAGCACCAATGTTGATCTGATTCCTCTCTCTCCCAATCCTCCTTGCCATTAAGAAACCAAGAGAAAAGAAAAGAAAACAATCCTTGAAGGAAAGAAGCCTGGCCAGGCCAAGTCAAACAAACCCACCCAGTAGACACATCCAAACAGGTAGGCTTCATTGACTGCCTTGAGTCCATCACCTCTTTTTCAGGAGGTGGGTCTGAAGATGTGATTGGTCTTTGCATTGACCAGAGGTCCTAAGTCTTTCAGAGTTATTTTTCTTTGCATTCTTGCTGTCCCTGTATACATTGTTCTCCTGGTTCTGCTCATTTCAGTGTTGGTTCACACAACCTAGAACTTTCTGAAATAGCCTATCTTGGCATTTCTTATGGCACAATAATGCCCCATCTAAAGCATTCTCTTCTCTGCTGGTTTGGGGAATCTGACTCATCAGTCCTACCATATTTCAAAATGAGCTATGATTTTCCCCCTCCTCCTGCTGATGTTAAACCCTAGGGTGACTGTATGCCTTTGGTTTGGAAACCTGACTCCAGCCTCTTGTGTTCTTGACCTTGCTTTCTGTTTGCTATGTCTCCTTTTCCCCACAATTCTTTGTTGAGCTTATGACCCAAGCCTGGCAACCCAACCATAACTTCTGATTTATGCCTTTGCTTAATGTTTTGTCTTAAGTGTTCTTGACACTGAACTAGCTATATCCTGACTCTAGTGAACTATAATGGCTCACATTTACAGAGCAAGTGCTTTCCTCACCATAGCCCCATAAGGAAGGCCATTCTACAATAGAGGAAAATGGGGCTCAAAGATGGTACATTAACTTGCCCAGGATCACACAGTGTCAGACCCAGGTTTTGAACAGAATTAAAGCTAGAAGGGACCTCTGCAAAAAGCAAAAGATTCCAGCCATCAGCATCAAAGACTAAATTTTCCAACATCTTTTTGACATAGCCTCAGTCAAAATACTACTGACTGAGAGTCATTACAAGGTATCTTGAACCTGAATCTCATGGCCAGGAGGTGCAGGTATATTGGCAATGAGGAAGGCAACATAGGTGAGCGTACTAGAAAGAAAGCAAGGTACAGGCATTCACCAACTCTAAGCAAGGTATTTTCACTGAGGCTCTGTAGTTGCAACATGATAGGAGAAATGTGTATGGAATATGCTGAGGTTTCTGATCAAGGGAGCAAACCTACTAGGCTAGGTTCAAGAAGCCACTGAGATACCTTGAGGAGCCAGTGGAATGTGTAACAACAGGAAAAAAAGACTTGAAAGCATGAAAAAGCTTATTTTCTCCCTAATGATTGTGATCTATCTGCCTTTCTGGCCTATCTTGACCATGCAGGGCTGATGTGTCACAGCTGGCATTGACATCACCTCGATGATGTCCATGTTGGCAGCTGTCAAAAGAAAAGATTGTTCTTGGGTCAAGTGAGTATTACTCATGATTACTTCTGCTCCCATAGGGACCCCACGGTAAACCTACCTTCATTGAATTGGGAGTAAAGCACTGTAATCTTACTGACATTATTAATTTAATTCCTGGCTGGTCCTCATCTAAATAGTCTTGAGTTGGACGGTCAAATGACCTAAACTTCCTGATGGTCTCCTTGCCACAGGATAAAAGCCAAATGATTTAGAGCTGGAAAGGTCCTTAGAAGCCATGGAATCTGACCCTACAGATAAAAAAAACTAAGGCTTGGGGGTGGAGCCAAGGTGGCTCCGTGAAAACGGTGTCTTACTGGAGCTCTCACAAGTGCTGTCAGATTCCTCTAAAAAAGTGAATATGAGCAGATTTGAGAGAGTTAGAAGCTGCTAGCAATCTGAGTGAGGCAAATTTCCCAGCCAGGAGAGCCCAAAAGGTTGACGGGATGGATCTGTAGGCTGGGAGAGTGCTCAGCAAGCAGAGCTGGACCAGACAGTGCCAAAGAGAAGCAGCTGTGGAAACCAGCCAGCTACCCAGGCTGGGAGAAAGCTGGGCACCCAAAACAGCAGAGATCTCCAAGCCTCCCAACACAGGATGGGAGTCTGTCAAAGTGATGAGAGGCAGCAGAGCAATGCCTCTGGCTATGAGACATCTACTGCTGAGGCTTGCAGCCCAAAGGCTTGAAACACACCTTTTTGAAATTCTGATCCCTCCCCCCACCTCCAACCCAGAGAATTCCTTGGGAAAAATGCTGGAATAGAGGAGACAGAAGTGGGATTTCAGTGGCCAAGCAGTGGGAGTTCCTGAGTCCCAGAGGGGCAGAGGCAGCAGGGGTCAACACCAGGAGCCCAGAAGTACCTTTGCACAGCCAGGGGAAGTGGTAGACACCAGCACAGACAAGAAACAGCTGAGACCATTGCTGAAGAGCAACAGTGCTGGAGAGCAGCCCCAGGGGAAAAGGAAACTTCAGGCAGCCAGACACCTCCCCCACACCTCAGGAAACTGAAGGCTATAATACACAAAGCCAGTAACTAGACTCACAATCCCTAGAACAAGAAACGTGGGACAGAGATCCCTGAGCCCCAAAAGCAGAAATCCACTGTAAAGCCAGGAAAAAGTTAGCCAACATGAAGAAGAACACGAAAAAAATGAGGACCACTGATTCTTTTTATGGAGACAGGGATGATCAAAATACCAATTCGGAAGAGGATAGCATTGACACTATACCCACATCTGATACCTCAAAAAGGAATGTGAACTGGTCTCAAGCCCAAAGAACATTACTGGAAGAGGTAAAGGAGGATTTAAAAAACCGAATTAGGGAGGTAAAAGAAAAAATGGAAAAAATGGAAAAAAAAACCCACTGATGAAATCAAGTCTTTAAGAAATAAGATCAGCAAAATGGCTACAGAGATTCAGAATCTAAATAGAGAAAATGATACCCTGAAGGGTAAAGTCAACCAATTGGAAAAGGAGACTTAAAAGCAAAATGAAGACAGCAACTCATTAAAAATTAGAATTGAGCAAGTGAGCAAGCTAATGACTCTATAAGGCATCAAGAAGTAGTGAAACAAAATGTAAAGAATGAAAAAATAGAAGAAAATGTGAAATATCTGATTGGAAAAACACCTGTCCTGAAAAATAGATCCAGGAGAGACAATCTAAGAATTATTGGTCTACCAGAAATCCATGATGAAAAAAAGAGCCTTGACAGTATCTTTGAAGAAATTATCAAAGATAACTGCCCAGAGGTCCTAGAACCAGAGGGTAAAATAGTCATTGAAAGAATCCACCAATCACTCCCTGAAAGAGACCCCAAATTGAGAACTCTAAGAAATATTATAGCCAAATTTCGGAATTACGAAGTCAAGGAGAAAATACTCCAAGTAGCCAAAAAGAAACAATTCAAATATCGTGGAACTATAGTCAGGATCACACAGGATCTTTTGGCTTCTACATTAAATGACAGGAGAAATTGGAATATGATATTCTGAAGGGCAAAGGAACTGGAACTACAACCAAGGATCAACTACCCAGCAAAATTGAGCATAATTTTTCAGGCAAGGAGATGGACATTCAATGAAATAAGGGAATTCCAGACCTTCCTGATGAAAAGGCCAGAACTCAATGGAAAATTTAATCTTCAAATACAAAACTCAAGAGAGACATAAAAAGGCAAATGGGGGACCTCCCCACAAAATTTATTAATCAATAAGGGCAAATTATTTAAATCTTCATATAGGATTATATCATCTTATGTAGGTTATATATAGTTATATATATATGTATGTATATCAATCTAGAGAATAGTACAGTTATGACAATTGAAAGGGATACACATAGACTGTGGATATCTGTACAAATTACTGATATAAGGATAAAAAACATAATTAAGAGATGTAAAGGGAAGGTTCTGGGAGAAGAGGTAAGGAGGTAGTAGAAAAGGGTAAATTACATCAAATGAAGAGGCACAAAAACACATTACAGTAGAGGGAAAGAAGGGAGGTAGAAGAGCAGTATTTGACCTTTACTTTCATCAGATTTGATTCAAGAAGGGAATAACATACCCTGATAAGTATAGGAATCCAACTTGTCCTACTGGCAGTAGGAGTGGAAAGAGGGAAAAAGGGAGGGGGGTTATCAGAAGGCAGGGAAGTAGCAAGTAGAAAACAGTAAAATAAGGGAAGAGAATCAAGAGGGAGGGTAAACTGAGGCAGGCAGTGGTCAAAAGCAAAACTTTGTTGAGGAGTGGAAGGGGAAAGAGAGAAATAAAAGCATAAACAGGGGAAATAGGATGGAGAAAAAGACACAGATAGTAATCATAACTGTGAATGTGAATGCGATGAACTCTCCCATAAAACAGAAGTGGAAAGCCGAATGGTTTAAAAACCATAATCCTACAATATGCTGTTTACAAGAAACATATTTGAAACAGAGGATTACACACAGGGTAAAGGTAAAAGGCTGGAATAAAATATATTGCACTTCAGCTAAAGTGAAAAAAGCAGGGGTAGCAATCCTCATCTCAGACAAAGCGGAAAGTAAAGATATATTTAATTACAAGAGATAAGGAAAGACACTACATCCTGCTAAAAGGCACCATAAACAATGAAGCAATATCATTGTTTAACATATATGCACCAAGTGGTATGGCATGCAAATACATAGAGGAGAGATTAAGGGAGTTACAGGAAGAAATAGACAGCAAAACTATAATAATGGGAGACCTCAACCTCCCCCTCTCTGAACTTGATAAATCTAACCTCAAAATAAACCAGAAAGAAGTTAAGGAGGTGAACAGAACTTTAGAAAAGGCAGATATGATAGACCTCTGAAGAAAACTGAATGGGGATAAAAAGGAATATACTTTTTTCTCAGTGATACATGGCACATACTCAAAAATTGACCATGCACTAGGGCATAAAAATCTCACAATCCAGTGCAGAAAGGCAGAAGTAGTCAAAGCATCCTTTTCAGATCACAATGCAATAAAAATTATTTGTAATGAAGAACCATGGAAAAAATAAGCTAAAAATTAATTGGGAACTAAATAATCTAATTCTAAAGAATGAGTGTGCCAAAGAACAAATCACAGAAACAATTAATAACTTCATTCAAGAGAATGACAATAATGAGACAACATACCAAAACTTATGAGATGCAGGAAAAGCAGTTCTTAGAGGAAGTTTTATATCTCTAAATGCTTACATGAATAAAATAGAGAAAAAAGAGATCAATGAATTGGGCATGCAACTGAAAAAGCTAGAAAAAGAACAAATTGAAAATCCCCAATTAAATACCAAATTAAAAATACTGAAAATCAAAGGAGAGGTTAATAAAATTGAAATCAAGAAAACTATTGAATTAATAAATAAAACAAAGAGCTGGTTTTATGAAAAAACCAATAAATTGCTAAACTTTTGGTCAATTTGGTTAAAAAAAAGAAAGAAGGAAATCAAATCACTAGTATCAAAAATGAAAAGGGTAAATTCACCTCCAATGAAGAGGAAATTAAAACAATAATTAGGAATTATTTTGCCCAATTGTATGCCCATAAATTTGACAACCTTAGGGATATGGATGAATATCTACAAAAATAGAAATTGCCCAGGTTAACAGAAGAAGAAGTAAAATTCCTAAATAACCCATCTCAGAAAAAGAAATTGAGCAAGCCATCAATGAACTCCCTAGGAAAAACTCTCCAGGGCCAGATGGTTTTACATGTGAATTTTATCAAACATTTAAAGAACAATTAATTCCTATACTTTATAGACTATTTGGGAAAATAGGTGAAGGAGTCCTACCAAATTCTTTTTATGACACAAATATGGTACTAATACCCAAACCAGGAAGAGTCAAAACAGAGAAAGAAAATTATAGACCAATTTCCCTAATGAATATTGATGCACAGCAACTCATCATGAGAATAATACACTATGACCAGGTAGTATCTATTCCAGGAATGCAAAGCTGGTTCGATATTAGGAAAACTATCAGCGTAATTGATCATATCAACAACAAAGCTAGCAGAAACCATATGATCATCTCAATAGATGCAGAAAAAGCCTTTGACAAAATACGACACCCATTCCTATTAAAAACACTAGAAAGCATAGGAATAAATGGAGCCTTCCTTAAAATTATAAATAGCATCTATCTAAAACTATCAACAAGCATTATTTGTAATGGGGATAAGCTAGATGCATTCCCAATAAGCTCAGGAGTGAAACAAGGATGTCCATTATCACTCCTATTATTCAATTTGGTAATAGAAATGTTAGCTTTAGCAATAAGAGAAGAAAAAGGAATTGAAGGAATTAGAATGGGCAAAGAAGAAACTAAATTATAACTTTTTGCAGATGCTATGATGATTTACCTAGAGAATCCTAGAGAATCAAGTAAAAAACTACATGAAATTATAAACAACTTTAGCAAAGTTGCAGAATATAAAATAAACCCACATAAATCCT
>CM053623.1:35951458-35993736 GCA_028646595.1 Phalanger gymnotis | reverse complement strand
CTTTTGTCATCCCTCCTTTTTTTTTATCTTCTTTCTCCTTTTTTTCCTGTGGGGTAAGATACCCAATTGAGTATGTATGGACTTTCTAAAAATTTAAAGTAGTGGATAATATGTCATTTTGTAAGAGATCTCTTATGGCAAAATGGAGGGGTGGAGCAAGTCTTGGAGTCAGGAAGTACTTGCCTCTGGTACACACTAACTGCAACTGTGGGCAAGTCACCGAGTCTCTGAATGCCCCAGACAGCTGGGGGAGGACTGCAGGTTACAGAAGATTTGCCAATCTGTATCAGTGGAGAGAATCTCCAAAAGAGGACTTCCCCACACTGATGAAATCACAAGTTTCGATCGAAGGAGAAAAATAAAGTTATTTTGGAGGAAAACATGTTATGACTATCCAATAGCTGAAGAGCTGTCATATGGTCGGTGTTAGGTACAGTCTTCTCAAGGTCATTTCATTGCTGACGTCTCTTCAAGTCCTGTTTGTATTCAAACCAAATAATCCAAATGTTTTCTTTCCCTCACTCGGGAGAGGTCACACCAGCAACAAGTGTCCAGTGGCATCACACTGACAACTTTCCTCTGCAGACTAGAAGCATGCAATCCATTGCAAAAATCTTCAAATATTGTGTGTGTGTGTGTGTGTGTGTGTGTGTGTGTGTGTGTATGCCACAAGATCTTCTCCAGCAAGGAACAGCCTGAGTCTGCCTATTCTTCTAAAGAGAGATAATCCAGAGGTCATACCATCTGCTAGAACTTAAATTCAATATTAAGGGCCTCAGAGGTCAGCTGGAAAAACATGATTAATATTTAGTTTTATGATACCAAAAAAAATTATGACTTGCTTGATTTTTTCTCCTTCTTCAACTGGCCTTTTTGCTTTGTGACAATTACCTTTTGGGTTATTTTTTGAGGGAAAGTGGAGTGGGGAGCGTGATGGAGGTTAGACAAGGGGCTCAGACCCGTGATTTCATCAGCGAAGGGATTTCTCATTGTAGGAAGTCCTTCCACCAATGTAGGTCAGTAACCATGTAGTTACTTGGAGTCGTGGAGAGTTGCTCTGGGGCCATAGAGAGGAGGATTGGTTTGCCCAGGTTATATAGGTAGAGTAGGCCTTAACTTGACCTGAACCCAAATCTTCCTGATTCCAAGGTCAACCCTCTATCCACTATGACATTCTGCCTCTCGTTTTTTAAAAATTATTTTATTTTTAATTTGTAAAATAAAACAAACATTTCCATAACATAATATAAAAATGATGAGTGTACATGAAACTGTAAATCTATTATGTATGACTTCCTATTCCTTTTAAATATATAATAAAATTATCATGTACATTTCTTTTTTCTCCCCTCCCCCTCCACCACCCTTGAGATGGCTACCATTAGAGACAAATAGTTGTATGCATATGTAAAATTATTCTATACATATTTCTATTTATCAGTTCTTTCTCTGGATGCAAATAGCATCTTTCTAAAATTGGGACACTAATTCATTGCTGGTGGCATTGTGAACTGATCCAACCATTTGGAAAGCAATCTGGAATTAAGCCCAAAGAGTTATTAAGCCTTTTGACCCAGTAATACCACTACTATGTCTATTTCTAAAGATAATTGGAAAAAAGGGAAAGAAGTTATCTGTCCTCCCTCTCATTTTACAACTCAATGAGCCTATATTTGTATTGATACAAATATAGATACTTATAGCTACCTATATACAGGTCTGAAGCTGTGCTCTTATTGATGGAGAGAACACTTGATTTAAAATTAACTTTCTCTACCAGTAGGTGCTATGATAGATAGATTACTTAAGTTGATGTCATTCAAAGTATTTAAGTCATTTGAAGTATTTAAACTGAATCCTAATTTTGCTTCAGACACTGACTTTGTGACCTCAGGGAAGTCACTGAATGCTCTTAGCCTCAGTTTTACCCTGTGTAGAATGGGACTTCCCTCCCAGGGCTATCGTAAGGACCAAACGAGATAATATTTGTAAAGTGCTTTGAAAACCTCAAAGCCTGGTAGCACCGCTTCAGCTGAGTATCCTCTTGTACAGCTTTCCCCTAGTTTGGTCCAGCAGGCTCTGATGTTTCAAAATAGGCCACATCTAAACCACCTTTCCTATCCCACTCCTCAAGGCACCATTCAAACATATGCACCCACCTGCCTTAGCTTATGGGTTGCTCCACTTAAGCTCGCCGGTCAGCAAGAGCCTTGGAAATGTCCAGCCTAGGGTGGCAATGAGGATTAAATAAAATAATTTGTGCAAAGGGCTTCAGACCCAAACACCATATAAATGTCAGCTGTTATTAATAGCGAAGATAAGGAGAAGCTGGTCGTGCTTCAGTGCTGGTGGGCTAGCTTGTCGACACATGAGCTGGTGGGGGTCCAAAAGTCTGAAGGACTTCCCCAAGTGTTTCAGGTGTGTGAACCTGTGGGGAGAGTCTTGGGACTCTAGGAATATATCATCCCCATACCTCTGGTTTGGAGGCTTCCTCTCCTCCCACCCATCCCCACTATAAGAGTTGAGGACACAGGATGGGAGGAAAGAACCCTTGCAAGAGCTGGCACATTTTTCTTTTTTTTAAATCACAGGAAGACAGGATTTGGTCAGGTGGTCACTTTATCCTTCTTTGTTCATCTGGGTGTAAATTTCTTAGCTGTTCCCTTAGTAGCTGGCTCTTGCTGGATGCTTAGGAAAGGGGACATTTTTAAAATGAAGTTCTACTCATATTTTAAATTTAATAATAATAGTAGTAGTTTTCATGAGTCTCTGGGGCAAAGATAATTTGTCACAAGGTGGTCAACTTCCTGGTGGTGGGCCACTCTGAACTCCCTTGGGCTTTTCTAGAGACATAGGTACAGGGCTCATCATTGGGTCCAGACTTGAAGACTTTCCAGCCTGATGGGACCTGAAAGGAAGGACTCGATGTCTGCTGGAAAAGCTGTTGAGAGCCTAGCATCACCACCGTGTCACAATGAAGCAGCAGAGTAGGACATGAGTAGGGGAGTTTTCAACAAATTGACTCAATACAATCTTTGAGATCAAAGAAGGGTTTTGATACATCGCACTGATGAACAAGGACAAAATCACAAATCTTCGAAATAATAAGCACACTTGAATTTTACGACTACGAAAGACTTTTATACCTCGTGCTGTGGCTCTATTATCAGAGAATATGGATTCAAATTTCCCTTCAGATGCTTACTAAATGTGTGCCCTTGGTAAAGTCATTTAAATCTCCCTGAGGCTTGGTTTCCTCTTTGAAAAATGAGTAGGTTGGTCTGTGAGATCCCTTCCAGCCTATAATCCATCTGGTCTTTATAATGACCCTCTGACAATTTTTTTGATGTCCATTTTACTGATGAGTTAGTCTCAGAGAAGTTACTTCAGGCAATTTGGTCAAGGTTAACTTGTGGCATGTAGTAGTACTAGTAGGAGTAGGAGTAGGAGTAGGAGTAAGAGTAAGAGTAGCAATAGGAGTTGGAGTAGTAGGAGTAGGTGGTGAGGCAGGGACTAAGACCTAAATCCTGTAACTTTAAATTCAGTGACCTGTGCATGATACTACACTGTTAACAGCTGAGTAATAAGCATTTATTAAGCATATATCAACTTTTCCTTTAATGAATTCATTTCAAGTCTCAAGAGAAACTAGCAAAATTTATTATTTGTGAAAACAAAAGTCTGAATGGCACTGGAAACCATGGTGGAATCAACCAAATGTTGACAAAATTCCTCTTTCTAGCTTTACTTTGTCCCTCTCTGAGAGATGGAACCATAACCACAGGTATCAGTCCTGTCATGTAGACGCTCATATTCTGCCCTGATCAAACTGCACCCACACCAGAATATCCTTCACTCAGATGTCAAATTGATCTGCCCAAAACACAGATCTGACTATGTCACCCCCATAATCAATAAATTTCAGTGGCTCCCTATTATCTCCAGGAACAAATGATAACTCTCTGTTTGGCATTCAAAGCCTTTCATAACCTTTCCAGTGTTCTTCCATTGCCCCCAGGTACTCTATGATCCCAGTGATACATACCGGTCTCCTTGCTATTCTTCACACGAGACACTCTTAGCTCCCAAATGGGCGTTTTCACTGCTTGGCTCCCAAGCCTGGAATTCTCTCCCTCCTCATCTTTACTTGTGGCCTTACCTGGTTTCCTCCCAGTTCTAGCTAAGTCTCTCCTCTTATAAGAAGCTTTCCCTGATTCCCTTTAAAGCTGGTGCCTACTCTCTATTGATTATCTCCAATTTATCTTGTGTATATACGTATCTTATTAGTACATAATTGTTTGAATGTTGTCTCCCCCATTAGACTGTGAGCTCCTTGAAAACAGGGACTGTCTTCTACCTTTAACTGACTCCCCAGTACTTAGTACAGTGTCTAGAATATTATTCGGTGCTTAACAAATGTTTATCCATTGACTGGCTGACTGATGTAAACTTTTGGTTTGACATTTTGAGGTTACTCAATACTCCTGTTTTATTGGAATCTCCTATTTCCTTAAGGCTGGTTTACACCAGAATCTACCCTGTTCCCTGGCCTATGGAGTCCCCCAGCTGGCTGTGTAATTCTCCATGCAATGGATCATACTGTGGGAAAACAAGTATCCCGTTTGGATTTTCATAGCTATTAGAAATGGGCAGGGTCTGTTACATTACTGAGCCCCTGTTCCTGCCAAGGCAGCCCAGGCAACTGCTGCTTCCACTAGAGAAGGTTCATCTGCTCCTGGTGATTAGCAAAGCCAAAGCCTTTCATATGGACGGGCTAGAGAAACGTTTCCTCGGAGTCCTGAATGGGCTTGCCAACTAGTGACCCTGCCTCTGCCACAAACCTGCCTTTGACATGGGGTTCCTTCATCTCAGCGGATGTCCTTTTTAAGTGATGGTTCCCAGACTGGGGTTTGTTTCCCCCCTAGGGGATATGAGAAGCTTGACAAGAAGGTCAAATTTAATTAACTCTTTGTTAAATGACTGTTATCCTATTAAAATATTCCAAAAGTTAGAGAAAGAAAATTACATTAACTTTATCATATAAGGATTCTTAATCTTTTTCTGTGTATTACGGACCCCTCTGGAAGTCCAGTGGAGCCCAGGGAACTCATCTCAGACTAGTTTTTAAATAATTGAAAGAAGTAATAAATTTCAGTTAGAGGTTCATGAAAATAAAGATATTATATATACATATATAATATATAATTTTTTCTATTAAAGTTCACTGACTCCCCCCCTTGCCCTGAATCTATCCATTAGTTGCTTGGGCATCTATATACCTCAGTTTAAGAACCCTTGTACTAAAATGATATACACACATTAAGCTCTTTATTTTATTTCTTTGTTTTAAATTTATTACTTGTATTATATTTATTTTTATATTATATTATATATTTTATTTTATATTATATTATTATTTTATTATATTTATTTCTTTAAGTGTATTTGCATAGTAAACTCTAGAATTTATTTCCTTTCCTATTGAATAAAGGAAGGTTTTACTAAAAACCAAGGATAATAGGGTTCCAAGAAAAAAGGTTGGGAACCCTTATTCTAAGGTAATTGAAAAAATATTTTTAGATGGGAAGTATATGGAATATTCCCCAATACTAACAGATAGCTTATTTTCTTATCAGATACAGTGTCTGGCAAATAGTAGATGCTTAATAAATGGTTGTTGACTGTTGATTGACTTATATTTGAAGGAAAACGCCACGTGAGTTATCATCAGAGACTGACCTGGGAGCCAATTTTTCGATAAACAATTTTATGCAAATAAAAATGTTCCCCCTTCTCCTTTCTCTCTGCTATTTCTCTCGAAACCTCTAGATGATCTTTGAATGAAATATCCTTCCTTCTTGCTCAAAGAAATACCTTAAATGGATTCCACCATCCTCAAACTTGTATCTAGTAGAGATTCTAACAGGATTTATAGGATTCACTGCTTCCTGGAATCAAAACAGAGAAGTGCAGATCAAGGTCAGCCTCCAAATACACTACAAAGGAATGAGTAAAGGAAAAGTGAAGGGGGTATGAGGGCAAAGGTTTGTAGACATGATGCACCTCTCATTAAAATTGTAGCCTTTCAGAAAAGCTCTTTTTCAGGGATATACCTTCACGAAATGATTTGTTTCTCATCTAGAATACATAAAGGCCACCGAAACTCTTTCTTTCCCCCTTCTTTTCATAACCCCTTTATGTTCGGGTCAGTTTTCATCCATCTAAGCCAGGCGGCAACTTTGGTTTAAATGACATTTCATGCCTGATAAAATTTCATTGGGTATTTTAACTTCTAATTTCTTTTATTGACTTATCGTGTAGCTGGAGGAAAATGTTTAGAAAGGGGGTGGGGGTGGGGGGGGAGGACTCCAACAGGGATTTACTGAAGTCATGTTTCAGCGAGGAAGGAAATACCATTGACTTTATTACAGCTGCCTAATGTTTTCCACAAACCGTAGACATCATGCATTGTATCTTGGTGACCTACAATAGCAGCTGACTGCTTGCACATGATGGAAATGTAATTTAGGCTTACTAAGAATTAACTATTTAACTTCTTCAAGGCCATATCTCCCATCCAACCTTATCGTTTTGTCCCAGTCTCAAGCAGTCATCAGACTGAGGTTTGAAAAGAGGCATTCAACTCCCTGAAAAGGGGTAAGAAGGGTGGAGGGTAGGGCAGGGAAAACACACAGAAGCAGACACAGATATAGACACAGACAGGCAGACAGAGAGACACACACAATATCCATGTTCTCTGAGCCTGTAGAACTGATGACCAACATATGGTGGAAGGCGCGCTGGGTTTAGAGGCAGAGATTTTGGGTACAAATTCTCGCTCTGCTATATATTTCCTGTGTGACCTTGAGGAAGTTAACCTTTGGGGGCCATGGTTTCCATGGTACAGTTGAAGGAACACTGTGTCTGGAAAGAGCATGGAACCTAGGTTTGAATACTGGCTTTGATGCTCACTACCTGTTTGACCATGGTGAAATCCCTTAAACTTTCCTGGGCCTCAGTTTCCTCATCTGTAAAATGAGTGACATCTGAGGGTCCTTCCCTCTCTAGATTGGTGATCTGATAGTTACAAAATTTCAGGTCTGGATCACAAAGTAAAAACAGAAACAGATAATGCATTTCTCTGGGCACCGAGGATACAAATATGAAAAAATTCCTGCCTTTAGGGGGCTTATATTTTACTAGGTGGGGAAGGGGTATGACACAGAGAAGTAAACAGAAAGCAGAAAAGCAAGGAATTACATAGGGGCGCTTCCAGTTCTGAATTTATGATCTTATAACGCCTCATGGCCTTTTCTAGTTCTAAAGCCTATGAGGGGTTTAAAATCTTGAAGGGATAGTTTGTTTGTTAAAAAAAAAAAGTCTGTTCTGTAGTCCAGTCCATTCTGTCCGCTCCACTTCCCCCACTCCCAATTCTTCTGTTGTTGGGGCCTTATCTGGTGGGTCAATGATGTGATAAAATGAAAAGGGAAGTGTGTTCACACACATACACCCTTTGGAGAAGGACCAGCCAGGGAACTTCCGTTAGGGAGAGGGAAAGGCAGTGGGAAAGTGAGTGATGGTTCAGGGAGGGCTCTATGCTGGGTAGGAGGAAAGTTCAGACTTCAGAGGAAAAAATAATAATATGCTAGAATGGTGGTGGCTGCTGAGGGAGCTCCAACAGGGACTGGCCTAATGAGGCTTCTCTGAGGATTTACTGCTGGGGCTGCTGGGGAAGAGACCAGGATGTAGAGAAAAGAGCTTCTACCCTGACTGGCTTCTCAGAGACCGGAGACAAGAGTGGGGGGATTCGGGAAGTTTGGGTTTTATTACTTTTAAAGAGACCTTGCCCACCTTGAGTTTGTTACATGTTTTTAAAAGTAAGATTTTTGAGATGAGAGAGGAAGCCAGATTTTGGAGGAAAAGTTTCTTTGTGTGTGATCTTAAAAGTGTTTTAGTCATTTCCCAGGGGCATCTGTGTCACCTCCACAGTGGGTGTAATGAATAGAGCACTGGAATCTGGAAGACTTGAGTTCAAATCCAACCTCAGACATGTACTAGCTATGTGACCCTGGACAAGTCACTTAACTCCCCCCTCCCCCCTTCCCGCTGTAGTTTCCTCATCTATAAAAAAGGTATAATATATGCCTACTTCTTGGGGTTGTTGTGAGGATGAAATAATATTTGTAAAGTGCTTTGTAAACCTTAAAGTGCTATACACATGTTAATTATTATTATCACAAACGATTATAACTATACCCCTTGTACCCATTGGAGTATTTCTCACAGCCATCAGCTTCTCCTCTAAGGCAGAGCGTGAAGGGAAGGGTGGACACCAACTCTTGGTAGAATATTTTCTTGCCTGAGAAAGATGGGCAACAGAACCATCACTAGAATTTATTTTTACACTCAGGGCAAATTTTACAAAATGTGTCCTCAAATACTTGTATATGACAAATTCAGTTGGCGGGGCGTGGGGAGAGAAGGTAGGGATATTGACTTTTGGATAAAGCCCAGCGGCTTTGTGATAGAAGGCTCCCCCTTGTGGTGAGACAGCCATGGGGCAGGAGGTTCAGAGCTCTCCCCATCTAGTGGTTTCCTATTGTAACTAATTATTATTATTTTCTCTGTGCTAACTTCTGGTGTTTCCATAATGCTAAAGAAGTTTGGGTGCTGTCTAGCTCTCCAGATGTCAGCGTCCTGGGGCAAAGCTTTGATGGCCCTGCCCTAATTACAGCTCCGGCGGGCATTTCTATAGGATATGCTCTTCCCGTCTGTAACTTAGTAGATAAATCTTAGGGGGAAGGAATCACTCAAGGCCTAGAGAGGTTGTGAAATGGCCAGGGTTACACAGATAGTAAATGTCAGAGGCAGGATTCATACTTTGATTCCAAGTTTGCCCTTTTATACCACACTGCCTCTATGGAATAAGGGAAGCTATTCCTTGAGAATTATTGTGGGATCAGGCTACTTCCCAGTTTCTCGTATAATGTTTTACATTAATCTCCTTTTCTTCAACACTCTGGGGGATTAAACGCTTACTCTTGCCTCCAGGATACAAAGCAAGCTACTGTTTGACACCTACAATCCAACCTCATTATACATTACTCCCCTTCCCATGTTCTATGGTCCAGCCTAAGTAGGCTTTTTATTGTCTGTCATACTTGACCTTCTATCTCCAGGCTCCAAACCTTTGCCCAGGCTGTATCCCCTGCCTGGAATGCATACATTCTTCACTGCCACTTCCTGGAATCCTTGGTTTCCTTCCATAATCAGTTCAAGTTCTACCTTCTTTCCCGATCTCCTTCCTTCTCCTCTCTGTCTCTCCAACCTCAGCCCACCAGCTCTTTATTTCTCTGTGCAAAAATCACCTTGTATTTTTAAAAAATATTCTGAATATATTTATATATATGTTGTCTCCCACAATCAGTCTTGAGGTCTTCAACATTTAGGGGAATGCCTGGCAAATGTTTTTTGTTCCGTTGTTTTCACTTGTGTCCAAATCTTCATGACCCTATTTGGGGTTTTCTTCAGCAGTGATATTGGAGTGGTTTGCCCTTTCTTTTTCTAGCTCATTTTACAGATGAGGAAACTGAGGCAAACAGGGTTAAGTGACTTGCCCAGAGTCACACAGCTACTAAGTTCCTGAGGCTGGATTTGTACTCAGGTCTTCCTGACGCCATTCTTTCCTCTAGTCATGGGACCCTTACACAAAATGTTCCAGACTTGGCTAGAAACTTTGATTATGTTACCTTGCCTTCTCATGGGTTATTATTGTTCTGTAGTTTTCAGTGGTGTCTGAGTCTTTGTGACCTCATGTTTGGTTTTCTTGGCAAAGATACTGCAGTGGTTTGCCATTTCTTTCTCCAGCTCATATTACAGATGAGGAAACTGAGGCAAACAGGGTTAAGTGACTTGCCCAGGGTCACACAGGTACTAAGTGTCTGAGACTGGATTTGCACTCAGGTCTTTCTGACTCCAGGCCCAGCACTCTATCCATCACACCACCTAGCTGTCTACCTGGAAAATAAATGCTTAATAAATGCTTTTTATTCATTCATTTTTAAACAGGGACTATATTTCCATTTTTGTCTTCATATCCCTAATGCCTAGCATATAGGAAGTATTTAATAAATTGACATTTTATAATTCTTTAAGGTTCACAAAGCATTTATTTCAATGGATATTGACAATGACCTCTAAAAATAGTTGCTAATGGGAGCAGCTAGGTGGCACAGTGGATAGAGCATGAGACCAGGAGGACATGAGTTCAAATCCAGCCTTAGATACTTACTAACTGTGTGACCCTATGCAAGCCACTTAAGCCTATTACCTCTCAAAACAAAACAAAACAAAAAAGTAGTTGATTATTGTTATCCCCATCTTAGAGATGAGGAAACCAAAATCAAGTTTAAGTGACTTGTCCAAGGCCACAAAGATAGACAATTTCAGAGGCAGGATTCGAACCCAGGCTTTCCTGAGTATCAATGCAGCACTCTCTCCATTAGGCCACAACACATGCCTTCTGTTTCATGTCTAAGGGAAGGGGTTGGTAATAGATGAGCTCTGAGGTTGCTTCTGGCTCTCCCACTGTACGATTGATTCTAATAGCAGCGTGCTCTCCAGGCAAGCTAGCAGTCATCTGTGAAATGAAGAGGCTGTCTTCATCCTTTGAGTGACTGACAGACATTTAGCTATTATTAGAAAATAATATCTTTCGGCCCCAAGAGCTCAGTGCCCGTTCACTGCTTTGTTCTTTCACTGACCTTGGTTCATTCCTGACAGGAGGAGCCAGTTTGATCCCAGCCACCAAGAGAAGTTCCATGACCAATACAAGGTCACAGAGAGAGCCAGGGTATCCTGACTTCTACCCCCAGGGCTCTTGTTGCCAGATGACACGGATGTACCCTTGTCCTGTGGGCTGGCGGATGTCAGCCAGCTTGAGAACTCCTTCTGAGTAATAAATCAGAGGTTTGTAGAAGGAAAGAAAGACAAATGGAGTCCTGGGTGTTTTCTCACAAAAGCTACAGGAAAGCAGCCCATCTGGTTCCCAAGATAAATCATACTAAGTGAGTTAGAATATATGGAAATGAAAAGCTGAGTTCAGGGTGCTTAGATGGGCTTGCAGGCTGAAGCTGACATGGGCTTGTTTAAAGTTAATTTAGCTCCCCCAGGAAAACAAGGAGGGGATACAGACTGCCAGAAGAAGACAGAGGGTAGCAGTAGCCCTTGGTGTATTCAAGAGGCCTGCCATGGGGAGAGATACAAAGAAATCACTTCAAATCGGAGACTGGCTTTATTGTCTTTTCTCCCTACTTTACTAAGTAGGAGTGGTGCACCCCCCTTCTTCCCCTTCTCTTCATAATCTGAGTGTTAGCATAGGAGAGACTTTCTTGTGTAGACTAAGAGGATCAGGGGAAGGGCCTACCAGGCTAAGACCCATGAACAATTTCTCCTCTAATTAACTTCAGCCAGAGGCTACTGAAGCTGCTACATCCACATTTACAACTGGTTTTCTGTTTTAGCTCCTTGGAATCGGTGTGCCTGGTGAATTCTAAGATCCTGTGAGAGCAGATATGGTGTTTATTTTGTCTTTGCATCCCAGGAATTCAGCAATGTCTCTGGCGCACAGTAGGTACTTAATAAATGCTTGTTGAATTGAATTGAATGTGAGGACATGGGTATTATACAGTATGTATGCTACACAACAGTACAACTCACAAAAATGCTTTTGTTCATCTGAATATATTGGTAACACAAGCAACTTTTCTTCAGGGAACTCTAGGCGAGGATATCATCAGAGTTCACATCTATGTGGAGCTCTACCCCTTGCAAAGTATTTTCCATGCAATAGCTCTATGAGGTAGGTTGTGCATGCATTATTTTCCCTCATTTTATAGAGGTAGAAAGTGAGCTGCAGATAGTTTAAGTTACTTGCTCCTGATGAGCAAATGTTAGAGGCAGAATTTGAACCTGTTTCTTCTGGCTCCAAGTCTTTCCAATGCACCATGTAAGAAATTTATTAACTCACATCCCCATGAGAAGGGGCAGCGAGGTGGCATCATAGTACCTAGAGTGCCTAGCCTAGAGTCAGGATGATTCATCTTCTCGAACTCAAATCTGGCCTCAGACACACACGCTAGATTGTGACCCTGGGATGATTGCTTAACCCTGTTTGCCTCAGTTTCCTCATCTGTAAAATGGGCTGGAGAAGGAAATGGCAAACCACTCCAAGGAAACCAAACATGGGGTCACAAAGACTCAGACACAACTGAAAACTACCAAACAATAGCAACCTCATGAAAAGGCAAGGTAGCATAATCAAAGTTTCTAGCCAAATCTGGAGCATTTTGTGTAAAACTCCTCTGACTAGAGGAAAGAATGGTGATCATGCTCCATGCCTGCAATCTGGGTCAGAGATAGTTCAAGAGCTTTGGGAAAGAAAGACATGCTTCATTATTGTTTCTGTTTCTTCAGAAACAGAGGAGACTCTGGGAAGTGAGCACCTAAACACATCCCTGATTCCCAACTTGCCACCCCAGAGACTTTGGGCAATTTCTCCTTGGGTGAGATTGGGGCTTCGCTCTTGCTTGAGCTGAGATATCTCATTCCCAGTGAGAGAATTCCTTTACTCTGTGTATTTTCTGATTTAATCAAATCTGCATTGCTCCTCTGATTTCTGCTAGCTATTTGAATGGATAAATGAGTTTACTCACTATTCATTATTTCTGATGTTCTTTTGTGTAATTGTGTAACAAGTATTTGTTGAGAAAGAATCCAGCCTGCAGGTATAAGCTTGGGGATGCTCCTTTTCTCCTTTAAAGGACAGTGACTAGGAAAGTGGCTTGAACCTAAAAGTCATACTCCTAGATCAGCAATATTTAGAGGGACAGATAGATAAAATTCTAGTCTGGCAAGCTTCCTCTCTCAAAAAAGGACAGAACAGCCAGGCTTGTGACCCCTTAAGCTGCTTACCTCAAGGCAAAGATCACAGTCTCTCTTGGAAAGCAGTGGGCAAGATTCTAGAGATATCTATCCATGCCTGTCTGCAAGCTATGTTTCCACAACCCACCTAGACCTACACATCCTGTACGTGGAAAGAGGTTCAAAACAAGGAAATAAATAATGAGACTACTAGGCCTAGATCCAGCTGCCTTTACTTCCTATTTGCTTATAATGCTATACTATTTTAATATACAGGGCAACTAGGTAGTACAATGTCCAGAATCCTGGACCTGGAGTCAGGAAGACTCATCTTCCTGAGTTCAAATCCAGCTTCAGACACTTATTAGCTGTGTGACCCTGGGCAAGTCACTTAACCCTGCTTGCCTCAGTTTCCTCACCTGTAAAATGAACTGGAGAAGGAAATGGCAAACCACTCCAGTATCTTTGCTGAGAAAACCCTAAATGGGGTCATGTAGAGTCTAACACAACTGAAACGACCCAAAAACAACATTCTAATAGAGTAGAGAAAATGAACTAAACAGAAGGCAGTGCTAGGATGGGGGGAAGACTTTCCCTTGGACCTGACTATCATGCAGAAACAATAAATAACTTCTATAATATATTTAGGTTGCAAATTCTGAGTCTCTAATAGAGAGAGTTGGTTGAGTGCTTGGGCCAGTTCTTCTTCACAGAAATTTAAGCCTTCCTTTGAAATGTCTATCAATACTTTCTTAAGAATGTAGTTATGCAAGTCTTCCCTTTGACATTTGCTTCCTTTCTCAATTCTGTAGAATCCTAGGCCTGTAATGAATTTTGTGAGGTTATCTAGCTCATCTCTGTGATTTCAGATAGACTCAAAACTTAATTAGCATTTTGTAACCTTGATTACTTCTTGATCTTAATTCAATTCAATTCAACAAGCATATATTAAGTGCCTCCTGTGTGTCAGGTGCTGAGAATACAAAGACAAAAAAACAGTGCTAGCCTCCAAGGATTTTATGTCCTTTTATTGGTTCATATTGCAGCCCCTTCATGCCTACCCTATACCAGGAGATTCTTGTCCATGTCTTTCCTGTGCATCCTCCACAAAGGAAATAGAAGCCATCCTCAGAACCTTTTAATTGTTGAGGATGCCTGTGCAGCCCCCAGGCTACTATCTGTATTACTTCTCTTTCTCTGTGAATAATAATAATAATAAGTATGACAATAATTAACATTTATATAGTGCTTACTACGTGCCAGGCACTATAGTAAGTGCCTAACAATTATTATCTCACTTTATCCTGACAACAGCCTTGGGAAACAAGTGCTAGTATTACCTCCATTTTACAGGTGAGGAAACATACAGATAGGGGGTTAAGTGACTTGCCCAAGGTCCCACAGCTAGTAAGTTTCTGAGATTGGATTTGAACTCAAGGCTTCCTGACTTGGGTGGCTCTGCCCATTGGGCCACCTAGCTGCCATATATATACCTTATATAACTAGTCCACCTTATTTTCCTATAGGTGATAATGAAAGGGGAAATGTTATTATATTAAAAAACTCTTCCAACAGCTTAATCTCAAAAAAGACATGCTGAGCAATCAGACCAATGTTATACCCAGGATTGGAAAGTTGCAAAATGTTGTCTTGTACAGAAAGAACTATCAGCTTGAATTCCTTATTAGTTTCACCGGGGGTAGGGCTACACATAAGTCAGTCAGCCATCATTTATTAAGCACCTACTATGTGCCAGGCATTGTGCTAAGTGCTTTGTAGTAAGAAGAATGACACTTAGAATTATGGAGGTAAATGAGGTGATTTAGTCAATTCTTCTGTCTTTGGAATTATTCCATGAGGTTTTACCCAGAATCCTTCCCAAACCACATGCAGCTCTGGGGCAGCGTGGCTTAGCAACTAGAATTCTAGACTTTGGAGTTGGAAGAATCCAACACATAGATTTACTAGCTATGCGATGCTGGGCAAGTTGCTTCTCCTCTCCCTGCCTCAGTCTCCTCATCTGTAAAATAGAGATAATGGTAAGGCCTTGCTCACAGGGTTCATGTGCAAATCAGATGAGATCTGGGATGCTATTTTAATATGAGTCATCTTTACTATTGAATCCTGGAGGGCAGAAGGGGGCAGCTCTGCTGGTATGAATTTATGTTTCTGTGTCACTTTAAGGTTTACAAAGCATTTTCCTAATAACATTGCTATGGATTGGGTAATAATAGTAACATTAATATAGCATTTTAAGGTTTACAAAGGACTTTACTTGTTATCTCATTTGAGCTTCATAATGATCTGGTCTACTATTATCCCCATTTTACAGATGAAGAAGATGTTGAGACAGAGAAGTTAACTGATTTGCCCAGAGCCACACAATGAAGTGTATGAGATAGCAGAAGCATGAGTAGCTCCATTTTGTAGATGAAGAAACACACGTACTGGCAGTGTGATTCAGTTTTGAAGAATTCTGGATTTTGATTCTGAGAACCTGTGTTTTAATCTTGCCTTAGACAAATCATGTCACCTTTCAGGCCTCCATTTCCTCATCTGTAAAAGGAATGGATTAGACTAGAGAATGTAAAATTCTTCCTAGCTCAAGAAAACCTAAGACTCAGGACCCAAACTTGGGTCCTCCAACTCTAGGAATGGTAGGGGGGGGAGGGAATTCTTCCCACTATATTACAACCTGTAGCAAGAAGGTGAGGTTGGCCCCAAAGGAGGACAGAGCTGGTTTCTTACCTAAACCGAAGAAGAATTAAGCAGCAGATTGAAGAGATGGCAGAGTCTCTAAGTCCAAACAGATCAGCCCACATGCCATGATAGGTTGACCTATAGCGTAAGCTACCAGCAGCCTCCATATGCAAATATAAGGAAAGATTTCTGGGATGAGTTTGGCAAATGAATGTGAATGGTCTTTGGAGAGGTATCTATTTCTATTTACTGGAACCTAGTGGGTTTTAAATAGTTTCACGGAACTTTGTGTGTTTATGTGACACACTAAATAGAAATTCCAAATAGTCAGTCAGTTACCAAAAATGTAATTGGATACATTACTTATAGAGCAGCTGTTCCAACATTTAGGCATTCCATTTCAGGCTTCTGTGAGCTGAGCTTGTCCAAAGAGACTTTCCTGAAAGTACGACATAGTAAATAGTGTCCATGAGCTGAATCTGCCCAAGCAGCTTTTTATGCTAAGTGGTTCATGGGAAAGCACATATGATACCAGGGAAACTATTTTGTTTGATTTCCCCTCCAAAACCACCCTGGTCTTACAATGAATTACTCAACAATCAGATAAAATAGGCTCAATACAAGAGGTCATTCTCTAGATCCTACCACATGAACACCTGTAACTGAAGGAAAGGATAAAATTCATTTGTGAAAACTTGATTATTCATGCTCTTCTCATTAGCTGTTTGCAAAGTTCTTCCTCTTCCTCTCTAAAATGGTTGCACTTCTAGATTTCAGACTGATGAGACGGTCACTCCACTTCATTGCAAGGACAAGATCTCATATGAGGAGCATCAATCAATCAATATACATTTGTTAAATGCCTACTAAGTACCAGACACTGACCTAATTGCCAGGGAAACAAAAGAGGCAAGAGAGTCCCTGTCCTTGAGGAGCTTACAGTCTAATGAAGAAGACAAATGTATACAAAGCAAGCTAAATACAAAATAAACAGGAAATAATGAACAGAGGGAATGCACTAGAATTAACAGTTTGGGGAAGAGTTTACAGTAAAAAAAAAAAAGGGGGGGGGAATTTTAGTCGGAATTTAAGAGCAGCCAAGGGGAATGCTTAGTCTTGCTGTGCCTCCTGGGCATGGTTGGAATTTGTTCTTGTCCACCAGGTAGGGTAAGATGCTATAGTTTGTTTGTTTCACTTAAGGCTTTTCACCAGAAGAGCTCAATGGACTATACAAAAAACTTGAAAACAATGACCATTTTGCATTAGCAGTAGGGAGGACAGGGACAGTCAGGGAAAAATCAGGAGAAAGGAAACACAGCTACCTCCAAACCACTTTTGGCACCTGTGATAAATGGGTCCAGGAAGAAGATAGGATAATTCCAGACAAACGAATGAAAGGATCTCACAGTTTCAAGGAAATGGGATGATTCTGGACAAAAGAATCACCGAATTTCACAGTTGGAAGGGATGTCGGAGGTCATCTAGTCCAGTCCATACTTGAATAAGAACCCTTTATGTACAATATACCCTAAACTTGGTCATCCAGGCTTTGCTTGGAGGCCTCCAAGGATAGCAGGGCCCCAATGCATCCTAAGGCAGTCATTGTTTTTTAGAAATTTTTCCTTAAATAAGGCATCAATTTGTTCCTATATAACTTCCATTCATTGGCCCCAGTTGTGTCCTTTGGAGTCTAAGGAAAAGTACGTTTCTTCTTGATCTCAGCTCTTTAAATACTTAAAGACTTCTTTCATCTCACGTAAATCTCGAGGCTGAACATTCGTAATTTCTTTAACCAATCTGTATATGGCAGGAATTCAAGACCTGTTTCCCTCCTATTTGCCTCCTTTTGGATGTTTTTCATCTCATTAATGTCCTTCCTAACACAGTTCTTTAAATGTAATCTCACCAAAGTAGAATATAGGAAAATTAGCAGCTCCTTTATCCCCAAGGTAGGCCAAGATCTTATTACCTTTCCTGGCTGCCATACCACATCACATTGTTGGTTCATGCTAAGCTTGCATCCCACTGAAGGCCCTAGATTTTTTTCAGACTAACTGTTGCATAGCCATGCCTCTTCTATCTTATACTTGTGAAGTTGGATTTTTAACTTTTAATTTAACTTTTTAATTTAATTTAATTTCACTTTTTAATTTAATTTAACTTTTATTAAATGCCATCCTTTAAAATGTGGCCCACTGTTCTAACCTATGAAGATCTTCTTTGATTACTTACCTGTCATCCAGTGTGTTGCTATCCATCTCAGCTTCCTGTCCATTGCACATTTGATAAACATGTCACGTATAGCTTTATCTAGGTCAGGGGTGAGGAATCTGTGGCCTCAAGGCCACATGTGGTCCTCTAGGTCCTCAAGTGCTGCTCTTTGACTGAAAGGCCTTGAGGCTGCAGGTTCCCCACCCCTGAGTTCTAAGTTATTGATTAATCATTAATAGAACAAGGTTGTACCCAGAATCTAAGGATCCTCCCCTACTAAGAATTCCTTTCAAATTGGCATCAAACCATGTGTAGTGGGATGTAGCCACAGAATTCTATCACACCTACATGTTTCTTGGAAAAAAGATCACTTGAAGGGTCCCTTCCATCCCTTCAACTATTCAAGTAACAACCTGAATTGGTGACAGCTCTAGGAGGAAGAAGTTTTAGGACTTTTCCCAAATGGACTAAGTACCATCTGCTTCATGTCATAGGCCCACAGATGGTAATATCCCTCTTAGGAGACTTCAAACATACTTGTTTTACAATGTTAGGAATTATAATGTATACAACATGCAGTTCTAAATGTATCGTTTGCGTTTGTAACATACTGTCCTTTAAGCTTGAAGCATTTATCATGTTAACTACAGATGTGCATTTATTTTAAAAAAAATTAAGAGGGTCTTGGTTCCCTGCTGTTTGCTTTCAGTAAGTGTGATGATTCAGAATGCTTTTCCAGGATAGAGTAGCTTGAGTTTATTCCCTTGCGTAAGACTCCTTTCTAGTAGCCACGTAATAATCAATGATGATGATGATGATGGCTAGCATTTCATTTCTGTAGCATTTTAAGGTTTGCAAATTTGATTCTTGCAACAACCCTGGGAAGTAAATGCTGTTATTTTCTCCATTTTACAGATGAAGAAACTGAGGCACACAGTAGTTTAGTGACTCGCCCAGAGTCACACAACTCGTAAGTGTCTGAGGCAGGATTTGTTCTCTGGCCTTTCTGATTCCCAAGCCCAACACCAAGAAACATAGCACCCAGGGCGAGAAAAATTAGGAAAGCTTCACTCTAGGCATGCTGGCCAGTCAGGTAGCGTTGTTTAGTATTTTGTTTAGTTACGGTTATCACATTAGGAAAGACATTAGTCTACAATCTCTGAATCCCAACTAACAGAATTATCTTAAATTAGGACCATATTTTTTTTTCTTATTTTTATTCTCTTAGAATAGTTTCTTAATCAAATTCAAATTTAAGAAATTAAATTGTCTACTTTGATCATCTTCTCATCAATTCTCCCCTTCCCATCTTATCTTCCCCTCACAACACACACACACACACGTACATGCATGCACACACATGTACATGCATGCACACACACCATCCAAATGTCCTGTGGTTAAGTGAATGCACAACCAAGTATTACTTCATAGGTAGCACATTAGGTAGAGTTCTACACTGGAACAGGAAAGACTTGAATTTCAATTCAGCCTCAGATACATACTTGTTTTGTGACCTTGGGCAAGTCACTTAACCTCTACCTATCTCAGTTTCCCCATCTGTAAAATGAGAATAGTAGCATCTTCCTTCCAGGGCTGATGTGAGGAACAAATGAGAATATTTGCAAAGTGTTTCACAAACCTTACAATACTGTATAAATAGGCAGTCAGGGTTCCACAGTATGTGTTGTGTCCTATCACCTTTGGCTAAAGATAGGCAAGTAGTGTGGTAACCGTGGAGAGATCTGCGGATCTCACCCTTCTACTTACTAGCTGTGTGAAGGACAAACAAGTCCCTTCCTTTCTCTGGGCCTCAGTTTCCTCATCTATATTGGACCAGATGACCTCCAAGACCCCATTCAGCTCTAAATCTATCTATGATCCTTTGATCTTCCAAGCACTATAAGAATTTTTGGCGGGGCCAAAAGTATACCTCCCCCAAACATCGCTTTTTGCCTGGAAGTCCACTAGTAGAAATTCCTTTCTTTGACATCATGCTTCTCATATCCTTGTATGGGACCCATATTAAGCCTTATCTGTCATCTATACCTAAACTCCCTCCTTCTACCTGTTGAAAGTGATCTTTTTTCCCCCCCCAGATTTCCCTAGAGCACTTTGGATCTCTGCCTTGCAAGTCCATTTTGGTCATTTATTTGTGTACGTGTCATAGGATCATAAATTTTAAACCAGAAGTTTCCTTAAAGGTTATCTAGCCATTTTGCAGAAACAGAGACCTAAGAGGTTAGAATCATTATGATGAGGGTCCATGCCCTGCCTCGACTGCCTCTGTGACTCTGGACAAGGATCCAGGACTAAGTCGCTGAGAAGACACTGACGTGCATCGGTAAGAGAAAGTTTCCTTATCCGTGAGTTCTGTCTGGCGATGAAATCTCAAGGCTGGTCCCTATCCCTAGCCTATAGTCTTGGCAGAATGCATTCTTCATCCATTTCTTTTGTGAGTGTTTGGGTCAAGCTCTCTGGACCATCTCTCAGCAGCAAAAACCAAACCAACCCCCAAAATAACCAACCGGGGTTTATGTGCTACGCTCCATCCAGTGAAAACCCTGACTTCCTCCCCAGGTACCTTTCCAGCCTTATTTTGCATTAAATCCCTCTCTGCGCTCTATGAGCCAACCAGACTGGACTGCTACACACTCCTGGAATTTGGCACTTCATCCTCCACCTCCATCACATTTGCACAAGCTGTTTCTCATGCTTAGAGTACATTCCCTCCTCATTTCTACATCTCAGAATCCTTGTGTTGCTTCGAGACTAAGCTCAGATGTCAATTCTGTGAAAGCTTTTTCCCTTCTGAAATCACGTATATTTACTTCTCCATATTTTAACAACAGAACATAAGCTCATTGAAGGCAAAGACTCATCTCATATTTGTAGCCCTACTGCTCGGCACTGTGCCTTCCTTACACATAGCAGGCAACATTTGTTGAATAAATGAACCAATAAATGTTTCTCAGGCTTAGTCTTGATATGCGTATAAAGATTTGCCATAAAGATTTAATAAAGGTGAATCGCCCCAGTGCCTAGCATAGTGGTACCTGGCAGGTAGTAGACATTTTGTTGTTATTCAGTCATGTCTAAGTCTTTGTGACCCCTTTGAGGTTTTCTTGGCAAAGATACCAGAATGGCTTGCTATTTCCTTCTCCAGTTCATTTTACAGATGAGGAAACTGAGGCAAACAGAGTCGAGTGACTTGCTCAAGGTCATACAACTAGTTAGTATCTAAGACTGGCTTTGAACTAAGGTCATCCTGGCTCCAGGTCTGGTGCTTTATCCACTGCACAACTTAGCCACCCCTCCTTTCACATAGCAGGCAATGAATGAATTAAGCAATAAATATTTCCCCATAAATAGTCTTGACATGTGTTGTAAGTGTTTGCCATAAAGATTTTATAAAAATGAATATCCCTGGTGCCTAGCATAGTAGTATCTGGCACAGAACAGGCACTTAATGAATAAGTTAATGAATGTTGATAAGAAAGTAGTTATTATCTTTGGGTTGATTGGATAGATGGGCCCAATGAGTTACTGTCAATTGACATGCCTAGGAGAGGCATTACAGACAATGAACTGGGACCAAAATGAAAAAAAAAAAGAATTGAATTTGGAAAAAACATACAGCATCCTTAACAATTCCCACCTGCTCTCTGACAGAAAAGTTCCTATTTTAACACTAACATTCTCTAGAGGACACTGGAATATCTTATTACGAACCTCGAAGAACCAAAACTGCAGGTGTCCCAAGGGAAGCGGAGACCTGCATGGTGGGTATGAGGAGGCTATATTACATTAGCAACAAGGAAGGGCTGAAAAAAGACATTATCAAGGAAACATATGACAAGAAGGAGGTAAGCCGGTCATGTAGGAAGTACAAGGGAGGACAGATGGTGATGGCATAACTGGTGATCCTAGGAACCAGGGCAAACTCATATGTGGGAGACCAAGGGGAAGACCTTGACCTTGGGACACAAGGCCTTGTGATAGGAGAGACCCCAGATTCCGCCGCATGGTGGGAATCCACTGGACTTCATGAAGTTATTTCTGGGGGAGAATGAGCCAGGTAGGAGCTCACCTGGGATATGGCTTCCAGTGCTAATCATTCTTGCTCACTAGATACTAAGCTCAGTTATTTCTACCTGGTGAAATAAGTACTATCTGTGCCCTGTAAATTTTAGCCCTTAGGACAAAGTCTTGATCACCCATTCTAGTGAAAGCTCTGACAAAGGGCAGCCTTTGTACCCATGAAATGTTAGAAGGCCTCCAGTGAGCTTGGTGGATCCTTTTTGGAGATGAAGTCATGGATGAGAATCACACAGATACATAGATGAATGATGATTGGTAATATTGCAGAGATGACTCATGTTGATGGGATCATGGATATTCTGAAATACTAAAGTACTGGGAAATCTACAGAACTAAGGAATTTACGAACATTGGAGCACTTTAGTTAAATCCCTTTAACTAACCAAATATAAGTAGTAAAGAAATGGAGATATTAAATGTTTTCACATTGGGCCAATTAACAAGTTGGGGAAACAATACTAGGATCGAACTGGTACAAATTTTAGGCATTTTAATAAGAGTAGAATTTTACACAAAAACCCACTGTCATTCTTATTTTGGCAATAAACTGAACATAGGTGTTTCTGGTTAAGAATCTGAGAACATTTTTTATAATTTACAGTTAAATTTAGATTGAGAGAAAAATCCCCTAATAAAGTATACCTGATACCCTGCTCATGGGGTAGACAGGAGTGTGCTGAAGCCAGCCTGCATTGGTTTGTGAAAGCTTATTGTTACATTTTCAGTGTTAGCCTTTATACTTTAGAAATCAGCAAACACTATGAACCAGGGCTTGATTTATTTTGTTGCTTGTCTAGACTTAAGTAATGGAGAAAATGTTGATAATGGAGATTAAATGTAAAATTGTGTCTGGAATTAAATTTTTTTTTCAGAGAGCCAATTGTTAAACATTTACCAGCAAACCCTGTGTGGGGTCTCTAGGTCTTTCCATAGAGTGGATGCTCTGGCAGAGCCTTCCAGACTGGAAAGATTTTGAAAGTCGACCTCACAAAGGAATGAATGTCTGTTTTCCAAACCTGGTCTGACTAAGTTTGGAAGTTCTCATCTCCAGGCTGGTTATAGAATCGAGGGATTTTTTGGCCATACCAACTCTTGAATGCTAGCTAATAAGTCATGCTGAAATTGCAGTTTGTATCAGTGGAGGGAGCTTGTAAACTAAGGAAATCACCTGAATCCTAACTTTCAAAGACCAGTAGATAATGAAATTTTTCTCATTGCAGAGGCAATTGGGGTTAAGTGTGTTGCCCAGGGTCACACAGCTAATAAGTGTCTAAAGTAGGATTTGAACTCAGATCCTCCTGATCCCAGGGCTGGTGCTCTATCCATTGCACCATTTAGCTGTCCCCAATTATAAAATATTTTTAAACCATATTTTCCCAGTGCTTAAATGCCTCCCCCAGCTTCCTTAGCCTTATCAGGATGCCACATAGTAATCTGAAACTATACTACTCTGAAAGAATTAATGCCATTTCAACAAGAGTTTCATCTGTTTCCAGGTAGTGTGTTGGCAACTGTGAGAATCTGCTTCATTGGGAATAACGAAAACTGCCTTTCTTTTATGAAATGGAGGAAGGCATTCAATTCCCATGTTCGACAACCTCAACTATGTGTTGTGGGCTGCATTATGTTTAGGTCAACAGTAAATTGAAAGGTTGGAATTGGGTTAGACCATTAGAGTGCCATAATTCCAACTGGGAATGGTCTCAAATTTAGAAGGGGCTACTATTTTTTGTGCACGTCTCAGATTTATAAAATTTTGGGCGGTTATATAATCATCTCCCCCTCCCCAAAGTCCTGCTCCAGTGCTTCTTTGTGGTACAGAGGCGATCTTAATATTTTTTTGGAGGCAATCAGAATGAAGTGACTTGCCCGGGATTGCACAGCTAGTAGGTGTCTGAGGTCAAATTTGAACTCAGGTCCCCCCGACTCCAGGGACAGTGCTCTATCCAGTGTGCCACCTAGCTGCCCCTTTTAAAAAAAACTTTTTTTTGGTTGACCTTAGGTTCTTGAAGGAGAGCACAAACTCTGACAGCACTAAACACAGTGTCTGGCACATAGCAAGTGCTTAATAAACATTTATTGACCGACTGATTGACAGGTCCTTCCAAACAGTTAGTGTTTTGAGTTCAGGCTCTATGATTGACTGTATGTATATTTGTCATCTGAGGACCAGTCTAGCTAAGGCTAGAAAGGGTTATCAGTAGAAGGCTGACTGCAGAGTGATGGATTTTTTCCCCTGCCACATGAAGACTATTTACTAAGATAAAGAAATACTGTAACTTGGATCAATGGTAAGAAAAATCTATTCCAATAACTACTAGCATTTTATATATGGATCACAAAGCACTTTACAAATATTGTCTCCTTTTATCCTTACAATAACCCTGGGAGATAGGTACTATTATTATCCCCATTTTACAGTTGAGGGAATTGAGGCAAACAGCAGTTAAGTGACTTGACCAGGATCACATAGCTAGTAAGTATCTTTGGTCAAATTTGAACTTGAGTCTCCCTTATTCCAGATTCAGCACTTTAGTGACTGTACCAACTAATTGCCTTAACCTGGGGTATCAGAACTTTTTTTCTTTTAATATCTTATTAACTATATTTTGATATAATTAGCCCCCTTTGTAATCTCTTGTATTTTATTTTATGCATTTAAGAACATTATCTTACTGAAAAGGGGTCCATAGACTTCTCCAGACTGCCAGAAGTGTACGTGACAGAAAAATGGTTTACAATCCCTGATCTGTTTTGATGAAATCACGGATCCTTAATGTCTTGGGAAATTCATAAGCCCTTGCATTTTTAATGCTTCTCCTCCTCTTTATTCTCTTCTTCCATCTCTTCCCTTCCTGCCTTCCTTTCTTTTTCTTTCTTTCTTTCTTTCTTTCTTTCTTTCTTTCTTTCTTTCTTTCTTTCTTTCTTTCTTTCTTTCTTTCTTTCCTTCCTTCCTTCTTTTCTTCTTCCCTTCCTTCCTTCCTTCCTTCCTTCCTTTTCTTCCTTCCTTCTTTTCTTCTTCCCTTCTTCCCTTCCTTCTTTTCTTTTTTCTTCTTTCCTTCCTTCCTTCCTTCCTTCCTTCCTTCCTTCCTTCCTTCCTTCCTTCCTTCCTTTCTTCCTTTCTCCCTTTCTTTGCCTTCTCTTATTCTTCTCTCTTCTTCCTTCTTATTTTCCTCCTCCTCCTCTTCTTCTTCTTTTCTTCCTCCTCCTCTCCTTTTGTTGTGTCTATGATTTCATACTATCTACAGACACAGCTAAGAACTCAAGGATGAAAGGGAAGGGAATGGGAGGGCAGGAGAAGGGGTAATCATATTTTCATAGATTTAGAGCCAGATGGCACCTGAGAGATCATCTAAGTCAACTCCCTCATTTTACCAATGAGAAAAATGAGGTTCAAAGGGAGGTAGTGACTTTTCCAAAGTTACATAGGTAATTGGTGGAACTAATATTTGAACCCAGAGCCTCTAACTTCAAATCCAGTATCCTTCCCAATGTCCCATGTTTCATCATTGGTATGGATAATTCTTGGTCTGAAAACTCTGTCATCTCCTGCATATTAGCAATTCCTTCATAGCTTCCAGTATGAGTTTGATCCTGTGCTGTCCAATATTTTTATCAATGACTTGGATAAAGGCTCATGATGTTTGCAGATGACATGAAGCTGGAAGGGATGGTTGACAGACAGTATACAAAGAGGATCTTGGCAGACTAAAATATTGGGCTGAATCTAATAAGATGAAACTTAGTCGTTGGGATAAATGTAAACCCTTGGGCATAAAAATTTCACACTTATAAGACGAGGAGGCATAACTGGACAGCAGTAGTCCTGAAAAAGATCCAGGGGTTTAAGCGGGCTGTGGGCTCAACACAAGTTAGCAATTTGCTGTGGCAAGCAAAAATGCTAATGAGATCTTCGGCTGCATTAAGAGAGTCAGAGCTTCCAGAGAGAGGTGGAAATAGTCCCAGAGTACTCTGCCACATGAGAACTCCCTTGGAGTATTGTGTTCACTTTCAGGCACGTAGCTTAAAAAGGATATTGACAAATTGGACATGTTTAGCCTAGAGAAAAGATGCCTCAGGGGCTATCATAGCTGTTCTCAAGGGTTTTGAAGACTGTCATATAAAGGAACAACTTTATAAACTGGTTGGTCCCAGAAGGAAAGGGTACAAGTTGCCAGGAGGCTAGATTTAGACTTAAATTTAGGCTAGATGTCAGGAAAAACTCCTAATAATTAGAGCTGTTCAAAAGTAGAGCAACCAGGCTCTAAGATTGTGGGTTCTTCCTGTGAGGACTTCAAGCAGTTTGAATGGCCACTTATCATTCAAGTACGTTATAGTGGAGAGTCCTTTAACGTATGAGTTAGACTAGATGGCTGCTCAGGTACCTTCTCACTCTCAAATTCTGTATCCACAAGGCATCCTAAATTCTCTTTTGAAGGATGTGACATTGTTTTCATTTTTTTGCTGTAATATCTAAAAAAAGGAAAAGAGAATTGCTATGGCTGCTATAGTTTCACTCTCTCAACCAGTGGTCACATTGGGACTACTTCCCAAACCTTTTTTGATCCAAGGATTTGATCCCATGGATCAACTATTTAATTTACCTGAGTGGTCACCACAAACATCTCCTCTCCCATCCCCCATCAAAGTCAGCAGAATTCTTTGTATGAATTGTGCTACTTTTGATTAGATACCAGCAAATGAGGTGATGACTAATTTAAAAGAATTAAATATCTAACATGGCTAGCAGCTCCCCTGATTTGCCAGACTGAGGCTACTTCAGAGGAGCTTGGCACTGAGCACTTGATCCATGAGGAAAATCAAGTCCTCAGGCTCTGCACTGAAGGAATTATGGTTTGAGATGACAGTTGTCCCTTATTGGTGCCTTGGACTGTGGGATGGTATCCTCAAAGTTAGCGACTAAGTCAAAAAGAACCACCCACTCATTAGCAGATAAGAACTGAGAGAAAGCAACTTCCTCTCTCTTTCTTAGAACATGTATCATTTGGGACTCTGGCAATCTATCCCTTAAAGGTCCACAAAGGGAAGGAAAGGATCTCTGTCCTCACCATCCTCCAGCAGCTATCACGGTTACATACACAAGGAAGGGAGACCATGTACTGCCAAGATGAGCTTGAGACTGGACCTCAAATCCCTGGCTATCTCTGATTTTTTTGTTTGTTTTCCTTTTCCCTAAGCATATGTGTTCAAACAGCTATATGGGTGGGGTTGATTGATTTACTCAATTAAGTCACTCCATCCCACCACTAGGTGGCACATGTATGTGACATAGAGTACTGGGTTTGGAATTAGGAAGACTGTTCTTCGTGAGTCCACTTCCCGGTTTGTGATCCTGGCCAAGTCACTTACCCTGTTTGCCTCAGATCTTCATCTGTAAAATGAGCTGAAGAATGAAATGGCAAACTACTACTCCAGTATCTTTGCTTAGAAAATCCCAAATGAAGAGTCGGATACAAACTGAATGACTAAACAACAGCAAACCCTACTTAAACTAAGTGATAAGGTACCCTAGGGACTTAACCAAATGAAATCAATCAATCAATCAGCATCAAGCTGAGCATTTAGTTTCACTTAATCACAGACTTTAGCTTAAAGATAAAAGATTCTAGGAATTTAAGAATACGGAAATCTTTTTCAACTAGGCTGATGAAATTTGGTCATGCCCTAGGGGTCGTCTAGAAATTATCAACTAGGTCATTTGTAAATTATCTATAAATTAGCAACCAGTGTAATTTGAGAGGTTGTGTATCAAGTGTAGAATCACTGTGAATCCCTTCAGAGGGAACCATCATGGAAGGGGCGGTGGCGCAGGAGGAGAGCCCTTGGTTCAGCCTTGATCTAGGTCCTCTCTCTTCACCCTTATCCTTGACCAGAGTTCGAAAGATGTTGGATTTCCCATCTTTTCGTCAGCATCCAGGCAGCAATCCAGATCATCTGATGGCAATGTCTGCATTGGAAGCCTCAACTATAAGATGGTCTGGATTTCTTTAGTTCTAGAGGTCAGGAATTCCTTATTAGGTACTTCCTACAATGACACCAATTCTCAGAGGAGAAAATGAACAGACAAAAAACTAAAGCCCAAGTCTTACCCTGACTTTCCGGGACATCTAGACTTGTAAGTTGTGTAGGCAGTACACGTCAGAGGTGAAAATTGTTTGCCAGTTTCACACAATGTAAGTATTTGATAATATGTACTTTTTAGTCTTTTGTGTTGGGGGAAATAAATAGCTGTCCTCTACCTGATGTCTACTATTTTATGTAGTGAATATTTTTCTAGAAGAGATTCTACCATTGTCTCTTGGAGAGAACCTAGACATGACCTAAGCTATATTGTTTGAATGTAGAGCTGGAGTCCCTTATGGGAAAGGGGGGTGGGACTCCCATGGGCTGTAGGTGACATCTCATAAGTAATCACTAATTTATGCTAACAACATAAATAATAGATTTAAAGCTGGGAAAGATGGGAAATCTCATCAAGTCTAACCACATCATTGTATTAGCCAGTGTTATTCCATAGTGTTATTACAAGGTTAGACTTGGAGTCAGGAAGTTCCAAGTTGGAATCCTGCCTCAGACACTTACTGAGACAGATATATGACCCTGAAAGTCACTTCAATTTACTTGGCCTCAGTGTCTTCATCTCTAAAATTTAACTAATAATAGCACCTACCTTATAGGATTATTGTGAGGTCCAAATGAGATGCTTATATAAAG
This sequence comes from Phalanger gymnotis, assembly GCA_028646595.1. NCBI lineage: Eukaryota > Metazoa > Chordata > Mammalia > Diprotodontia > Phalangeridae > Phalanger > Phalanger gymnotis. The sequence goes on along the minus strand of CM053623.1, from coordinate 35,965,068 downwards.
CACTCTGCAAGCCTTGTTACTGTCATTGTCTTTGCTATTATTATCATTATGGATGAGAAAAGTAATATAACTTGTCCTAGATCACCCAGTGAGGGAGAACCCAAGTCTCTTAACTCTTGGTTATATTACAAGGAAAAAAATCCATTAATACCACAAGAAGCCCAGCCCATGGGGTCATCTGAAAGATCCACACCACGTCTCCAAGACTGACTTGGGTTTTTTTCACTCCCCCTCAAGGACTCCTGACCACAGAATTACAGAGAAAGACAAGAAAAGGCAAAAACACTGAGCCCGACTTCAGATTCTTGTGTGGATGCAAATTCCCTCCATCTGCCACGCCTTCCTTAGGAATTAAAACCAAGAGAATGCCTGCCAGCCAGCTGGCTGACTCTAGGGTATTTCATCTAAGCTCACTGATTATGGAATCATGGGCAGGTATTTGCTAATGCAACTATGAAATTTCATATTATTTGCCTTTCAAAAGGGATCTGTTAGCCATTCTTTTCTCTTTCCCTGGACTACAAAAGTAGAGATTCCATTTTAAAGACATAATGCACACACGTACACACACGTGCACACAGAGTTCCATAATGCGTGGAATATTCTGTTATTCTGAATGTACCTAAGTCCTATGCATTCAACTCCTCACTAGGCAAATAGAAGCAGGGGGAGCTCTGCTAGAGTAGCTCCACAAAGGGGCTCAGTGTCTGCATCCTATGAGGAGTCAGTGCAGGAAAACAGTTCCTGGAATGGTGAAATAATTCATCTGTAAACGGATCCCACATCACTTCCACAGCAGCCACAGCAGCAGAGGCTGGAGCCAGACAAGAGGCCAGGGAAGAGACTTCCCTAGAAGCTAGCCAGGAAGCCCAGCCACAGGCAGAGACGTTGGGACAGAAGACACATTCCAGTGGTTGGCATCTGGGCCGAGCAGCTGCCAAGCACACCCAGTGTGTGGCCATGGGTGTTGGCTCCTCTGTGAGAACAGGCTGAGGAGGCAGCCAAGCAACCAGGGACCGGAGGAGGAGCTGGCGCCGAGTCGATGCAGAAACGGCACTTACGTGCCAGTTGGCTTTACAGGCAAAGCCCTCTTTACAGAGGGGCAAAATTTTCATGGAGAAAGTGCCATTCGGTATGCACATGCTCACACGTGGCTGCTTGTAGGCATGGTACAGCATCTCTCTCTGGGGGTGTGGGGTGGCTTGGCATCTTTGGGTGCCACTCCTGGGGTAATAAAAAAGAAGCATTTTGTGTTTATGGGCCAGGTGAAAGGGAAACCCCAGCATTGCCACAAAGCTATTCCAAACCTGACATGGAATTGCTCTACAAGGAACTTTTTTTTTCCTTTTGGAAAAGGCTTCAATTGAACATTTCAGTGTTTGGGTGTCTATGCTCCTCTAAGAAGGAATCCTTCTGTGGAATGCCATCTTTGCGAGGTGACAATGCCCATTAGAATTTCAAAGCCTGATTTTTCCCATGGAGAAGCTTCAGAAATCAGAAAACTTTGAAGTTTGCTGAGGACGAGTTCTGTCAGGCATTTACTATTGATTCAGCTTTAAATTTTGCTTCATTCGAAGGCTAGTCTGGTAAAGTTAACAAAAAAAAGTCCCTGATTCTTCTGGGCCTACTTGACATCATCATACGAGGCCCTGCTGGAAGCACCATTAAAGTGGCAGCTCCCACAGAGAAAGAGACAATAGCCCTGTTAACTGAATGGAGATGCTGAAACAGTGATAGACTCTCAGAACTGCCTTTTTTTTTTTAAATCCATTAAAAAAAAAAAAACCCTTACCTCTGTATTGACTATGAGAGAATATTTATTTAGCTTTCTACACTGTGGGAAACAGGAGCTCTCCCATATAAGGAGACCTAGACCGCCTTTAAGAGAGGAGAGAAATCTGAAGCTGTAACACAGTCCAGCAAATTCATCCTTACAGCTAAGTGGAAGGAATGCCTCAGTCGTGAATATCTTAATTGGGATGTGGCTGAGATGGCTTCTTAGATCCCACCTCCTGCAGGAAGCTTTTCCAGACCGAGTGGGTGGGGTAAGAAGATGCAATTTTTGCTCAAAATTCTCTGTGGCAATCGGCCTTCCCCATAATTCTGACTTCACATTTATTAAACCTAAATACATATACAGAAATGCATGCACATGCCACCCCGATGGGAGTATTGATTTTGATAACCAGCTTCACGATGAAAAACAATATATTCCACTTTATAGAGTGTGAGGATGTATCATGGGGGTCTTGTGCATGTGCAGAGTATCTCAGCTGGCATTTCTCCACATGGAGAGGCAGAGAACTTCTGATGCCATTAACCGGAGGTGCCTCAGAGAGACTGCTGGGGATGCATAGACATTCCCTAATTGGTTTTAGTCAGCTAACGCCGTGATTAAGAAGAGCCCATTTCAATTGTCTTGAGTGGTTTCTATCTGCGCAGAGGGTGTCCTTCTGAGGCACTCTGTGTATTTGCCAGACCCCCATGATGCATATAGTTGGAGTGGGTTTGGCAAATATTCATGTATGATATGAGATACATTGTGTCATGTTGCTGTAGAATATACATACATACCCTAATTTCCCTTTTTGAAACATTGTATATAGTTTGTTAATGTCACTCTGAAATAGTCGTTGATCAATACAGTGGGCAGCTAGGTGGCGCCATAGTGCACAAAGCTTTTAGCCTGGAGTCAGGAAGACTCAACTTCCTGAGTTCAAATTTGACCTCACACACTTACTAGCTCTGTGACCCTGGGCAAGTCACTTAACCCTGTTTGCCTCAGTTGTCTTATCTGTAAAATGAGCCGGAGAAGGAAATGGCAAACCACTCCAGGATATTTGCCAAGAAAACCCCAAATGGGGTCACAAAGAGTCTGAAAAGACTAAACACAACAACTACAACTGGAGGGTACGTTAGAGGCTGTATAAGGAAACTGAGACCCAGAGAAACAAAGTCACTTGCCCAATAAACTTCAAAGGTGAGATTTGAATCCACGTCCTCTGATCCTGAGCCGCTCTTCTTTCCATTGTACCACAGTGTCTTCCATGGTCTAGTATTCAAAATCCTATGGGTTTAGACTTAATAACCATAACAAAATGTTAACACTTATATAATGCCTACTGTATGCCAGGCACTATGTTATGTGCTTTACAAAGATTATCTCATTTGAGCCTCACAAGAACCCTATGAAATAAGTGCTATTATATTCCACATTTTACAGTTGAGGAAATGGAGGCAAACAGGGTTAAGTGACTTGCCCAGGGCCACACAGCTAGTAAGTTTCTGAGGTTGGATTTGAACTCAGGTCTTCTGACACCAGGCCCAGCACTCTATCTACTGAGTCACTCAGCTGCTACCAGTCATGAGTCTACCTAACTATATTAAAATCTGAAGCTCATTTTCACAAAGCTTTTATAAAGACTTTTGAAAATACCCTGTTAAAATTCAGATATATTGAATCTTCAACATTTCTGCTTAGATCTGGTGGATCCAGAATGAGCTGCATCATGAGGGATATTCCTGTCACCCCAGTCTCCTTACTATGAAGGTGGTGGGATGACTACTGCCAAGCTCATAGAGGCAGTTAGGTGGGGAAGTGGATAGAGTGTTAGGCCTGGAGTTGGGAAGATCTGAGTTTAAATCTGGCCTTAGACATTTACTAGCCGTATGATCTTGGGCAAGTCACAAACAACTAACCTATTTGCCCCACTTTCCTCAACTGTAAAATGGGGATAATGACGGCATGAGAATCAAATAAGAGAATCATTATAAAGTGCTTAGCACAGTGCTGGTACACAGTAGGCGCTGAATAAATGCTTATTCCTTTCCCTACCTTGAATTACATGTAGCTATGGATGTATATGTATGCGTTTTAGAGAGGCGTGTGTGGAGTTATAAAGGAAGGGGAAATCCCCATCCCAATGAGAGATGGCAGAAGGCCCAGGCAGTTTCCTTGAATCAGCCAATCACCAATGTAAGCTAGATGTGAAGAAGCCCTTAACTTAAGAGGAATAAAGTACTTTGAGCTCAGCTAGGTGGAGTCGTTGATAGAACCCCAGGCCGGGAACCAGGAAGATCTGAGTTTGAATCCCATCTTGAACGCTAGCTGTGTGACCCTAAGCAAGTCACTGAACCTTGTTTGTCTCAGTTTCCTCATCTGTAAAATAAGCTGGAGAAAGAAATGCCAAACTACCCCAGTATCTTTGCCAAGAAAACCCCAAATGGGCTCACGGAGAGTCAGATGTGACTGAACAACAATAAAAAGTGCTTTGACCAGAGGATGAATACAGATGATGCTGCACAAAAAAAATCTTGTGATGTAAAGCAGGGAAAAGACTGGAATTGGAATCTGGAGGATGTGAATTCCAACCACAGTTCATCCATGTATTATCTGTGTAACTTCAGGCAAAGCATTTACCCTTTTTGGGGCCTCAGTTTCTCCATCTGTAAGATGAGGTCCAACTAGTGTCCCTTCCAGCTCCAAGTCTGACTCTACAAGCCTGCCCGTGGCTACGAAGATTCATTCCAGCACCCATGTCGTGTAGGCAAGGGACCTGCCAGTCATTTGTTTATTATGAGAGTGGGGCAGCATTCTGAAATATCTAGCATCACCAGAAACCAGCCCATGACAGGGATCTATTGGAAGTGGAAGGATGAACCCCCTAGACCATCGAGGCAGCAGAATGATGACATTGGTGCCCTCTCTGCCTATTTCCTCTCCCATTGTCTATCTCTTGCCTGTCGGTCAGGGGCCATGACTGTGCACTCAGAAAGGTCGATGACCCAGCAAAAAGGGCAGACACGGCCTAGTCTTTGCCGAGCCTTACAGTGTCCCCTTGCCTTTGTTTGTTGGCTGCCCGGGCCTTCTGGCAGAGTCAGAGTGTAATTGTGTCTCCCACGGGGCTGTCATTTCTAAACTGGAAACTTCTCAGCCCGAGGGACATTTGCAACCAGGAATCTCTAACTAGCAGCTTATTAAACAAACACCACCAGAGTTCTCAGCTTATCAAATTCTTTTCTCAGACTTTCCTCCTCTTGAAGTGTACAAATAGGAAGGAATGTGGATTTGATTCATTTTGCTATTTGCCAGCTGAAATTGTGAGTTGTCATGGGAGAGTGCTCATGGAGTTATTTGCAAGGCTGGTAAGAATAGCAATAGCTGGGATTCATACAGCTCTTTAAAGTTTGCAAAATGCTTTACATATGGCATTCAATGCTCACAGCAGCTTTGTGAAGTAGGTATTTTATTATTTAGCATTGTTCCCATTCTACTGGTAAGCTAACTGAGGCAGACAGAAGTTAAATGATTTGCCCATGGTCACACAACTAGTAGGTATCTGAGGCATCATTTGAACCCAGGTCATCTTGCCTCCAGGCCCAGCACTCTATCCACTGCATCAGATAGCATTTTTTTTTAGGTTCATAAAAATTTCCCAGTTTTATCTGGAGGGCATTTCCCAGCTTTTTGATGTCCACACTCCCTCACAAAAGGGGGATGCATCCAAAGGGGGAAGAGCTCCTGGGCTAGGCTGTGATGGAAATCCCACCTAATTCTTTCAATCTTGTTATTCCGTGAAAGAATAACAGACAAAACTTAGGGGTTACCTCTTTCCTTCAATTTCCCAGCTTCCAGCAAGACCATACTTTTAACCAGCCCACACAGAGATTATATCCCATTTTGAAAGCTACGGTACTCCATTCCACAATTTCCCTCAGTAACTGTTTTAATGTGTAATGACTCTCCCTGTTAGGAAATACTTCCTTTTATCTAGCCTGAATACCTCATGCTGCAGCATAAGCCTCTTACCTCTTGTTCAATCCTCAGCTCAGATTTTCAGTGGTTGGATCAGAATTCTTCAAATCTAAATGAAATATCCCACATGGGTGGAAGGGAACAATGTTGTGGATTGTTACTGTTGTTCCGTCCTGTCCAGCTGAACCATGACCCCATTTGGGGTTTTCTCAACAAAGATGCTGGAGTGGTTTGCTATTTCCTTCTCCAACTCATTTTGTAAATGAGGAAAGTGAAGCAGACAGGGTTGAGTGACTTGCCCAAGGTCACATAGCTAGGAAATGTCTAAGGCCAGATTTGAACTCAGGAAGAGGAGTCTTTCTGACTCCAGACCCAGCCCTCTATCCACTGTGCCACTTAGTTGCCCCATTGTGGATAATCCAACCCAATCCATATCTCTCCCATTTGGCTTTGGAAGCATCAAATGTTGGAGCTGAAACGGGTCTTAGAAGTTGCATCTAGTCCAATTCTCTCAATTGCCTGGAATGATTATAAAGCTAGGAGAACCCTTACTCTTCCAGAGGAGAAAACTCAGGCTGAAGAGAATATGAACTTCTTGAGAACAAGGACCGTTATGTTTGGCGTCTGGATACCCTGCACCTACCAAATACTTAATAAAGTGTTCCCTGAATGATGTAATTTGTCTAATATCCCCCAGGGACTGAGGTGCAGGATCAGGAGTTGAACCCTTGTTCTCTGACTCCAAATCCAGCATTCCTTGCGCTGAACCAGATTCCCTGAGGCCCCAAGCCAATAGGTCCAAGATCCTCTCTAATACTAGAAGACCTGGGTCTAGAACTTGGCTCTCTCGATTGCCCATCCAATGATATTTCCAATACATGAAGATTCATTTTGAAATTACTTCATGATTATGGGTTTTTTTTTAAGGTTAATATAAATTTACCAGTTTCACCTGGAGGGCATCTCCCAACTTTTCAACTGGGCTACTCTCCCTTCTAGGGCAGCTAGGTGGCGCCATGCATAGAGCCCTGGACCTGGAGTCAGGAAGAATCATTTTCATTAGTTGAAATCTGGCCTTAGACACTTACTGACTGTGTGACTCTGGGCAAGTCACTTAACCCTATTTGCCTCAGTTTCCTCATCTGTAAAAATGAGCTGAAGAAGGAAATGGCAAACCACTCCAGTATCTTTTCCAGGAAAGCCCCAAACGGGGTCTCAAAGAGTTGAAAGGGATCCTGTGACACAGCCTGCTAGAGAATTTGCAAGAGATTGGGAAGATAGCATCCTTATAATACGGGATACACAATAGGGTTTTTTTAAGGTAATAATGATTTTATATATGATTACTTTCGCTATATGAAAGCTTACTCTTTGGGAAAGGGTAAGCAGCTGCTATTCTTCTTCTCCAGGGGAGTTTGAATGAACCACAGGAAACGAGATCAAGCTGTACCAGGAGGGATTTAGAGTAGATATGAAGAAGAACTTCCTGGCTGAGGTAGTTATGCAATACAAAGACAGCCCTAGGGAGGTTGTAGGATGTCCTTCCTTGAGGTCTTTAAAAGCAGGGTACATCACCATCTGTTTGCTTGTGTTATGATCTCCCTTCGAGGCAGGGAGATAGACTAGAATCCTTTGACTGAATCCACACTTCACAGAACAAATCCATGAAGTTTGGATTCAGTCAAAGGGCCACACTTGAGGACCTAGAGGGCCATATGTGGCCTCTAGGCTGTACGTTCCCCGCCCCTGGACTAGCTGATTTGCCAAGGTTCCTCTCAATCTCAGATTTCAATGATTTGATAAAGAAACACAGAGTAGTTTTGGGATAGGAATTAGGATGGGGGTTGGGAGTGGGTAGCCCAGGCAATAGGAAGCCCCTCGTTTTTGCCTTCACAATAACCACAGCAACCACCACCACATCCACAAAAACAACACACCACAGTGTTGTGTGTATGTTGGGGAGGGGAGGAGGCAGGTGTCTGCTGAGGAGCTATTGTCACGCACGGTGATCAGTGAACTTTTCTGTGGTTCGCTAGCAAAGATGGAGCTGAGAGGTTAAATGCATAAAGACATGGATGAGAAATGTTAAGAGATGCTGACACCTAGTGGAGATGTATTGCTTCTTCATTGCAAGTTAAACTGATTAAATGTTTAACCTGGACAAGGCCATTGTGTGGGGTAATAGGAATAGAAAGATGAAAAAAATCACACAGTCTCTACCCTCAAGGGTGTGTTTTATATCTTCCTTGATAAAAAATTATAGTCCACTTACTATCACTGAACAAAGTTATCTCTGAGATTACACCAATCAAAGAATTTTGTAGGATCTTGACAAATGCAGGGGATATATCATATTATAGGAAAACCTGTAAGCCTGTATATTGCTCCATCAAATAAAATACCTTCTTTAAACAACAAATGCAGTGGGATCTCATCTTTTTCTATACCATATCTCAATTGTATAACTAAATATGTTGTTTCTTGTAAAAAAGAAACCTGTGAAAATCTGGTTTTCTCCCTTCTCTCCTTTTCATTAATATATTCTGTCTTCTCCAAAGGATTTTATGGAGATGGTTAAGTAGACATATAGGTCGGTAGTTATTTATGTCCTCTGGATTTCTGTTTTGGGATTTCAGCCATTTGGTGTCTCCTCCCCTTTGAGATATCTTGAAAACTGATCCCTTGGTGGTTTGAAAATTGTATCACCCTCAGCACAGATTTCTTCCATGTGTCCTCAATTTTTTCCAGCTATTCTTCCTGACTTCGTTTTATTAAATGCCATTTCCACTTCCTTGCATGTGTAACCTGGGCTGATGCCCTGTCATTCCTGAACTTGGGGTGAAGTGATGAGAAAGAGACAGAGAAAGACACATAGAGAGATACAGATAGAGACAAAGACATAGAAAGAGTCACAGACACAAAGAAAGACAGAGAGAGACAGACTTGTGGAGAAATTTCTCATGATCTTGGCAATTGAGAGGATAATTGTCCCTCTGCTCCTCATAGAGAGGAATGAATGTACTTTGTAATGCGGGAGAAGCCACATGATAGGAGAAATAAGGACACAATCTGAATCCAGTACCATCTGTCCTGGATTGGTTTCCTCTCTTCTTTACAGCCCTTGGAGTTGTACTTATTCCCTGATTGTCATGAGAGTGATGGGAGAAAGCTACAGGTGACCAGGAAAAAGCTCTGAGACAGTAACCAGTGTTGCTATGAAACCATGGCACCTAGAAAATGAAATCACCATCTATTTTGAATTGTGAGCTGGGGGTACCTGATTTTACTCACTGTCTTCCTTCCTTTCCCTTGTTTCTAGTCTATAATCCTGAGATGAGGTGCAGACAATTTATTCCTTTATTTTCTCCTGAACATGAGCATGAGGATATGGGAATATTCTTTTCTATGTTAGCATGTAGTTAGGAGGCCTCTCAACACAACACCTGAAAATCTGGGAGGGTAGCCCAGGAATGGAAAAGAAATGAGTCTGATCTATTTCTGTTTCATTTTATTGTCTATATAGTAGACTATGTGATTACAGCCCATGAGTCAACTAACATTCATTAAGTACCTACTACATGCCAGGCACTGTGCAGAGTGCTAGGGTTACAAAGAAAAGCAAAAGATGGTACCTGCCCTAAAGGAGCTCACAGTCTAATGGAAGAGAGAACATGCAAACAACTTTGTGCAAGGAAGATAGAAACAGGATAAATTTTAGATAATCTCAGAAAAAAGTATTAAGATTAAGGAGGACTGGGAAGGGAATCTTACAAAAGATGGAACTTTAGCTGAGACTTTAAAGAAGCCAGGATGTGACAATGAGGAGGGAAAGAATTCCAGGTATAAAGGACAGCCAGTCAAAATGTTCAGACTAGGGATATGGAGTGTCTTGTGTGTGGGTCAGCAAGAAGACCAGTGTTACTGGATAACAGGATATGAAGAGGGGAGTAATATTTAAGAAGACTGAAAATATAGGAAGGGTCCCAGTTAGGAAGGACATTAAAAGCCAAACAAAAGATTTTATATTTGATCGTGGAAGTGATGGGGAGCCACTGTACTAGCTAGCACTTAGCATAGTATCTGGCATAGAGTGGGAATTTAATAAATGCTTATTGACTGACTGACCCCTGGAGTCCTGAGTTTTAGGAAGATCAACTTGGCAGCTGAGTGGAGGACGAATTGGAGTGGGAGAGATTTTAGGTAGCATATTAAGTAGACTTGGTCACAACATGTTAAGTATATCAGTCCTGTAGATTCAGGAAGTTTAGAATATAGAGAGGGGACCCCTATCTGAGCTTAGATCTCCTGAGCTAAATATAGACAGTAGATATCATATTTTAATATATCAAGCAATATTCCATCTCATCACTTAGATTGACTTTATCCAGTTTGTGGTGGGGGAATGTGTTGACAAGCAAAATGATCTTTGTTTTCTTTGAGTAATTCAGTGTATTTCGTTGAGCCTTGCTAAGTGTTAAGCCCCAGGCCCAGAACCCTGTTGGGTGTGGAACCTATGTGGATGTGAGCCCCCCAGGATCCTGGGGGGAGTGGCTAGGACTGGAGCCAATAGAAGCCTGTGGTGGGAGGAGCTTGCTGAACGGTTGGAGCAGAGCTAAGAGGCAGTTGGAGAGGCAGCTGGAGAAGCAGTGGAGAGACAGTTGGGGAGGCAGTTGGTGACAGGAGTTAAGAGCTGAAGGAGAGAGAAAGCAGTCAGCTAGCTGGGACATAGGTTGGAGAGTGTGGTGTAAGCGATGGCGATGGCGGCAGAGACAGCTACAGCCGAAGCTGAAGAAAAAGCCGAAGCTGAAGCAGGAGCTCCAGAAGGAGAGCCGACCCTAAAGTAGAGCCGACCTGTGTGTGGACCAAGGAGTGCCAAGGAAGAACCTGAGGGCAGTTTGTGATCTTCTTACTGGTAGCATGAATATGATTTGGTTTAATGCCATTATGCTTTTCTGTGGCCTCCTGATTACTCTTGTGAGGCGGACTTATTGGGCCTGGAAGCTTATGATCAAAGTGTTGAAATGGGGAGGCTGGTTCATGGATCTGTTACTGTGGAGCCTAAATAAATGTTTTAATTCTTCTGCCTTCTACTTAGAGAATTCCTTATATCTAACGATTCCGAATCGTTCAGACATATGTATGATTCTCTTTGAGATCATAAATTTGGCCTTCCTACTACAGGGAAGCCTATAGATGTTGGCAGGCTGAGTGCTACAGCCTCTTGGGAAAGTTATCCTATACATAACTAGAGAGATAGTGACAAGGCCACTAGGCTGGTGAATCAGTAATAGAGTCACCTGGTGGACAACTCAGGCATTGCTCTCCTCACTGGAAAACGAGTACAGTAACGTGTATTGTCTTTCTGTAGACATAAGGAAAGTAGCATTGATCTTGCAGCCTAAATACCTCCAGCTGAAAATCAGGAAATCACAAAACTAACAAATTGGACACTAACGTGTTAGAGTTCAAAGGCTATGGTTTGAATAGATCATTATAGAAATATATACAAATGTGTTACATTTTCCTATTGTCCTTCTGGTTTCTTTTATAGATGGCCTGGGAGTGATCAGTCTCACTTGGCTTTCTGCAAACTCTAATTTTTCTTCACTTCTCTTTGTTGTTTTGTGGGGTGGTGCTGCTTATAAATTTCTACTATTCACCTCTGTATTGTTTTACATATGGTCTGTATTCTAAAGCTATAGTTCTTTGCCTAGGGTCCATGAACTTGTTTTGGGGGGGCAGTATAGGGGTGTTCAGAGAAGACTAGTACCTCTGGCATGGGCCCTTTTCGGGGTTGCTTTCCATCTTTGGTGTCTACTTGATTCACCCAATTCTCACCTGTGGCTCCAGGAAGCCGTGGCATACATAGCAGCCAGACCCTGGCAAACCATTTTGGCAGATGGGTTTAAAAAGGTTGAGGGTAACTGAGGGGTCTCAAAACCATCGGTGAATTAGGGGGTATCAACCCCAAACATGTGAAGGCTTACTCCACTGAACTGGGCAGATGAGAACAATTTGTTCCAATAGCCGTGAAAGCAGCTGAAGCAGGAGCTGTGGAGCCCTTAAAGCTTGGTCGGACATTGAAAACCCCAAGGTGATCCACTGCATCCCAAGTGATCACCAGTTCTCTTGACTTTTGTCTTGCTGTTCCAATGACTCTGGAAGAGAGGGTGAGGCCAACAACTTTGAGCAACTCCGCCTCACTTAAATTCAATTTATCCCCGAGTCAAAAGGCATCATCCATATGGAAGATCATGGCAAAATCTGGTTGCTTGGAAAAGTTCATCAGTATTGCATGCCAGTTCCATGACGGTATAGTTTCATGGATTTTGGATAATGGATGATGGTCTCAAGCTTTCCTAGTCACCAATGGAGTGAAGCAGGGCTGTGTGCTTGCTCCCATGCTTTTTACTAAGATATTTTCAGCAATGCTGTGAAATGCCTTCAATGAGGAGGAAAATGGTATTAAGGTCAGCTATAAACTGATGGTAAGTTAGTTACTATGAGAAGGCTACAAGCCAAGACTAAAGTGGAGGGAGAATTGGTGCATGACTTTTTGTTCTCAGATGATTGTGCACTAAGTGAAGCCTCTGAGGCTGAGATGCAGCAGAGTATGGATCAGTTCGCTACCACCTGTGCTAATGCTGGCCTGACAATTAACACCAAGAAAACAGAGGTTTTCCAGCAGCCAGAACTGCACCATCCATATATGGAGCCATAGGTTACATCAAATGGAGAGATTTTGAATGCTGTGGGTAAATTCACTTACCTTGGCAGTGTACTTTCCAGGGATATCCACATAAGTGATGAGGTTGACACATGCATTGCCAGAGCTCTCAGTGTTTGGGAGGCTCTGAAGGAAAGTGTGGGAGAGAAGAGCTATTAGCCTGTCTACCAAACTGGAACTCTACAGAGCCATTGTGCTGACCTCATTGTTGTAAGCTGTTTCAACAATCTGGCTAGCAACTGTTGTGGGGGTGAAAGACCAACATAAGCCCAATAGCAAGAATGCTGCCAGCATAGGTTCTTTTGATCTGCTTTACTAAGGAAAGCAATGTTAAGGGGTCAACAAGCTTATTTTAATCCAACATACAAATACCACTCACTTAGTTCAGAGGAAAAAGCCAGCACCCTGAACTTCAGACCAAATACAAACAAATTACAAACAGACCAAATACAATTCATAGTTACCAAGAAAACCAAGTCTGGACATCCAGGCAAGCTGGAGGGCTCTTAACTACAGTTGCCTGGAGTCTCCACATCAGTGCGCCACCAAGAGTGAGAGCCCTGAGCAAATAGCTCTGTCTTCTCCTTTTATACAGTTTCAGGCATCATCAAACATCATCTGAGCGACCAGAACTTAGACTCCTATGATTGGCTCTTGAGTTAGCACCTCCCCTTAGTACCCTGGAAGCTTCACACCCACATAGGCTTAGCACCTAGTAATTAGAGGTTTGGGAGCAAAGATCTAATCAAACCTCCCTTGATTAGCCCCACCTGGGGCCCCACCTTAGTTACCAATTCACACCCACATAGCACATAATAGGGGTTTGGGCCTGGGGCTTAGCACCTAGTAAGAAATGAAATGGGGGAGGCAGAGCCACGATGGCAGCTAGGAAGCAGTGACTGGCGTGAGCTCCCCACCAAGTCCCTCCAAAAACCTATAAAAAATGGCTCTGAACCAATTCTAGAGCTGCAGAACCCACAAAGTGGCAGAGGGAAGCAGGGCTCCAACCCAGGACAGCCTGGATGGTCTCTGGGTAAGGTCTGTCCCACACAGAGCTCCTAGCTGAGGGGATCGGAGCTGAGCCCAGCAGAGCCCAGCGCGCCCAGCACGGACTCGGCGCGGACTCAG
>CM053623.1:35932386-35950958 GCA_028646595.1 Phalanger gymnotis | reverse complement strand
GGGGTAAATTATCTCACATAAAAGTGGCAAGAAAAAGCAGTTCTGTTGGAAGGTAAGAGGGGGCAGATGAGGGGGAATGAGTGAATCTTGCTCTGATTGGATTTGACCTGAGGAAGGAATAACATACACACTCAATCAAATATCTTACTCCACGGGAAAGTAGGGGGAAGGGGATAAAAAAGGGGGGATGATAGAAGGGAGGGTAGATAGGGGGAGGAGGTAATCAAAAACAAACATTTTTGAAAAGGGACAGGGTCAAGGGAGAAAATTGAATAAAGGGGGACAGGATAGGATGGAGGGAAATATAGTTGCTCCTTCACAACATGACTATTTATGGGAGTGTCTTGCATAATGATACATGTGTGGCCTATGTCAAATTGCTTGCCTTTTTAGGGAGGGTGGGTGGGGAGAGAAGAGGGGAGAGAACTTAGAACTCAAAGTTTTAAAAGCAGATGCTCAAAAAAAGTTGGTTTTGCATGCAACTGAGAAGTAAGATATATAGGGAATGGGTCATAGAAATCTATCCAGCCCTACAGGAAAGTAAGGGGAAAGGGGATGGTGCGGGGGGAGTGGGGTGACAGAAGGGAGGGCTGGCTGGTGAACAGGGCAGGCAGAATATATACCATTTTGGAGTGGTGGGAGGGTAGAAATGGGGAGAAAACTTGTAACTCAAAATCTTGTGGAAATCAATGTTGAAAACTAAAATATTAAATAATAAAACAATTCTTAAGAGAAAAAAAAAAGAAAGTTAACAAACTGTGTATATTCTTTGACTCAGCTATACCATTACTATTTCTATAACCCAAAGAAATCAAAGAAAGAAGGAAAGGATCTATCTGTACAAAAATCTTTATAGAAACTCCTTTTTTTGTGGTAGCCAATAATTGAAAACTAATGCACTATCCTTCTGTTGGGGAATGGCTAAATAAATTCTAGTACATAAACATAATGGAATATTGTTGTGCCATAAGAAATAATGGAATGGACAATTTCAAAGGAAAGTAGGAAGACTTCTATGAATTGATGCAGAGTGAAGTGAGAACTAGGAGAAATAATAGCGATCTTAGAGAGAAAAACAACTTTGGAAGACTTTAGAACACTAATCAAGATAATAATAAACCAGGTGTCCAAAAGAAGGAAGATGAAATATGTCACTCATCTCCTGATAAAAAAGTCATGAACTTAAAAAGCAGAGACTTACATTTTCAGACATAATGAATGTGGGGATTTGTTTTGACACATTATAAAGGTATTTATTGAGGGCTTTATTTGGCAGGGCAGGAAGGATTAATTTGCTCAGTGGAGGGAGAAAGCTTAAAAAAGGGACTGAATACTAAAAAATTGCTCATTAATTGAAAATGTTTAAATTAAAGTTAAAAAGGGAAGGATAGGTTCCAGCATAACAATGCAAGTGTAGAAGATTGAAAATTTCCTAAATCTTTCTACCCCTTTGGCTCCCATCTAATATTGGGATATTCCCCTTGAAAGTAGTAAGAAAAGAATCACCGTGGAAAATTGACAAGTAAAATCAGACCCAAGCACGTTTGCTATGGAATGAATCAGTGTTAGGAACTCCTGGATTATGATTTCAAGGTTTCAGATAGTGACAGAGAATGCTGTGGCCCTCTTTGTTGTTCGATTTTCATACTTGAAGAGGACCAAATGACATCATGGTACAATGTTTTCAACAGTGAGCCAGCCCTGGCAATGCATGTGTCAACCTTATCATCTGTGTGTACATCCCTGGAAAGTATATTGCCAAGGTAAATAAACTTAGCCACAGCTTTCAAAATTTCTCTATTTGCTGTAACCAATAGTTCCATATATGCCAAGGGAGCAAGACTTATGGCCCACCAAGGCATGCAATCCTCAGACACAAGCCAGTAGGAAGGTGGTAGGGGTATCTTCTAATAAGCAATGGCCAGTATCTCCTTAACAGGAAGCAACTAAATAAATAGATTCAGGGAAACATCCTACTTTGCAATGGTTCCGTGGTTTATCAGTGATCACATACAGTGGAGTCAAATGATATTTCTTCTATCTCAATCAAAAGTGAAGTCAAGGCATAACTCATAATAAGGTTCATACTAAAACAACACTCAGCATGCATTAGACATTGTATTTAGGATTTAATATTTCTGAGTTCACCTTTTTTTTGTTTGGCACCAGTGGCAGGAGCCTTTCAAAAGCAGGTATCAAAATATAGACTCCTAGTATTGCTGTTATTCTATTCCATTTGTGGAGGAGGAGGAAGAGAAAATTAATTTCCTATTTTCTATGCCTTGGAAAATAATCTTCAACCTGAAAACCATCCAACATAAATAGTAAACAGGGAACTGAAACCCACGATAAGGGAAAAAGTAGAAAGGGTCCTTGCAATTAGCTCAAGTCACCAGACCTAGAGGAACTATATTTTGGAGTTACTATTGAGCCATTTGGTAATATTTGGAAGAATGGAAATGAGAGATTACCAAGGATCCATATATACCCACAAAGCCCTCCTTGTACCTACAGTTTGCCCTGAAATGAGCAATAGTTCAGATCTATACACTAGACATTAAAATATATGTGTGTGTGTACATATATACACATACACACAAACACAGATAGATAGATAGATAGATAGATAGATAGATAGATAGATAGATAGATAGAGATATATACTCTTTCTCTTGAGCATTATTTTAACAAAAACCTTCTAGATTTGGTCTAATACAGAGGGACCTTTCTGAATTTGAATGGATGAATGAATGGAGCACTGGATATGTGCGAAGCATTATCCTAAGCGCTAAACTCTTGGAGAACCAAATGAAAGAGCTGAGAGGATTCTGAGAAGATGGCAGAGTAGGTCACAAAATTCCAAGCTCTCAAGATTTTCTCCCACAAAAAAGATAAACTATCACCTTAGGGCCAACAAAGTGCAGGTAAAAATAAATAAGAACAGGGGTACAACTGGGGTCTTCCTGGTTCAATTTGAGAAGATCAGAAGAAAAATCCCAGATTTGGTCCCTGTGAAGAGTAAACACCTCCATGCTAGGGTCGCTTTAACCACAGGCAGCAAGCCCTGGGGTTAGTTGGTTTGAGACGCTGCCTTGACCCCAGCCACAGGAACTTTTACCCCCAGGATATGAAAGAAGTTGAGCGTCTGAGCCCGGGAAGATCAAGGGAATCTCTGCAGACAAGGAACACCAGACCCAGCTGTGCTGCGGGGAGCGGCAGGATGAGAAGGAAGCAGCTCATGCCCGTGAGTGCAGAAGCAGCGGGGTAGGATGCTGCTGGCTGTGGGCACTTTCTGGGCACTTACAGGAGGTTGGAGGTTTGGCTTTGGTTCCAGGCTAAAGGAGAGAACTGAATATCTGGGGCAAGAGGTACAATCTCCCATGCTCGAGGGTGATTACAAAAATTAAGCTATTACCGCAAAAAAAAAAAAAAAAATGCACAGGCAAAGGAGAAAGAATCCAACCATAGAAAGCTATTATGAGAATAGAGAAGACCGGAGTTCAACTTCAGAGGAGGATATCGAAGTAAAGAAACTCCAGAGTGTAATGTCAAATGGTTACCTGCCTAAAAAGAATTCATAAAAAACCTTTTAAAAGATTTTAAAAATCAAATGTCAGAGATGGAGGAAAACCAAAAAAAAAAAAAAAATAAGAAGAAGAATCCAAGAAAAAAAACAAGAAGAAAGTAAAGTCAACCAATTAGAAGAGGAGATCCAGAATCTTAAGGAAGAAAATGACACCTCAAAAATCAGAATTGGGCAGAGTGAAGCCAGTGAAATTATAAGAGATCAAGAAATAAACAAAATAGGAATAATGAAAAATAGAAAAGAAAGTGAAACATTTTGTAAGAAAAACAACAGATTTGGAGAATGGATCAGGAAGAGAAAACATAGAAATAATCGGACTAACTGAAAGTTATGATCAAAAAAAGAATCTTGATACAATAATACAAGAAATAATTAAAGAAAATTATACTGAAGCATTAGAACAAGGGCAGGGGGTGGGGAGTAGAAAAAAGAAAAAAAAATCCATTGATCACCACTTAAAAGAGATCCTATGAGGAAAACTCACAGGAATAACATAGTGAAATTCTCAAACCCCCAGCTCATGGATAAAATATTAAAAGCAATAAGAATAAAACAATTTAAACATGATGGTACCACAATTAGAATTACACAAGACCTAGCAGTGGGGACATTAAACGACTGCAGGTCTTAGAATACTATCTATCACAGAGCAAAAGACCTGGGGCTCCTGCTGAAAATATCATACCCAGCAAAGTTAAGCATAATCGGGAATGAAAAAAAATGGACATTTGTTGAACTGTTAGACTTTCAAGCCTTTGTTTAAAAAAAACCAAGCAAACCTGAACTTAATAGAAGATTTGACATACAAGAGCCAAGAGAAATGTAAGACACATACCGAAGACTGATTATAAGGGATTCAATAAGGACAGACCATTTACTTTTTATATATGTAAAAGGTATGTCAAGACTTTTGTTAATAGTCAGGTAGCTCATAAGAAAGATTGGAGTCAATTTGAGTGTGATATGAATTTAAAAAGTAAAACCATTTAGGGGCAGCTAAAAAGAATAATTATTTTATACAAATGAGACGCAAAAGGAAGAATTGACACAGGAATTAGATGGGGAGAAGGGCTGGTAGTTCTGGTAACCTACTTTCATTGGGAATGGGTTTAAGAGGGAACAATACATATATATTTAGTAAAGTAGAAATGTCTTCTAAATTTAGAAGAAATAAAACAGTAGGGGGCTAGGAGGGGGAGAGGACAAGGGAGAGGTCTTTAGAGGGGAGGGTGAGAGAATAGGTAAAAGGGGGGTATAGAAGGGGGTTTAGATTTATGGGAAAGGGAGGATGAGGGAGGGATCCTTGGAGTGGGGTAGGCAAGTAACAGGACGGCAAGGTAGTGGGTAGAAGTAAAGTAGAGGAGGCAGGAGGGATAGGAAACAAGAGATATGCACAAATATAAAAACAAAGATCAGGAGTAGAATTTGTTTGGGAAAGTATATGTCTATATACGTATGTATATGTGTATATGTGTGTATATATAGAGAAACATATCCAAACAAATTTTTTTTTTGAGCAGGGCAATTGGGGTTAAGCGACTTGCCCAAGGTCACACAGCTAGTACATGTGTCAACTTTCTGAGGCCAGACTTGAACTCAGGTCCTCCTGACTTCAGGACTGGTGCTCTACTCACTGCGCCACCTAGCTGCCCCAACATATCCAAACTTAACTGTAGCCTTGGCGGGGAGGGGAAAAAAGTACAAAGTAAAAAAGGGCACAGCAGAGAAAAAAAGAAAACTCATAAGGAAGCAAAGAGAAGATGGACAGTTCCAGTACAATGTGTATTATTTATCATACAGGCTTTCTGGAAATGAAAATTTATTGTTACATATTTTGAAACCTCTCATGTGCTGCTATGCACATGACACGCTTTCTTTTTATTTCTTGCTTTGTATTTAAGTTCCAATATTTAAATTTATGATATTTTTTATTTCTTTTCTCTATTCCGTATTTGTGTTCTGGTGTTTGAGTCTAAAATAAAAATTAAAAAAAAAAGAAAAGTAGGAGTTTCTTCTCTCAGGGTAGAACACACATGGAAGGTTTCAGCTACATGGTCCATGGTTCTTAGGGTGTATCAGCAAAGATGGTGCATGTTTCTTCTTCAGTGTCATTTCCCTGATGAAATCCTATCCATTTCTGATGTTGAGCCATTTGGCAGCGCCAAGGACTTGCCATCAATGACAAGAACATTCCCTTCTGGGTCTGCAATAAATGTGACTGTGGCACCAACAAGAGCAGTGACCAGGCTACGTCTCCACAGGGCTTGCTTCCCAAGATGACAGCTATGGGCAGTGGACTGAAAACATTGCTATTCCCAAGACTCTTGTGTTTAAGGTTATGGGCTATCTCCATCAAAGTCTAGAAGGAGATTGTGCTCGAGGTGGTGGTAATGGTTTGACTTGGGGCACCTAAGTTATGCAATAGAAAGAACACTGCGCCTGGAGTCAGGAAGACATGAGTTCAAATATGGTTTTAGGCACTTACTAGCTGTGCGACCCTGGGCACTTAACCTTTCGTTTAATCTTGGTTTGTCTCAGTTTACTCATCTGTCACACGGGGATAATAATAGCACCTCTTTCCTAGGATTGTTGTGAGGATCAAATTAAATAATGATTGTAAATCCCTCGGTACAGTGCCTGGCATTTGTAAGTGCCATACAAATGTTAGCTATTACTGTTGTTGTTACCTGGCACACGTCTCTCCCTCGAAGTCTTGCTGCTTCTGCTAGGCTGGCTTTCCTGCCCTGTGTAAAGTAGTTAGTAGTTGATGGCAATGGTGGGCCCCTTCTCTATAAAAGTTGGTCCCCTGAATGATGGTCTATGAGGGTTGGGCTGGAAGCAGGACCAGTTATTTCAGGAGGGTGCCCATTATTCTCAGGGCTCCTAGGTTCCTCCGTCTGTCAGTGACATTTGGCCAGCATTTGTTGGTGGTGATGAGGAAGCTGAGCCTTTTCTGTGCAATGATTTCTTTTCTCAGAGATGGCTGCTAGGCAGAAAGCAGGTCTGTTATTCCCAGGGCTCTTGGGTTCAGAGTCAGGGTTTGAGGAGAACCGGTGCTCAGGGTGGTGGTAATTGGACTTGCCTAGTACCTGTCCCCTCCCATCCCTTCCTCAGGGAGCCTGCCCTATTGCTGCAGATAGTCTGGCTTGCCTGCCCTGTGAATGACTGAATAGATAGACCAGAAATATTTCACTCTCGGTAATACAGCTTTCCATAAAATTATGTAAAACCAACTTTTTTTTCTTTTCATTTCTTTCTTGATGGAAGATGAAGTAAATTTAAATAACCAATATAGTGGGAGAACTCCTTATTTAAAAGAAGCTTGGAAGAAATTCTGAAGAATTATTTTGCAGTGCCAATGATAATTCCCTAATTGTTCTCTTCCTTAAGATTAGGTTTATTTTAATGCTTACGAAATGCATTCCATAAATTATCTTGTTTGATCCTCACAACTACCCGACAAAATAGTTACGACACTTATTATTATCCTAGGCAAAACAACCATAATCAACACAATTTCCACCATCCTGTGCCAGCACCAACACACACACATATACAGATATGCACATATGTGTGTGTATATATTGGTGTACACATACATATGTGTGTCTGTAGTATACATATACACACATAGTCCTTTCTAGAAAGCAATTTGGAATTATACACACAAAAGTTACTGAAAAGTGCATACCCTTTGACCCAGTTGGGTACCATTGTGAGGTCTATTCACAAAAGAGATCACAGAAGAAAAAGGCTTTTCTGAACAAAGTATTTATGTCAGCTCTTTTTGTGGTGCCCAGAAACTGAAAACTAAGGAAACACTCATCACTTGAGGAATGGCTGAAGAAGTCATGGTATACGAATGTGATAAATGCTATTGTGGTGTAGGAAATGAAGAAATAGATGATTTCCACAAGATATGGAAAGACATATGAATTGATGCAGGATGAAGTGAGCAGAACCAGGAGAACAATTTATAACATCAATATTATAAAAAAAGAACAATTTTAAACACTTTTCTAAACCAATGAAGCCAGGAAAGACAATTATAGTGACAACATCATTAAAACAACTTTGAAAACTGTTAAGAATGATTATCAATACAATGACAATTCCTGAGGATGGAATGACCAAGAGGTGGGGGGTTGAGGGTTTAGACTCAGACATATGTATATTTTGGCATACAGTCAGTGATGGAATTTGATTTGCTTGACTCTTGCAGAGTTGCTATGAGGCATTTGCTTTTTCCTCTTTTTTGTAGTCCTCCCACCCCCAGTGCAGTAAAGGGGGAGGGTAGGAGGGAGAGAAAATAGATTTCTGTTCATTTAAAAAATAGAGAGAGGTGGGGGAGGGTGCTACACATGTAAAATGTTGCAGGCACTTTCCGATGAGGTGATCATATTATTAGGTTTACTTAAGAGTTTTATTTCATTGTAAGAGGCGTTGCACAAAGTGGGAATCATCTGTAAGTGTTTATAATATAAAAATAAACCCAACAATGAAACAAATTTTTCTTATTTCTTTTTTAATTATTCCTATTAATTTATTTTTAGTTTTCAACAGTCACTTTCACAAGATTTTGAGATCCAAATTTTCCCCCATCTCTCTTTCCCCCACCCCAACATGCACTCTGATTACACCTTCCCCCAATCTACTCTCCCTTCTATAACCCCTCTTTCCTCTTCTTTTATACCCCTCCCTTCTATTTTCCTGTAGGGCAAGATAGATTTCTATACCCTATAGCCTGTATATCTTACTTCCCAGTTGCATATAAAAACAATTTTTAACATTTATTTTTAAAACTTTGAAAAACAAATTTAAAAAAAAAAAGAAAAAACCCCTTAGGTCCTTTGACTCCAAATCCAGTGTTCAAAGGCAGGGGAAGGGAGGGGAAGAATAAGCATTTATATAGCACCTACTATAAAGAAGGCCGACTCTGGAGTGAGAAGAGCTGGGTTCAAATCCTGCTCCTGATGCTTACTGCCTTAGTGACCTAAGGCCAGTCATTTAACCTTCCTCAGTTACATCATTTAGGTGTCTTCCAACTGAGATCTATGACCTTGTCCTTTCAACTGCACCAAATAGCTTGCTTAAATACAATTTCCCAGGACAAGCTCAGATCATTATGACCACTGGAGGCCTTGGAGCAGTTCAGTTCCTTCTGGAATCTGGATGTCACTAGGTGTGCCTGCCAAACCTCATCCTAGCAACAACACCCAGAAGAATAAAATACTACATTTCCATATGGAAATAGTTCTCAGGTGGAGAAGGACTTGGAAGTGAGGAAGGGGCCTAGAAATCATTCACTGGCTGTCCCAGAACTCATACATTGTACGGTGGATGAGGAACTTCTCAGAAACCCTACATCCAAAAGAAACCCAAATAGAGAGATGCTTATCATCCCAGTGCAGGTATAGCTCCCAGCCCAACGATTACAATGAAGACATAACATGACCACTGTTTTATTCACGGATTCTCAAACTGCCTTGTAGATTGGGACTGGGAATCCTCCCTTAGCTGAGTCCTTGTATGACTGTTCTACTGCCTGCCTACTGTGCTGTATAAATCTGGTAGAAGTTGGGAGACAGGCAAGGTTAAGTGCCATTTCAATTTAGGAAACAAGCAAGTTGCTTTACTGCTCAAGGGTCAATAAATGGCAATAGGACATGGACTGATTGTTCTCTGTGGCTTCTCTCTTTTGCTGTTTTCCTTTCATTTTGTTCCTTTTCTGTTCCTAAATTAAGAGTGATCTTCAAGAATCAGGGCAGCCCATTTATTAGCTAGTATTGTCTACTTTGCTATGTCTTATTGCAGGCACTTATGTCTTATTCTTGGGACAGCGAGGTGGCGCCATAGTTGATAGGGCACTGGGCTTGGAATCAGAAAGATTCATCTTCACGAGTTCAAATGTGAACTCAGATACTTACTAGCTGTGTGACCCCGGGCAAGTCACTTAACCTTGTTTACCTCAGTTTCCATATCTGTCAAATGAGCTGAAGAAGGAAATGGCAACCCACTCCAGTATCTTTGCCAAGCAAATCCCAAATGGGATTGCAAAGAGTCTGAAATGACACAGCAGCCATATCTTATTCTTTCCATTATGGTGTTTTGGTTAAAGTCCCTCTATCTTCCCATCCCTACTTTGCTTTATTCTTGAACATTCAGGAAATGGCCAGGTGAGGCTCCTGCAGGAGAAGAATACTGAAATGTTTGGTACCTAACTTCTCTTAACTCCCTGCAAGCAACAAAAAGTACCTTTCTTCTGGTCTCTGATATGCAGAGATGAGGGAAGATTTCAAAGAGGTGGTACTAAACCAAAGAACATCTTAACACTTGGGGGACCAATCAAAGGAGTTTGCTTATTTGTAATGTAGCAAGTTGTACCTAATAGATTTGCAGTTTCTTGTGCAATCTTTTTTTTTATTATGCTATTATATGGAAGTGCTTATTTTATTCCATAAATTGAAAATAAAATACATAAAAATTTAAAAAAGTAAATGTATATGTAACCAGTAAGTGGTACTATGTGGTAAGATTGACTGTAGCTTCCCACTTTTTAAATAGCCTAAAGAAATAGAGAAATCATAAAGGCAATGTTTGTTGATTATAGGCATAAGGGAAAATCTTCCCTGACCTTTTACATACCTCAACGAGTGACCACAGTGAGTATCTTCAGTCCATTTACACATAACTTCTCAGGGATTTGAATAGACAGATTGGCATCAGGGGAGAACTATGCTTATGTCAACTCCTCCAGTTTCCATGTTAGTCAACAAGCATTTATTAAGCTCCTACTGTGTGCCAGTAGGGACAGCCTACTGCGTGCCATCCACTATGCTAAGTGCTGGTGATACAAACAAAGGCAAAAGTTAGTCCCTACTGTCAAAGACCTCAGAGTCTAAAAGAAGAGAAAACATGCACACAATTCTGTACAGACAAGCTATATACAAGATAAACTGGAGATAATTAATAGAAGGAAGGCATTAATGTTGGGGAAATAGAGGAAGCTTCCTGCAGAAGGTGAGAATTTAGCTGAGACTTGAAGGAAGTCAGGGGAAGCCAGGAAACAGTGATGAGATGGGAGAGAGCTCCAGGTATGGGGGACAGCAAGTGAGAATGTCCAGAGTCAGGAGACAGATTGTCTGTTGTGATGAAGAGCTCAGAGACTAGTGTTACTGGATTGAAGAGTGGGGGTGGGGTGGGGCATGTGTAATACGGAATAAAAGTAGTATAGGAGGGAGTCGTGCTATGGAGGGCTTTACAAGCCACGTAGAAGATTTTAGATTTAATCCTGGAGACAATATGGAGTCACTGGAGTTTATGGAGGGGTTGGGGTAGGTGAGTTATGTGTGATAGAGTCAGACTTGCCCTTTGGAAAGATCAGTCTGACAGCTGAGTGAAGGATGGACTAGAGTGGTAAGAAATTCGAGATAGGGGATCGACCAACATACACATGGTAATGAGGGCCTAGACCAGGACAGTGGCATTGTCAGAAGAGAAAGTGGCCATGTATGAGAGATGACAAGTGACAGGACTCAGCAACCCATTGGATATGGGATGTAAGGGAGGGGAGTTG
Source organism: Phalanger gymnotis (assembly GCA_028646595.1). Classification (NCBI taxonomy): domain Eukaryota; kingdom Metazoa; phylum Chordata; class Mammalia; order Diprotodontia; family Phalangeridae; genus Phalanger; species Phalanger gymnotis. Next base: position 35,939,796 of record CM053623.1, on the reverse strand, counting down.
TATGTAGCACCTGGGTTTGGAGCCTAGCTGATTAGGAGGATGGTCATACCATTGATAGCAACAGGGACGTTAGGAAGAAAAGAAGGTGTAGGGGAAAAAATGAGTTCAATTGTGGACATCGCTAGTTCAAGATGTCTACAAGGCATCTATTGAAACGTCTAAGGGACAGCTTTTGAGGTAAGACCAGGTGTTGGGAGAAAGGCTAGAACTGGACAAATAAATATAAAAGTCCTCTGAATGGAGATGATAGTTGAATCAATGGAAAGTGATGAGATCCCCAAGTGAAATAGTAGAGAGGGAAAGGAGAAGATGGCCCTGGACAGAGCCTTGGGGTGGGGTGGGGACATCCATGGTGAATGGATATGATCTGGATGAAGAAGATTCAGCAAAGAAGACTGAGAGGGAACAGTCAGACAGGTAGGAGGTGTACTAGGAGAGAGCAGTGTCACCAAAAATCTAGAAAGATGAGAGTACGGAGGGGAAGAGGGAACCCAGTGGTCAACAGTGTCAGAAAAGTCAAGAAGGATGAAGGTTGAGAGAAGTGCATCTTGAAGAATCTCTGTCTCCTTGACTATCATTACCACCCACTGTCATGCTGTGGCCACCCTCTTACTCCTCTCTAAACCTGGATTAAACTTCATGCTCAACCACTTTGGCTCAACGTCCTCCTCCCTCTGGCTTAAGTTCCTTTCCAGGAGGGCTGGGAACAGGGAAGAACTCATAATGTTGGTAGGACAATTTCCAGAATTCCATGCCCAAGTCCCACAAACTTCCCTTGCCCATAAGGAAAACATGACCATCTGGTTAGGTTGAGACTTTTTATGTTACTTCAGAGACCATCTCTGAGCCAAAAAAATGAGACTTGTAAGCTAAGTGGTTTTTTTCTAGTTACAAATTTATTTCTAGAAAAGTCTTACAAAAGTATTAAAGAGATCTATTGCCACTGATAATCTGGAATGTATGCTGTCCTTCAAGTTATTATGTACCTCAGCTCTTCACCAATATTTTTCACCAAATTCCACCCCCTCATTTTTTGCCTTTGTTTCATGAATATACCATAAACTCCCACATGGGGAATCCTAAAAAGGAAGAGAAAGAACCAATTATGTGTAGAGCAAATATCATATGAAATTCTGGGTTATGGAGAAATTGGGCTACAAACTGAAGAAATGGTACTTGTACTGGAGGTGTCTGCAGTCTAGGGAGCAAGCTAGGGAGGCAATATGGCATACAGTAAGATAGGCTTGGGTTCAAATACTGACTCTGCTACCCACTAGCATGGGACCTTAGACAAATCACTCCCACTCACTGAACTTTGTTTACCTCATCTGTAAAGTGAGAGGGTTGGTCTAGAATGTTTTCTGTGGTTCCCTTCAGCTTTAAATCCTATGAAAATATACAGAAAAAGCAACACAAGAAAACTTCAAAGCAGCAGATCCGCAGTGCAATCTGTCTTAGCTCAACGGCTGGCTACAGAACCTGGCTACAACATGTAGGAGCTTTCACAGGCTCAGTTTAAATAATTTTTATGTCATAAGCTATTGGACCTCCAGTGGAAAATCCCAGGTAGAAAGAAACTCTTTCCATACTTCGGCCACGTCTTACCTGACCCAAGATAGCAGGCTGCACTGAGATTTCCAAGTTTTCTTCAGTTCCATGGTCTACATAGATAAAATCATCTCCAACTCTGCCATTGAGGCGAAGCAAGAGGTCTTTGACTTTCTCTTCTCTCCATACATCTCCATGTTGCCAAAGGACCCTTAAGTCCGACTCCTTCTGGAAGCACTGCTCAATTCTTTCTCTGTGAATGAATTGATTGAGGCCTCTGCCCTTCCCAAGGTAGAAATGTGTGAATGGCTTCTTGGCCCAACACATCTGACCATACTTCTCCCTGAAGGACCTTCTTAGGGATTCAATGAACTTTCCTATTTGTCTGGAATTCTGATCCAGCTGCTGGTTTTCTGGCCAGAACAGGAGAGTGGCCAAGAAGTAAGGATCCGGATAGGAGAAATGTAGCCCTGCCTGTTGCAAGACCTCTTGAAGCATTTCTTTCAGTTTATCCAGGGGTTGTATGACCTTTGAATTAGGTTTCAAACAATTAAGAATTATGTTGCTCAAGATGAAATTCTGTTTCTCCCTCATCTGTGGTAGATTTGCATTTTCTACTAGTAATTTGTAATTATTTACTATGCTTTCCATTTTGATTGCATTTTTCTGATTTTCAGTGAGATACTTCAGCAGTCCAGAAAAGCTAACTGCATTAGAGGCCTCCAAATTGCTCCAGCATGTCACCTCTGGGAGTGATTTGCCAAAAGATGTCACCCTTGATTGCATAGTCTCTGAGTTGAAGAATATACTTGTATACTGTCTCAATAATCCTTGCATTTTAATCTGGTTTTTTTCTTCCAAAATTTCCCTTTCCTTGTCTCTTTCCTTCAGAAGAATATAGTAGTCTCGAAGAACATCAAAAGTCATTTGCAAACGTCCTTGAAGAGCATTTAAATAAAGCATGTGATTTTTGATTACTGGGTAATATCCATTCTGCTGAATTGAAGAATCTAGGAGAATATCATTCTTTCCACACAAAAGTTGGACAATGACCCCTCTAGATGACTTATTTCTTTCATCAGAAAGGGGAACTTTCTCTAGGACCTTAATTATCTGCATACAAACTTCTATTTCTCCCAAGTAACACGATGTATTATACATCCCATACCTCCTTTTAGATCTATGATATTGCCCAGTTTCATGGTCTCTGTATTCATTGTGTTGCTGAGATTCTCTGAAGGCATCTGAAGCTTTCACTGCTATACTTAGAAGACCTTCCAGTTCTTGAGGAGATACAATTTTCCCTTGCTGAATCTTATCCTTATAGAAGATAAGTTGGCTTTTGTAGACTTGACCAAGTGTATCAGAGACAAAGGAGTTCCCTGGACTTCTCTTTTTTGCTTTCTCTGCCCAAGTAATGGCATCTTCAAAATTATTTTCATTAATATAAAAATGTCTTGCTAAGGCTTGATAGATCAAGGCATGATGCTCAAATCTGATAGTTCCTTCACGTAAGACTTTCTGAACCTGATCATTCCCTTCTTCTTTCTGGACGTCCATAATGAAAGGAGAAAATAAAGTATTTATATCCTTCCTTGGGTTCGTTGTTTTTTTACTGTATTCCTTCTGTCTTTTCAGCAGCAGCATCTGCACAGTCCGTACATATTTGTCTCTTCTTATTCCAGGTTGATAAAATTCATCTTCTTTTAATAGGTTCAGTGCAATATCACTCTTTGCCATTTCAGAAGTAAGTTTCAATTCTTCTAAACAGCGACTGGCGATTAAGGGGTGAATGATACGGACTCCTTCATACCTCCCACAATCTACCACTTTGGTACGGATAAGAATTGAAGAGTAATTCCCCATTTTGTCTTCTAAGCACCTTCTGCTCCAATATCTCCTTTGGTGGTTTAATCCTAAGAAGTTTTCACACTGTACCACAGAGATGTCAGAATCAGAAATGTAAGAATTAAGCAGAGACAGGAAAGAAATTAATTGTCCTTCTTTGCTGTCAACATCCAACCCTTTCAGGATGTGTTTCACAACATTTTCAATATATTTCTTATCAAAATTTTCTTTCATGATCATAAAGGAATAAAAATCTCTACAGTTTTGGTGCTTCTTTTCAATTTCCTTAAATTTGGAATCGAATGCTCTTTGCTCTTTGCTAGAAAGTTTGTTTATCACTGCAACACTGTCAGGGTTTTTAGCATCCTTTTCTGGCCTCTGGGATCTCATGCAATTTAGAATAATAACTAAAGGTGTCTCATATTGAATATAAGCTTCTTCAATGGCTGAGTTAATGCGATTGCACAAATCAGATACAGTTTCTTGTTCTTCAAAATCATCTACCAGCAGGAGCACAGGCAAGAGGTATTGTTGGTTCTCTGAGCAATAAGTGAGTAAAGTCCTCACCTGTGTTCCAATATCTCCAAAGTCAGATGTTTTACTTTTCAATACTGCACATCGGAATTTATTCTTCAGTTCCCAGAGAACATGCATTGCTAAAGTGGTCCCTCCACAGCCTGGATGATGATACAAATTGATCACTTCTGCACACGTTTCCCTAGGGGACTTTGCTAAAGATTCTATCATCTCTGTAATTTTTTGATAACTATCCCTTTTGATAAAAGGTGAAGAATAGTTTTCAGAGGAAAAATAGAAGTTCCACCATGAAACTTTTCCACCTAGATAAAAATGTTCCTCTTGGGATTTCTGGAATTCAGCGAATTTGGTTTTATCTTTCTCTTTGTCTGTGCCTTTGCATTCATTTGCACAGAGGATTTCCAGTGCTGTCATAAAGTCTTCATCTTTCTTCTGAAGAATGATCGAAGAGCCATTTGATGGCAAAAATCTTAAAGGAGATTCAGTCTGAGATTTTAGTGTAAGAATAGTGCCATTCAACTGTTCAAGACTTAAAGTAGTAATACATCTGTTTGTGAGGTCTGTAGCTGAGAATCTGACTTGCAAAAGATCTTTCCACTGTGAACCTATTTGTGGATCTACGGAGATAGACAGTATGTCGTCCATTCCTCCCAATTCTTGGTAGAAAGTAGAAAATGTCTCAATAAAAGGATCTTTAGGATCTTCTACTGGAGACAGCAATAGAAACACTACTAAAAACTTTTCAGGTCGAATTATGTCTTCACATGTCAGAAATGAGATTAATTTCCGAACTTTAGTGGCTCTTTTTTTAAACCATAAACTAAGTTCTAAAGGTTGATGCTCTTCCATGTTAATGTCTGACCTGCCATTGCAGAAGATCCAGCTGGGTTGCTTAAAAAGACTCAGATTTTCAATTTTTTCAGTATTCGAGGTTGTGTTGTCTTGGTATTGATTTGGAAAGTGAAGATTGGCTGCTCGGGTCTTTCTGTAAGCTTTGGCAACCCCATTGCTCACAGACTCAGGATCAAACTCTAACACAGCAAACCAGCTAATTTCCTTTAGGAAGTCCAGGTGTTCAATTTGATTTGGATGACACTTATTGACCACCAGAATGTACCACTTATAGGAAGAATTATCTAAGTCTTGGTCTCCTGTGAGAAGATGAACCAGCTTTCTTCCCTCACTTTCTGTTTTTATTTCTTTTGGTCGATTCTCTTCTGCTGCTTTTCTGGACTCATCCTGTGATTCTAAACCTGATAAAAATGCTTTCAGATTTCCATCTTTTTGCTTTGGATTAGCATAGATGTCTTTAGAACTAGTGCCATCCCTCACAAACAGAGAGAATTCAGTATTTTTCTCCCATTTGTTCTCTTTATAAGTTTGCATCTTAATTGGGAAATATCTTTTTTGACAAATGGAGTGTTTTGGAATGATGTCTACTTCAATGACGAATCTTTCAGATGTGATATCATTCTTCAGTAAGACTTCCACAAACCTTGGTGGCCTAATGCACTGCTTTGCTTCCCCAACACCATCCTTATCAAAATAGTCTTCCATCTTCTTATAGAAATGGTCAATAAATGTACTTTTATCTTCCTCAGTGAGTTTCACCCCAACTATTTCTCCATGGGGTTTGTCCTTGACTCCAAAATGGATAGTGCCATTGGTGCGGCAATTCATGCAGGCTGAGGCAAATCGAAAGACTTCATTGCTAAATTTCATCTTAATGTCTTTGTCTGTGGCTCCCTCTGTGGCAGTCAGAGCCTTAAACTCATGGACTGGATCGATGAGATTGAGTAACCCTGTTTCAGGTTGGATAATAACATCATGCTCTTTATAACGAAAGCTTTTATGGAAACTGTCAAAAGGATATGTTGAACACGACCATCCTCTATATGGCAGATCATCTTTTGTTTCCTCGGGGTGACTTCTTGTTTCTTTAGCAGGCTTGGCCTCTGATGACTCACAGGCTTCTTTGGGTTTAGTGTTGGTATCTGTCTTTGGGTCTATTTGATTCTTTTTGCTTTTTTTAGTTTTTCCCTTTGTCATACACTGGTCTTCAGTTTTTTTACCATCTTTTTCTCCCAATATCTGCTTAGAACATTCAGAATTCAATTCTCTAAACATATTTATTATTTGTAGGGCAGGTCCATGTTTTATGCCCATGTCAATGAGATCTTGTTTAACGGATCGTTTTAAACTCATTCCATTCACTTCTTCCTTTTTCAAGATTTCTCCATATTCCAAGTTAAGCTTAAGTGTTCCTGTTACCCATTGGTAAACATCTTCATTTGTCCAGTCATCTGTGTTTTCAGGCACATTCACTTGTTCAGTCATCTTGATATATATATTTTATTTCTTTGAAGAAAAAAAGAGGCATTTTTAAGTTAAATTTTTAAAGAAAAATTGTGCTCTATTCAATTATATTGCAAAATACATTGCTTTCTTCCATCCTTGATTCTCAACCTTGCCTCATGATTTGCAGGCATTTATTTTGTTATACTTTCAAATATTTGCAATATGTTTAAAAATAAAATGAAATGATGCCAGTTTGGGATTTTCAGTGATATCTGTTACCCCTTAGTCTTACTATTCTTTTATAATAAGAACTAAAACTACAAATGATAAAAGTGAATTTTAAAAAAGATCACTGTCTAGGACTGAATGAGTTTGTAAGCTTGAATCAAATCTTACCCAAATCCTTGAAGCTCTTCCTAATGAAAGAGAAGGTACCCCTTCCATTAAGGCCTGCTGAGAGTAGATAGCATGGTAAACTGTTACAAATAAAACTCTTAATGGAGGTTTACTCTTTGCTCTTCTCAGCTTTACACTTTAATCCCATTAAAGTGACCATTAACCTTTTATTGGCCCTTAATCCTTTTGGGAAGTTGGTGAAGCCTGTGGGTCCCTTCTCAGAATAATGTTTTTAGTATATAAAATAAAATGCATAGGATTGCAAAGAAAACCAATTATATTTAAATACAGTTTATATGATATATACACATATACGTGCACATATATATATGTGTGTGTATGTATGTGCATATGTGTGTGTATATATTTATGTATATACATATACATACACACACACACACACACACACACACACAGACACACATACACATTTGTAAGTCTTGGGAAGTTGTCCAAGACATATAGAGGTTAGAAGACTTGACCAGTTCTCATAGCTGGAAAGTGTCAGAGACTGGATTTGATCTAGGTGTTCCTGACTTCCTGAGTGTTCTATTGACTATGCGAAGCTACTACCAGTTTGAAACATAATTTTATTTTTATTAAAAGATAATTTTATGTGAATTGTTAATCACCTTCCATATGTAAAACACTCACCTAAATGCTTTAGGAGGATACTCCCAAAATGAAAAGAAAATCAGCTACTTTCAAGGAATTTACATTGTTTTGGGAGAGGAGAGTGTGTGTGTGTGTGTATGTGTGTGGAGAGAGAGAGAGAGAGAGAGA
>CM053623.1:35920786-35932286 GCA_028646595.1 Phalanger gymnotis | reverse complement strand
CCTACTAGAACCCTATTCAAAATTGCAAAATAAAACATAATTAGTTTCAGGTGGTCTCTCAACTCTCCATACCCCTCCAACTCTTCCATCTTCTTCCTTTTCCCTTTTCCTTCATATACCCAGTGTCCTTGTGTTACCCACTCCCAGTTCCAAGCTCTTCAACTAAATCACTCTGTCTAGGTCTTTCTTCCCCCGGAGGACCCTCTAGCCTTAAATGGCCTTTGCCTCCCTCTATCTTCTATTAAAACTCTCATTCTCAGAAATATTAACTAGGTTGTTCCCCTATGCATGCAATCTTCCCTTCCTTCACCTCTGTCTCTTTAACACTCAGCCTTTCTCAAGAGATATTTGCTAATTTCTCTACTCGTTAGTATTTCTCCAAAATTGCTTTGACTTTATTTTCTATATAATATATATTTACTCATTGGTGAACATCTTCTATTTTCCCCGCTAGAATGTAAGTTCCTATAAGGCAAAGATTGTCTTGTAGGTCCCAGCGCCCAACACTGTACCTGGCACACTAGAGACACTTGATAAATGTTTATTGATTGATAAATTATGAGTGAAGGCATAATTTAGGCAGAGACACTAACAAAGATCCCAACCCTATGAGACTTAGAAGATGGTTATCTAGACTTTCTGTACCTAAAAAAATTTATTGCCCTGCAGCCAATCCTGGGGTTTTAACTAGGCTGATTGATTCTCCAAAGTTGGATATACTGTCTGTTATTGAGAATGTGAGCCACTAGGTGGCGCAGTAGATGGAGAACCAGGCCTAGAATCAGAAAGTCTCATCTTTGAGAGTTCAAATGTGGCCTCAGACACTTACTAGCTGTGTGACCCCAGGCAAATCATTTAACCTCTGATTCAGTTTCCTCATCTGTAAAATGAGCTGGAGAAGGAAATTGCAAACCATTCTAATATCTTTACCAAGAAAACCCCAAATGCGGTCACAAGGAGTTGGACACAACTGAAATGACCTGACAACAACAACAAATTGAAAATATAGTTTTGTGGGAAATCAGAGGGAAGAGTTCTACAGAAAATAAAAAGTGCAGACCTGGCAAGGACTAGAGAGAGTTGAGATTTGGGAATTATTCATGTGGAAAATCATATATGAAGCCATGAAAGGGGATGAGGTGCCCTCAGAATACAATAGGAATATCTAGAAAACTACCTGGGGAGGTCACTGACAGCTCGGGGCATTGGGGTTAATGAACACAATTCCAGCGCATAAATGCTTAGGCTGATTTCGCATTCATTTATTTCTCTAAAGTACTGCCCTTGTGTCTCGTTGTGGCACAGAAGTGACCCTGGTATCACACAGGTTGTCAGAACAGAGCAGGTCTAGCAGGCCCAACCAAATAGGGAAAATGCCTCCTACAGTCCTGGTGATGGATAGATTGTGTATGAAAAATGATAAAATCAGAGCCCCTGGAAGTATTGAAATGTTGCTCACTTCTGGGAGCAGGAGGAGAGTAGGAGGGTCTTTTGAGAACCCATGATTTACCTAATTGTGTGAAACCACAGTGGGGTACATACATTTTTGCACAATATCACCTGTGAAGTAATCAGCACAGTATAATGGAGAAAGCATGCTAAGGGGAGGTACTACACTGCTGGGCTGTGGGACTTCACCTTCACTTAGCCACACTCTGGTCCTAATATCTTCACCTGAAATTCAAGAGGTGTACTAGAGCCTCAGGCATCAAAGCACAGATCTAGTTGACATATTTGTCCTTTGTTTAGATTTCTTCTTTTATTCAATTGGTTTCAGGTCTTTACGTAGAAGGTCAAGGATCTGTGATTTTTTGAGTGTGAGAATTCCCTTCATCAACATGGGCTGCAACTCATCTGTGACTTAGTGAATGGTCTATGGAGAAGGTGCTTTCATCTTAAAGACGGGAGATCATTTGTTCATGACCACAAAGGTAGTAAAATCAAAGGTGGGATTTGAGTCCAGGGTGTGGTGGTAACAGCTTCCTGTTAGGCTAGATAGTAGAATAGATAGAGCCCAGGCCCTGGAATCAGAAAGACCTGAGTTCAAATCCAGCCTCAGATATTAATAGCTGTGTGACTTTGGGCAAGTCACTTAACTTCTGCCTGCCTGTTCCCTCAACTGTAAAATGGGGGTGATAACAGCACATACTTCCTTCCCAGGAGTTTTTGTGAGGATCCAATGAGATAATTTTTGTAAAGTGCTTAGCAAAGTATTTGGCACATAGTAGGTGCTCTATAGCTGCTAGTTGTTGACTATTATTATTATTGACCTAAATTCTACCTTACCTCTTGGTGAAGTAGAGAGAGCACTGAACCTGGAGTCAGGAACACTGGAATTCAAGTCCAGTCACAGACACTTACTAGCTGTGTGACTGTAGACAAGTTACTTAGCCTCCGTCTGCTTCAGTTTCCTCATCTGTAAAATAGGAATAGTTACAGTACCTTTGTCTCAAGGTTGTTGTGAGGATCAGATAATAATTGTATGGCACTTGGCAGAGGTGAGAAGGAAAAGGAAAGGAATAAGCATGTATATAGCACCTACTGTGTGCCAGGTTTGAAACACAGGATGAGCAAATTTAGAGGATCCATCCCAAATGTTCACATGGACTATTTGTGCCCGACCTGTGGTAGAGCATTCTGAGCTCATATTGATCAGCCACAATTGGACACACTGTACCTTGATGCCGACGTAGTGATGTCATTTTGGTCCTCTTCCAGAACTAAGGACAACAACCAACTACGTGCCAGATACTGTGCTGAGCACTTCTAAAAAAATAAATATATCGATTGAGCCTCACAAGTCTGCCAAATAGATGCTGTTATTATCCCCATAAGTTAAGTGACTTGGTCAGGGTCACACTTATCCGCCATGCCACCAGCTGCCTCTGGTAGTGTAGAATGGTGCCTGGAACATAGTGGGTAGAGAATACATGTTTGTTCCTTTCCCCGTTTATCTGACTGCTTTATATCCTATATTGTTAAGTCATTTCAGCCATGTTCCACCTTCGTGTCCTCATTTTCATGGGTTATCTTGGCAAAGATACTGGAGTGCTTTGCCATTTCTCTCTCTGATTATATACACACTATATGCTGATCACATAAGACAAAGTTATAACTTCTTACACAAAGATGTTTCCTCTGTCTGAATAAAGGACTTCTTTGACTTGTTCCATGATGATTAAAAAGATATCTATGGTTTTTCCAGTTTCCCAAGGTGCCTGTAGTAGGGCATCAGATAGCTGTAGAGATCCCCAAACCCTACAGTGGCCCCAGACCTACCAGGTATTAATTCAATTTAATAAGCATTTATGAAGTGCCTACTGTATGCCAAGCACCAAGCTAGGTGCTGGTGACACAAAGACAAACACAAAAACAGTCTCTTCCCTTTAAAACCTCATTTTCTTGACAATCCTTTCAGATTATTTGAACCCCAATAAGATCCAAAGTCTGAATTAATCATCCAAACGGCCTTGCTCCACTCTAAAAATGACCTTTCCTGGGTCAGCAACTTCAAAGACCAGATAAGATTGACAAGGGGTATCTTTCCTGCTGGTGACAGGATGTCTGCCACCAGAACAGTGAGATTTCTTTCATCTTGATATTCTAGGGACATTTGCATCTTGGGATCATAATCTCCAAGCGACAATACTTTGTCTATTGACTCATTCAACTAAGAAACTTCTTTTCTTATGAGATGGAGGTCATAAACTGGAGTTGAGATTGTTACTTAAACCTTGTCTTTCTTCTTTCAGTCAATCGGAAGTTTGCTTCTGATTTCATGATCAGGTATCTGCTAGCTTTAAGGGAATAAACAATATGATTTTATATGTCACCTAGCCTGTTTCCCTCCTTTAACCAAACGTTCAGGTCGGCATTCTCTTGAGGGAGAAACAACATATACATAGATCAGTAAAGTCAAACTAAAAATTAAATGAATAAAATAAAATCTGGTGAAGGTGTGTGTGTGCGGGTGGGTGTCCTGGGCAACTCACTTAACTCCATTTGCCTCAGTTTCTTCATCTGTAAGCTGGAGAAGGAAGTGGCAAACCGCTCTAGTATCTTTGCCAAGAAAACTCCAAATGGGGTTAGGAAGAGTCAGAAATGACTGAAACAACTGGACAACAACATTTTACAGTTGAGGCAAATGAGATAGACGGAGGTTAAGTGACTTGTCCAGGGTCACACAGTTAATAAATATCTGAGACCGCATTTGAACTCGGATCTTCCTGACTCCAGGGCCATGCTATGTCACTAGCTATACCTACACACACACACACACACACACACACACACACACACACACACACACACACACGGTCTGATCAGCCAGACACACTGAAACTTGACTCTAGCAGAGTGATGTCATCTTGGTTCTCTTTGGAAATGAAGGACAACTGCTACTTAGGACAATAGACTTAGAGTCTGAAAGCATCTTGGAAGTCACCTGTTCCAATCTCCTCATTTTCCAGATGAAGAAACCGAGTCTCAGAGAGGGTTACTGACTTGCTCATAGATACATAGTTAATAAGTGGTAGAGGCAGGATTTGAACCCAATTCTTTAAACTCCAGATCCATACCTTTTCTCCAGTTATTTTAGAGATAATATGTCCATTTTGTGACAGTCCTCTGGCATAAAGGAGTCTATACTGAGAGGACATAGGATTCCTCTATTGACCCTTTCTTTCTACACCTGGGCTCCCGATGCCAGTCTCCCCCAGGGTAGGTGCAGTTGTCAATAGGTTAAGTCCTTGTCAGGGTACCCAGTTTATGTCTAAGGAAAGGCCCGTGGGCCAGTCAGAACCCTATGGGGAAATAACCCTTTAATAAGTTTGGGTGCTGAGAATAATCTCAAACAGTAGGAATCAGTTTAACACAAAACTTAATCGTGTGCAGTAAGGAAGGGAAGGAGAGAGAGGAAAAGGGGACCCAGCATACAACTCCTGAACAGTATAACTTGGTAAAGGCAGCACTGTGTTGGGCAGCACAGGGGCATGGGTCCATCAGCATGAAAGGCATGCTCCAAGGTGCCCTTCTGAGAATGAGGTTCTCATACTCCTCCATGGAGCTGACCAATATGTATGTCAGAGATCCAGACCAAATAATATTTGGGGGGTTTTGTTATCAGGGAGAAAAAACAAGCTGTCAGTAGACAAAACTTTATTGGTGGGGCAGCACAGCTCTACTAACCTTTGACAAGTATTATTGTCACTATCTTTTCATAAATATGTTCTATAAGCTTACAGCCTCCCTTAACGAGAGACTGTCACAGTGGCCTCAAAACCATCAGGCCTAATCTTATAACAATGGTTTCCATGCATAGATTCTATAAGCTACAGCCTCCCTTAAGGGGAGATTGTCATGATGGTCTGAAGACCACCAGGCCCAGTCTTATAACAATGTTTTTGTTAATTAGATCAAAGTGCTTCTTGCTCCTGTTCCTGGCTTTTGAACTTAAAAATCATGGCTCTGTCACTGCCTCAGCTGGAATTCCCCTTAGCACTTGGGGCCTCCTTGCCCTGGAATGGCTTATCAATTATCCCTGTGGCCTTCTCAACCTTGACTATTCTTCTACAGGGTCTGCTTTCTGGCACAGAGGATGGAACACCATGTCTGGAGTCAGGAGGACTTGAGTTCAAATCCCATCTTAGACACTTACTAGTTGTGTGATCCTGGACAAGTCATTTAACCTGCCTGCCTCAGTTTCCACAGCTATAAAATGAGCTGGAGAAGGAAATGGCAAACCACTCCAGTATCTTTGTCAAGAAAACTCCAAATGGGGTCACAAAGAGTCAAAATGACCCAACAACAAAACTACCTTACTCCTTCCCCTTGATTATAATGACAATAAGAGATATGAGAAGGCTGGGATGAACTATTTTCTATTACCACAAAGGACTGAAGAAAGCAAAAAGGGCCAGAGGTTGGACAAGCTGTGAAAATTAGCCCCCAGGTCCTTAGTCCCACAGCTCAAAGCAATTGGAAAACCAGGCTCAGACGCAATTCACTAACCCAGGCTTCTTCAGACCAGACTCACAGCCACTATTTGCAGGGTCCCTGGCTGACCAGGCTAGGAAGAGTTTTTTTAGGAAAATTTCTGCTTGGTAAATAAGCATTTACACAGTGCTTTGTGGTTTTAAAGCATTTTTATATCCTCTCATTCGATCTTCACAGACACCCTATTAGGTAACCAGTTACACTTGTGTCCATTTTACAGGTGAGAAAACAGACTCAGAAGTTGAATGATTGTCTAAGGTCACAAAAAAAGTTACTAGAAGTTCTAGCCAGGGCTAGAACCTAGGTCCCCTGCCTGACACCTATTCCAATTCCCTAAGATGGGAAGTTTTTTTTCTTTTTACATTTAATTTTTATTTTATTTTTTCTCAGTTACAGGTAAACAAAACATTTTAACATCCTCTTTTTTTAAAAATTCTGAGTTTCAAATTCTCTCCCTCCCTCCCCCCTCCTTGGGAAGGCAAGCAATTTGATATAGATTACACATGTGCAGTCATGCATAACATTTCCTTATTAGGCATGTTGCAAAAGAAAATGCAGGCCAAAAAAAACCCAAGAATAAAAAAGTAAAAAAAGCATATGCTTCAATCTGCATTCAAACACCAGCAGTTCTTTTTCTGAAGGTGGATAGTATTTTTTTTTTTTAATCACAGGTCCTTCAGCACTGTCTTGGATCTAAGATGTGAAATTCTGAGTAAGACTAGGTTCAACATGAAAATGAATTTTCACAGAAGTACATGAGACCCTGGACTAGACAAAGGAAATAATGTCTATATCTGAAGGCCAGACCTCCTTCGGGCAGGGCTGTAATGAGGGGCCTGTTCAAAGAGGTCTGGTCAGTGCTGTCCCCCTATGCTTCAGATTATCAGCGACTCCTTCCCGACAGGTAGCCCACCCCTATGCTTCTGATCACCTCCCCGACCTGTAGCCATGAGCACATTCATCGCATCCCCTGTCCTTTCGGGCTGTCTTTTGCATTGAACCCCTGCACCTGCCTCAAGGAGACAGAAACCGGAGAAAGATGCACTCAGATTCCTATCGGAGAGCATGGGAAAGTTGGAGGTTGGGCGCATTTTGGGGGCAGACATTCAAGCATGACACAGTTGCTCCCCCCACCCCGACGCTCGTGTATTCCACAATGTGGGCGGGGGCCTCCTGGCCCAATGGGAGACCCTTGAGTTTTCTCCCCTCCACAGCCTGCAGCTCTGCCAGTCTGGCTGTTGCTGCCCACTCTCTCGGCCTGCCTGACCCCGGCCCTGCAGCGGTGTGGCCGAGGGCAACACTGGGAGCTTGGCCAGCCCCAGCGCTCCCCCCGTGGGCTCCCTAGAAGGCAGGCATTTCTCTCTGCCTGCGGGCGGCCTCCTTCACCTCCCCGGGTTGCAGCCGGCTCCACCAGCCTCTCGGGGGGCGCTGCCTTCGGCTTTAAGAAGAGGAAGGCACCATCTCTCTGACTTTCATCTCCGGAGGAGTGGGGACCCTTGAGATCGTTCTCCCAGGCTGATCCCTGAGACAATCATAGAGATAATACAGAGCTCTTTGCAGAGTTAAAAATAGGATTACAAAACGATTCAGATTTACAAGATGAGTTTTTACAGATTATGGGGAGGGGGTGGATGGTTTTATAAGGACACAAAAACATAGATTTTATTTTCCAGGAAAATAAGTTAGACTTTCTCCCAATAACAATCAAAAGAAAGAATGGACTTACCCAGACTTCCTGGCGCTTTCTGTCTCACAAACTTAAAAAAAAACCCAAAAAATAAAAACAAAAAAAGCCATTTTGTTCAATTACAGAAAACTCAGAACGACCGTGGTTGATTTTCTCCCAGGCTCTTAAAGAAAAAGATGTCATGTTTTCTAGTTCTTAAAAAAATTTTTTTAATTGCTCTCTGCTTAAACACAATAAAGAACTGGACTGGACAGAGAAGTATGTCCTAAAGGGGCTGGAGCACTTCCTGGAGTTTTACAGATATGTTTCAGTTTCGTTTCTCGAGCCTCAAGTGCACAGAATTCAAGTACATTCCCTTTTGAAATGTTCTCGAATTCTTGTCTAATTGACAGCCAGTTGCCCTGCCTAAAACCTTGCTTTTATACTTCTCTCCCTCTATTGTCATCTTTTTCTCCCTCCTTTCTCTCCCCCTTTCTTTCTCTCCCCCTTTTTTCTTTTCTTTTCTCTTTTCTTTTTTCTTTTCTTTCTTCCTCCCTCCCTCCCTTCCTTCCTTCCTTCCTTTCTTTCTTTCTTTCTTTTTTTTTTCTTTCTTTCTTTCTTTCTTTCTTTCTTTCTTTCTTTCTTTCTTTCTTTCTTTTTTTCTTTCTTTTTTTCTTTCTTTCTTTCTTTCTTTCTTTCTTTCTTTCTTTCTTTCTTCACTTTCTCTCTCTCTGTCTCTGTCTCTCTCTGTCTCTCTCTCTCTGTCTCTGTCTCTCTGTTTCAGTCTCTACGTCTCTTCCCTCTCCCCCTCTCTCCTTTCCTTTCTCCCCACTGTTCTATTCCCTCCCTGCCCTTCTCCCTTCATTCTTCCCTCCCTCCTCCTCTCCTCTCCTCTCTTCTCCTTTCCTGTTCTCTTCTCCCCTGTTCTCTCCTGTGGTCTCCTTTCCCTCTGTCCACATAGGTACCTTCTGGTGCTCTGCCCAAAGGAATATCAATTTTGATTGCTGAGACCTAGCAAGATATCTTGGGGTTTACAAACTAGATATAATTTCTGTTTGGGCCCTGCTGGCTTAGAGTCAACTTAAGTAGCAACTGTTTTTGTTTTGGTCAGAAACTGTGAGAGTCTTCCCCTCTCAGATTTTTTTCAAGCTAAGTAAAAGAGTCCATTCTTTGCCTCACCTCTTACCTAGCCTTAGTCACTGAATGGGTGTTGCCTCAGTCAAACTGAGACCTGGGAAAGACCTTTGCTTAAAAAGGTCAAGGTCTCCCACTGCATCTAAGGACTCCAATCTTCCTGATCTGTATTTTGCCACTGGGCCCAGATGGCTCTGGAGGACAGGGTGAGGCTGGTGACTTTGCACAGCCAGCCAGTTATGGCATCACCTTCCTGATGTCACAGTTCTCTTAGAGAATGAAAGACCACCAACAATGACTTTCAGCACTTAGAACGATGTTTGGTACTCAGTAAGCACTTATAGATACTTGTTGACTGGCTAACAAAAAAAAAAAAGAAGACGCATACCTGAGCTTTTAAATGGACGAGACAATTGTCCTTCTCTCTGGTGAGTCCACCTCCAAACGGATTTCTAGCATCCTCCACACTCATCATACCACCTGGAGGTTCACCTCTCCATCCACATCATGACACTCACTGCTTCTTGCCACTTCTCAGTACCAGCTCTTGCTTGGTCCAGCAGCGCCTCTCCTGGGTCTGGGAATCCCCTCCTTTTACCTACAAACTCTGCCATTCTGCTACTGCTACAGCTACTGCCTTGCTGTTTGTTTAAGAACTCCTCACTGATCTGCTGCTGACTCTGCCCATTGCCATCTGTGGGGCTCTGGTTCTCTACAAGGAATTCATGGATCTCCAGGAATCTAAGCCATGGATTTTTCTCTTGTATCTCTCTTACCTGTGATTCTCTCCATCCATTTAGCCCTGGAGAGACTCACTGGACCCAAAAGAGAGGTCCTGTTTTCTCCTGTCCTATCCTCTCCTCTCCTTTCTCTCTGTCCACATAGGGTATAATCCCCTTACCTTCTAGTGCTCTGTCCAAAGGAATGTAAATTTTGATTGCTGACCAAAGGGGAGGAAAACAGGACCTTTAGACCTGTGAAAAGTGCTGGCATAAGTGAGATTCATGCTGCCCAGGCAATGGGATATCAGTCTCTGGAATTAATTGACTCATTCTTACATTGGGCATTTAGACCTGCTTGGAGGTGTGAGGGGCAAGGTATGTTTCTAAATGTTGGGCATGTATGGCAGAAGTATGGGACAAGGGAGAAATTCAATCAATCAATATTTATTAAGTGCCTACTATATTCTAGGCACTGTGCTAAGTGCTAAGGATACAAAAAAAGGCAAAAGATAGCCCTTGCCCTCAAGGAGTTTACAATCTAATGAGGGAGACAACATGTAAACAAATATATGCAAAACGAGATACATAAGGATATATGTGTATGTATGTGTATGTATATTTGTATGTGTGTATATGTACATATATACACACATACACATATATATATATACATATATATAATCAGAGAGAGGTAAGGTACTAGAATTAATAAGAGATGGGGAAAGCTTCCAATAAAAGATGAGATTTTAGTTGGAACTTAAAGGAAGCCAGAGCAAGGCCCTTTGTGTAGCACTGTATTAGATCTGAATTCAGGGAAATGAAGTGACCTGGGCCAAGACATGGCCATAGCTCTAAGACTGGACTTTGCCTGGGACCCCACCAACAGAGAGGTACAGGGAAATTGACACCATCTGTTCAAGAATTATAAGCAGTACAACACTTCCTAGGATTGAGGAGATGTGTGTGTGTGTGTGTGTGTGTGTGTGTGTGTACTCATAAAGGGATAATGATCTTTCTTTGAGCCCCTATTTGTTGACCTGTAAATAATCCAGTGGTTCATTATTTGAGAGGTGGAAATCATGTGTATACAAAGGTAGTTACTAACACCTTGGATGTTATCAGATGGATAAATTCCAAGACTGGGTGGGGATAATGAACTGGGGAAGTGAGAAATATTTTCAAAGTGTACCTGGTCCCCTTTGACACGTAAGAGTCTCTGACAATCAGTCAGTCAATAAACATGTATTAAGTGCCTACTGTGTGCCAGAGACTGCACTAAGTTCTGGAGATAGTTTAAAAAGACAGTCTTTGCCCTCAGGGAGCTTACAACCTAATGGGAAAAGGCAGCACACAAAAATTAACTAAAAAGTCGGGGTATAGGTGGTAGGAGAGGAAGGGGGAACAGTACCTGTTTCATGGGTATGATATAGAACTTCAAAGAAGGCCAAAAGCAGTGCAGCTGGTGGGAAATGGGAAGAGAATCAGTCAACAAGCATTTATTAAGCACCTACTATGTGTCACATACTGTGCTAGGCTCTGGACATTAGTTACCTGCAATAAGTTACTTGAACCCCCTGAACCTCAATTTCCTCATCTATGTAATGAAAAGATTGAACTAGGTGGCATCTGGGTCCCTTATTGGCTATGAATTCAGTGATCCTATGATACAGTTATTACATCTATTTTACAAATGAGGCAGCAGAAGCGTGATCAGGCTCTTCAGAAATTACATAGGAAGTTAGTGGCAGAGTGTAGTAGGAAGGCCGAATTTATGATCTCAAATATTCATGTATATGTTTGAATGGTCCGAAATCGCAACGTATGAGAGATTCTCTAAGGAGAAAACAACAAGAAATTTATTTAGGCCCCACCGCAGCAAAAACTTGAACCAGCCTCCCCATTCCAACATCTTGACAAAAAGACTCCAGGCCCAGAAAGCCCATTTCACAAGGGCAACTAGGAGGCCAAAGAAAAGCAAGAGAGT
>CM053623.1:35812189-35914268 GCA_028646595.1 Phalanger gymnotis | reverse complement strand
CTCTCACCTATTCCCCATACTGTCAAAAGAATTAATTCCTGCAAGTCTGAGAATTTAATCTTCCCTCAGTATCTCCTATGACAATTTAGATGCCTCTTCTGAAGTGAAAACCTATGCAACTGTAATGATTTGTGGAAACTTCACAGTCTCTGAGAATTCATTTTATCTTGGCAGATCTAAGAATCTGTAGATGTGGGCACTCCATCCACAGATTCAGACCTTTGTGGGAGCCTCTAAGATTTCTTTATTCCTGTCTAGAGGCATCTGGGTGGCGCAGTGGATAGAGTGCTGGGGTTTAGAGTCAAGAAGACCTGAATTCAAATCTGATTTCGGACGCTTAATAGCTGTGTGACTCTGGGCAAGTCCTTTAATTCTGCCTCAGTTTCCTCATCTATAAAAATGATCTGTAGAAGGACCTAGCAAACCACTCCAGCATCTTTGCCAAGGAAACCCCAAATAAGGTTACAAAGAGTTGGACCAGAATTAAATGAATGAACAACAAATTCTTGACTAGGTCTTTACGTAAATCTTCCATAGGAAGTTCCATGATGTGCTAGACTTTCTCTCACTATTATAGGATCACAAAGGGGAAAGATGAACCACTAAAACACTTGATAGAGAATTTCAGTGTTGCAAGAAATCTCGTCAGCCACTGAGCCCAAATGACACTTGAAAAAAGAATCTCTACTACAATAATCATAATAATTTGAGATATGAGCTAATAAAAAGAACCTCCCTGACTTGTATCTGCCCAGGCTTGGCTCTAAGACCTCTGGAGACAGTCCAGTCCACTTCTGGACATCGCGAATTGTTGTGAAGCTTTTCCTTTGTAAACTTCCACCCTACTGCTCCTGGTTCTTCCCTCTGGGGCCAAGTTAAACAAGGCTAATCCTCCCTCCATGACACATCCCTTCAGATACTTGAAGGCAGTTTCATGATCCCAGCCCTCTCCCATGCCAAATCTTCTCTTCTCCAGACTAAACATTCCCAGTTCTTTCACTCAGTCCTCATATAGCATTCACCTTCCTGGCTGCCCTTCTCTGGACATCCTCTTACTCATCAATGCCCTTCCTCAAACACAGTACACAAAGCGAACATCTATTGAGTCTCATTCTCACTCCATCATAGGAGCCTCCACCGTTCTGGCTTCTAGA
This sequence comes from Phalanger gymnotis, assembly GCA_028646595.1. Lineage (NCBI taxonomy): Eukaryota > Metazoa > Chordata > Mammalia > Diprotodontia > Phalangeridae > Phalanger > Phalanger gymnotis. Next base: position 35,913,114 of record CM053623.1, on the reverse strand, counting down.
TTCTTAGAACTCTTTCAAGTCTTCAGATGGGTATACATACATACATGCTATTTACTCATATGGCAGCAGCACATAGCAATTTGGGGCAAAATCTCCATTTCGAAGACATCTTTCATCTGAAGTCAAGTTCACCTCCTTTTAACCGGGAATCCCACTTGCTGGGTCTCACCAGCTTTCAGACTCTAGGGATGACACAGAAACATTTCTCTCCAGAAGCCAAGTGTTCAGTGGCAGAATTTGTAAGGATCACAACTGTTACAAGACCATCTGACTCCTCCAATTCCCAGGCTCTCCCAGGATGGATTATACTCACTTCTGAGATCCCCAGTGACCTAGGACTGGAATAGGTTTGGTATCACAAGCTCACTCATATGGAGCTTAGGAACCCCAGAAATTCTCAGGTCCAATCTCATTTTACAGATGAGGAAGTTACGACCTAGACAAGTTAACTCTTCCAATGCCACACAGGCAGCAAGAAATGTTACAAGCACATTTTGGACCCAGGACCCCTGACTCCAAAGCGAAGTGCTCTGTAATATACTTCCCTTAGCTCTTTTTCTTTGGTAGTTTCTTTGTAATTAGTTCTCTTTCATCTCTGTGACTGGGTTATTTAAAATATCTATTTGGTCTTTGGTTAGTTTGAGTATCTTATATTTTTGAAGTTATTCCTCTAGCGCAGCTACGGGGTGCCATAGTGCATAGAGTGCCAGGCCTAGAGTCAGGAAGATCTTCCTCAGTTCAAATCTGGCTTCAGACTCTTACTAGCTGTGTGATCCTGGATAAGTCACTTAACCCTGTTTGTCTCCGTTTTCTCATCTGTAAAATGATCTGGAGAAAAAAATGGCAAATCACTCCAGTATATACTTAGGAGCTGTGTGACTCTGGGCAAGTCACTTAACCCTGTTTGCTTCAGTTTCCTCATCTGTAAAATGAGCTGGAGAAGGAAATGGCAAATGACTGTACTATCTTTGTCAAAAAAACACCAAGTGGGGTCACAAAGAGTCAGACACATGTGACTGAAATGACTAAACAGCAATGTCTCTATTTCTTTTGTGTTTTCAATTCTGGTAGCACAAACCTGTGTATAATGGGTTCTAATTACTCTTTTTCATTTCTCCTGGTTTTGTTGTGATTTTACCTTGTTCATTTGCTGTTCTGTTGATTTGACTTTTCTGCTTTCTTCTTTTTAACCAGCTTGGCTAAAAGCTTATCAATTTTATTAGTCTTTTCAAACAACAAGCTTTTAATTTAATTTATCATTTCAATAGCCTTTTTTTCATTTCTAGTCTACCTATTTCTCCTCTAATTTTCAATATCTTTTCTTTTGTGCTTTAGTTTTGCTTGATGACTGTGTAACTTTTGAAAGTTACATGGTTATTTAATTTAATATTTAATTACATTGTATAATTTAAAATTAATTTCATTAGTCTCTTTTTCTATTTTGTTAACGTATATTTGAAGGGATATGATTTTTGTCGTGAGGACTGCTTTAACTGTATCCCAGAAATTTGGCATGTCGTTTCACCATTATTATTGTATTAGTAATTGTTTCTATAATTTGTTCTTTGATCAACTCATTATTTAGGATTTATTATTTAAGTCTCTGTCTGGGTCTGTGTCTTTTGTGTATGTTCCCTGAATTGCTTACTATTTTTATTGTGTTATGGTCTATAAAGGATATATTTATTATTTGTGTCTTTTTATATTTGTTTACAATATCTCTGTATCCTAATACATGGTGAATTTTTATAAAAGTTCCATGTGGTGATGAGAAAAAAAGTGTATATTCTTTAGCAGTTCCATTTAGAAGAAGTCTTTTAGCTCAAGTTTCTCCAGCAATTTGTTCGGTTCTATCTTTTCCCTTTTGTTTATCTTTCTGTTAAATTAAGGGTTAAATTAAGAGTTAAGGGAGAACTCTTCATTCTTTCCATCCCATAATAATGACTTTTCGAACATGTTTTATGCCTCCCCATCACTGCATTTCTTCTCGTGCTGTTCATTTTATTTGAAATTCCTTCCTCTTCCCCACCCACTCATTCCTCCCTTTGAGCTCCTACTTATCCTTCCACGCCCAGCTCAAATACTGCTGCCTCCACTAGCCATCCCGCATTGCATTCTCCAGACACAAGTGATCTCTGCTTTCTCTAAATTCCCAGAATTCTTCCTCATCACCTCCCCCTTGGACTTCCGTCAAGGTCTCCTAGTTGGGCTCCTGCCTCTGATCTCCCCTCTTCTCCAATCCCTCTAGGAGAAGATGGAGAAAGGGATAACATGGGAAGTATAGGTGATGTAGAAACAAAAGTGGTCAAAAGGAATGTATTTTTTAAAAACGATCAAGGGATACAAAGCAAAAACGAAACCATCCCTGCCCTCAAAGAGCTTCTGCTTTACTGGGTAGGATGTGGTATTCAACACGTACATGAACCAACTCTAAGAGCAGCCCAAATCAGCTTCCCAAGCTATGCGGACTATGGTGCTCCTCCGTTCAAAATATTTCAGAGGCTCTCCATTGCCTCTATGACAAAATATTAATTGTGCCTGTCCAAAGTGTCTGCTGCCCACCTTGGCAGGCTTATCCCATGCAATTCCCTCTAGGTGCTCTCTGACTCAGTCCAGTCGGGCTGGTGACCGTTCCTCACACTTGCCATCATGTCTTTAGCCTCTGCCTTTGCCTGTGATGTCTTTCATGCCTAGAATATGCGCCTTGACCCTTTCTATTTCTTCAAGGCTTTGCTCAGGACCTCCTTCCTCCAGAAAGGCTTCTGGATCCTTCTAGCTGCTAGTACCTTCTCCTTTTTCAAATTAGCACACAGCTGCCTGGATATACATTGTATTCTGCTTTCCAGCCTCCACAGTAGAAACTCCTTGAGGACAGAGACTATTTCATTATTATCTTGGGTCCCTAGCTCCTAGCACAGTGCCTTCATCTTTCTTAAAAATATATTTTATTGATACATTTTTACATCATTTACATTAACCAATCTGTTCTTCTCCTGCTCCTCTCACAGAGCCATCCCTTATAATAAACGATACAAAGAAAACATAAAATTCAGCAATTCTAACCAAATATCCCCAAAACATCTGACATTGTATGCAGGATTCTCTACCCATGGCCCCCCACCTCTGTAGAGAAGCAGGGAGAAATGTCTTCTCATTTTTTTCCTTGGGGGAAAAGCTAGATTGTCATGATTTCACAGCATTCTGTTTTGATTCACACAAAATTTTTTTTCGGGGGAGGTGGAGGGGTGGAGGGTGCAGGTGATGGAGGTGGTAAGCTAAGATTTTGTTACTGCAGGGAACTCTTAATGGCTAGTTGTCTATCCACTACACCCCCCTGCTGCTTAATAAATGTCTTTCAAGTTAAATTGAACACAACTTGTCTCCATACAGCCCAACAGCAAGCTCTCTGAGAGCAGGGGCTCTTACACATCTTTGTATCCTTGTGCAGTGTTCAGCATGGTATCTTATGGTACTTGGCACACAGTAGGCACTTAATAAATGCGTATTGATTGACTGGTTGACAGCAGCTAAAAAATATGAGTTGAATGAAAATACAAATGTGTCAAAGGATAAAATGAACCAGGGTCACTGTTGACAGGAACTGCTCCTACCACACCCACCAGGGCATTCTGGGCTAAATAAATCCTGATTCATTCAATTTACTTCCTTTGACTCCATGCTTGGACTCACTGAAGGTTCAGTCTGCCCCAGCAGAGCCCTTGGAATTAGGCATCTGCCCTTGGAAATTCCGCACTTTTCTAAAATACTGGTTAGCTTTCTTCTTGCCTGCATGTCATAGGATTATGATTTATAGGGAGAAAGGGCCTTAGAAGTTATCCAATCCAACTGCCTCATTTTAGGTCAAGTCAACAGGCATTCATTAAGCACCTATTACGTGCTAGTGATACAAAGAAAGGTCAAAAAAAAAAAAAAAGAGAGAGACCCGTCCTTGCTCTTAAGAATCTCAGCCTAATAGGGGATGCAAACATGCAAACAACTAGATAAAAGGAGAGAGACAGAGAGAGACACAGAGAGAGAGAGACAGACAGAGAGACAGAGAAAGACAGAGAGAGACACAGAGAGAGAGAGAGAGACACAGAGAGAGAGAGAGAGAGAGAGAGACAGACAGATGGACAGACAGAGACAGAGAGGGACAGACAGAGACAGAGAGAAACAGACAGAGAGACAGAGATAGAGAAAGAAAAGAAGACAGTGTCACTAGATTGTAGAGTATGAGGTAATGCATCTGGAGAGGTAGGAAGGGCCATGAAGGGCTTTGAATGCCAACCAGAGGATTTTATATTTGATCCTGGCAATCGGGAGCCATTGGAGTTGTTTGAATGAGGGTGGGGTGACATGGTCAGACCTGAACTTTAGGGCGATCTCTTTGACAGCTGAGTGAAGAATGGACTGGAGTGGAAAGATGGGCTCTGGTAGGTCAAGGCCATTTGGACTGGGTGGGGCCTGACTGCTTAGAGTGAGGCATTAAGAAGAGGTAGACTGGGGTGGTGAGGAGGGAGCCAGGTCACCTTGCTTTGAAACAGAAGAAATGGAAGCCCCAAGACAGTGGAGTCCAAAAGAGCTCAGGTGGACTAGAACCCAGATCTCATGACTGTCAGCATTCCAGCTCCTTTGCCTGGAGCAGTGGGGATGTTAAGAGAAGCAAGGCTTGTGACCCAGAGTGGAGGAGGCTTCTTTCACCAGCATCCGGTTGGTTAAGAATAACTTCATTTATTAGTTTAAGTGAGATCACCACAGGGCTGGAAATTCACTGTCAGCTTAAATGCAAAGTATTGGGAAGAAAAAGAAAAGGCCCACTTTATGGCAAAGTTTATTAATAACGATAATCTTTTTAAAAGAAGGCCATGTGAATGCTCCCCAGACCTTGTTTGCCTTCTGCTCCTTCACACAAGTTTATGAGACTTATATTTGTCTTTATTGGAATTCTAAGCCGTCATTTTTCCTTTACGGCCAAAGAGAAGGAGAGCCGTGATAGCTGCATAAAACATCACCGGGGAGCGGGCGGCTTCTGACGGGTATCACAGACCAGAGCGAGATGGAGGCCAAGCAGAAGTGGGCTGTGCTCACGTGGCAACAGCCCAGCCTTGGAGGACCTCGATGGGTCACTCCCAGAATCCAGGCCTCAGTCTCCTCATCTGTAAAACAAGAGGGTCGGACTAGATGATCTGGTGCTCATGTCATAAAGACTTCAAACGGGAAGAGACTTCAGAGATCATCCAGTCCAACTCCTTCATTTTACAAAAGGGGGAAACCAAGGCCCAGAGAAATGAATGAACTTGCCCAAGGTTACACAGTTAGTTATGAGCAGAGCCAGGCCCTAGACTTCGAATCCAGGGTCTTTTCCACTGCACCATTTATTTCCATTGACTTACATTGTGATTTCATTCTGGGTCTGGAGATATATTCCAGGTCATTACATGATGCTGCCTCCTCTAGTTCCCATCAGCCATAGCAAATGAATCCCTTGGGGCATCGGGGACTAGAAGGGCTGGGAGGGACCTCAGGGGTCATTTCATCTAATATTTATTTGAATATATTGACCATGAAGCTTCTCACAGAGCTAGCACCTTCCCTCGGTTGGAAATTTCCAATTTGTTTTGTATGCATCTTGTTTGGATGTAGTTGTTGGCATGTTGTCTCCCTGATCAGACTGCTCCTGGTTCTGCCCCCTGAGGCCAAGAAGAACACATCAATGCCTCCTCTACATGAAATAATGATAATAATAATAATAATAATAGCCAATGATGTCTAGCATTTATATAGCGCTTACTATGTGCCAGCCACTATACTCAGCACTTTACAATTGTCATTTCAATGGATCCTCACAACAATCCTGTGGGGTAGGTGTTATTATTACACCTATTTTACAGTTGAGGAAACTGAGGCCAACAAGTTCAGTGACTTGCTCAGGGTCACCCAGCTAGTAAGTGTCTGAGGCCAGATTTGAATTTAGGTCTTCCTGACTGCAGACCCTGCACTGCCCAGCTGCCGCTTCAAATAATTGGAGACAAGCCATTATGTTCTCCCAAAGTTTTCTCTTCCCCAGGCTAAATATCCCCAGATTGTACATAAATGAAACATAACTTTTAAAAACATATTAAGTACAAATTTGTTGTGTTGCACATGAAATTTATTGGAGACCTCTCCTTCTACTTACCCTCAAGGAAAAAAAAAAAGCCTGCACAATTGGGCAGCTGTTTCTTGTTAAAGTCATTAAATGGTCTCACTGAGGGAGGTAAGAAAGCAACATAGACTTTCAAAGAAAGTCATTTCAACACACAACTCCCAGAAGATGTGCTCTTCATTTCACGTTTGTCTGTTTTGTAGACTCTGTTAAAGACCAGTTTCCATAAATATGATAAGATAGATATATGTAGTGCTTAATAAATGCTCTTGCTTTCCTTCCTTTCTCTCCCCCTCTCTCCCTTCCTTCCTCTTTCTTCCTTCCTTCCTTTCTTTTTTTCTCTCTCTCTTTCTTTCTTTCTTTCTTTCTTTCTTTTTCTTCCTTCCTTCCTTCCTTCCTTCCTTCCTTCCTTCCTTCCTTCCTTCCTTCCTTCCTTTCTTTCTTTCTTTCTTTCTTTCTTTCTTTCTTTCTTTCTCTTTCTTTCTTTCTCTCTTTCTTTCTTTCTTTTTCTTCCTTCTTTCTTTGCTTCCTTCCTTCCTTCCTTCCTTCCTTCCTTCCTTCCTTCCTTCCTTCCTTCCTTCCTTCCTTCCTTCCCTCCCTCCTTCCTTCCTATTCATTCATTAACCATGAGCTCAATTGGATTGGCAGCTGAAATAACCAGAGCTCACCTTAGTTGGTGTAGTTATGCCATGGATACCTACCATCATAGCTAGTCCAGGGGAAAAACCATATTCCTGCATCTCGAAGATAAGCACCAACCCCGAATCTTAGTTCACAATAAAAGAAAATGAAATCCAAGACAGAATTCCACATGGTGAAAGAGGCTGGGGGCAGGGGGACTGATTAGAGAGAGGTTGCTGGGTTCTGTTTTTCATCCCCTTCTAATAGGTCACTAGAATTTCTTATGCTTTTCCTCCAAGGATCTCGGTAAGGTCTAATGACACCAGGATCTAGGGCATCGACTTAGCACCAGAGTGCCAATAAGAAGATAGTTCCCAACCGGTGAAGGCTACAGACAGGCTGGCCATAGGAGCCTGAGGCATCTGGGTGAATCCAGGTCAGGTTAGCAGCTGGGATGGGACAAGGAGGGGCCCCACTCATCAGCTCAGGCAATATGATAGTGAAACCATGTGATAGTCGGAAAGACAGAGGAGTGAAGCGGTGATGGGCCCAGAGGGGGAGGCACCTCTGGCTCATAGTTATGTAGGACTAGATGGTTTGCCAAGTCCTTTGATGCAGGTAACACAACCATCATCTCCCCGATTACAATATAGGGAGAGTGAAATTCATAAAGGTAGCCCACAGCTATATAGCTAGTAATGTAAAGACCACTGATGCGGGAAACAGACCTGTCTTCAAATTTCTATGCTGATCGTTACTACCTGTGTGACCTAGGCCTCAGTTTCCTCATCTGTAAAATAAAGGAGTTGGACTGATCTCCAAAGTCCTTTTCATCTCTAGATCTATGATTCCAAGAACTGGAGCTGAGTCTTGGGCCCAGGTCCGTTGCTCTTCCCAATACACCACACTGTCTGTCAGGAGGCAGGATGTCTCCCATCAGATCCTCTCCCAGCAGAGCAAATTGGACCAAGGAGAGGGAAAATGACTTATCTACCTAGGGTAGGATTGGAGAAAAGGGTGGGGGTACTAGCACTGTGCTAAGCCCTTCACAAATATTATCTCATTTGATTTTTGAAGGGTCTTTAACATGTCTGGTCACTGGTACATCTGACCAAATCAGGAGGAAATACTGCAGTGAGAAGTACCCAGGAACTGCATTTATGATAAAAATAGCTGACATTCTTATGGCACTTGAAGGTTCACAAAACATCCTTCATCTCATTTGCTCCTTGCAACCTTGTATGGTGGGTACCACTGGTATTATCCACATGTTACAGATGAGGAAAATCAGCTTCATGGAGGTTAAGGAAGGATTGGAATCCAGGTCTCTCCTGACTGTCAGAAACCAAGCAGTGTGATTCAGTGGAGAAAGGACTCTCTCCATGGAACAAATTCTTCCATGAGATAATAAAAAGACTAATAAATAACATTTCCATAGGATACTAAGGAGACTAGTCTATTTCTATAGGTTGGGACAGGTCCCCAAGTCCTGGTTGCTTCACCGATCAGTACTCTGGGACACAGTGTCTTATTGGATGAGACCTCACCATGTCTAGCTGGTCTCAAATTGGATCATGTTATTTCTTTGGGCCTTTTTTGACCTGCCACAGTTGCTGCTGCATCAGATCTACAAAGACTATGACCTGGAAGGGCTTTATCCTTCATTCATCCATTCACTTATTCATTGACTCACTCACTTATTCATTCACTTACTCATACATTCACTTATTCATTTATTCATTCATTCACTTATTCATTCACTCATTCATTCATTCACTTATTCATTCATTCATTTTCTCTTCATTCTGAGCTGGAGAATGACATTCTCTGGCTCTAAATGAACAGTGTCAACAAAGTTATAGACTCTACAAAGACTCACACATCCAATGGGACCATCTGTCGAGGATAATATTGGGGACCTTCTTGTGCCCTCTGAAGGTATATACACAGAACTCACATTCCACATCCCCAAATCAGATAGACCACAAGACCAAATCAGAGAAATTCTACCTCCTGACTCTCACCTTGCATACAGTAGGTGCTTAATAAATGCGCATTGAATAAATTGAATTGAATTGCTCATGAGAGGAGTTGTAGTTTCTCTGATTTGGATGTCATTTCTTGTGGTAAGCACATCACAAACACTTGCTGGTTAGTTGATTGATTCCACTCTCTGGTCCTCCACTTTCTGTAAAATGAAGGGCTTGGATCAGATGGTCTCTATGTTTCCTTCCAGCTCTAAGTCCATGATCCTCGATCTCAAAGGCTCCTTCCACTCGCTTTCCCCTAACGTCACTAAGGCAACGTCATTGTCTGCTCGAAGAGTTACGGAAGTCCGAGTCTTTAGACGTGTCTTAATTACCCTTCAATCTATGCATTTATCTCCAGGAGCAGCACTCATTAATGTTCTCCTTGCAGCTTAATATTAATTTCATTCACCATATTCATTATCTGGTAAAAAAAAAAAAGCAGGCAGGAGAATTGGCAACATCAGTGACGGCAGCTCCCTGGGCAGGCATCCACACCAGGAGCCCCTGTACGCATGCAGGAAGCTAACAGTTTGGGGGAAGACCCTTCCTAGTCAAGAAACCATACACTTAGTATTTCAGAGGTAGGTGGTCCCACCAGGCAATTTCTGCTTGTTTAATTGAGGTCACCTTGTTTAGAACTGGAAAAAAAAAACCCCACCATCCATTTACCCAACATCTGTTGAGTGCACACACCTGAGAGTTTCTTTCTGTTATTTAAAAAAAAAAAATGGATGCACTGATTGCCATTTGTGTAACCTGTAGGATATGTAAACCTTCCTTGGCAGTTAATTAAATTTCCATTTCCATTACAGATTTAATTGCTTCAGCCCCGGCTGTTGGGGTGTGAAGGTACAGGACTGTCAATAGTGGTGTATCAATCAGGGGTACCTTGGCCAAAAGACAGCCTTGTATATTATCCATGACAGGGAGGCCTGAGACGGGATATTGGCATGAGTGAGGAGGGGGGTTTGGAGCCTGAGCCTGGATGAAGAGCCACCCGAGTGACCTTGAGGTACTCACTGAGCCCCTCTGAACTGGGCTGATTGATAGCTCAATAGGATACAGGCCGTTGCTAGGCTACAGGCTCACTGGATAGAGCTATCCTTATTCCTCTTTATCTCGGTTGTGTCACGGAAAGAACTGGACTCGTTCTGGGTCAAAACCAAATGCTGGGCTTGATTCCTCACTCTCGTCTGTGACTCAGCTGTGCAACCAAGGGCAAGTCACCTCTGGGCTTCAGTTTTTTAATCTGTAAAATGAGTGTGGCAATAATGCAACCACCTCATTATAGCTCATGGGATCACAGATTATTGATGCAGAACTGGAACGTACCTCAGAGGCCACCTCGTCCAAGCCCCTCATTTTACAAATAGGGAAACTGAGGTCCAGAGAGGTGTAATGACCTAATGATCACAACCTAGTAAATGAGAGCACAGTCAGGATTTGAACCCAGATCTTCTGCTTCCAATAATGCTATAACTGATATTTATGTAGCATTTTAAAGTTTGCCGATGTGCTAATCATTGTGTTCTTGGCTACCTTGCTCTAGAGCACACACGGACTAACGTCAGCGTTCTTGATTGACATATAAAGTTTAACTTAATGTTTTGTTGTTTAAAGCAACTGTCTATTTCTTCTGAATTTCCCATGAATATGGTTTCTGGTGAGGGAGGGCTCAGATTTCAAATATTGTTTATTAGATTCTGTCCATTATGCAAAAAAGGGCCAGAATGATTAGCTTTACATGCAAAATCTCTTTAAAGCCTCAATTATTTCTTCCCATTCTACAGATAAGGAAATTGAGGGTCTAAGAGATCAGGTGACTTGCCCTTGGTCAGATAGCCAGTAAGTTCTAGAAACTGGGTTTGAAACCAAATCTTCCTAACTTTAATTTAGTGCTGGTAGCACAATGGATAGACTGCTGAACTTGGACACAGGGAGACCTGAGTTTGAATTCTGCCTCAGATGTACTGATGAGCTGTGTAACCCTGGGCAAATTACTAAAAAAAAACAAAACAAAACACCTCTGTGCCTCAGTTTCCCTCATCTGCAAAATGGACATAATAATTGCACCTACCTCTCCAGGGCTGTTGTAAGAATCAAAAGGGATCATATTCGTAAAGTGCTTTGCAAACCAGAAAGGGCTATGTAAATGCTACCTACTATCGTGATTTTTATCCAGTATTATCACTTTACCAAATTGATTAAGTTTTTGTCTTTTTCTTAATTGCTTATCCTCAAAAGAATATAGCTATTCTTCTAAATATGGTGCCACTTGAACATAAAATACTCCTGATCCCAGGACCATGAAGCACCCATCAATACTTCTCCAGACAAGGCATGGTGGTCCCTATTATGTCATGGCAATGTTTATTTTGTACCTTTCACCAAGGCAAGCCAAGAATATAGTACTCAGCTGCTTTTACATTAGATGATAGGTTAGTCATCTTACTGATGATAATCGATGTCATGTCATTCAACCCATTTTAAAGCTGAAGAAACTGAGGCCTAGAAAGAAGTGACTTTATTTATTTATTAAAGGGAATATTTATTTATTCCCTTTTATTTATTTATAATATTATATTTTATATATATAATATATATATAATAAATATAATTTATTTATAATATTAAATATTTATTTATTAAAGGGAAGAGCTAGGATTTGAACCCAGGTCCTCAGATTCCAGAGCTACCCTTCTTTCTATTGTACCACCTTTCCTCCCTTCCTGGCAGCTATCCCTGCCCTTCCCCAGTGACCTTCCTGATGACAGTTATGGTCATGGCATCCTTGCCCAAGAGGGGGCCAATGAACTTGGTCAGGGTCCTTCATTACAGATTGAAAGGAGAACTGAGCCTTGGTTGGGTTCTTCTGTTGGGGAGCCCATGATTGTTTTTCTTTTCAACTGGATAAGTATTTTCATTTCCATTAAATTGGAGGTAATATGTGTTGATAATTAAATATGACCTAATGCCTGAACAAATTAGGTCTACTTTGTGATCTTTTCTTCCTCTCCTCTTTCCTTCCTTCCTTCTTTTATCCCTCTCCTTACTCCCCTCCCCTCCCCTTCCCTCCCCTCCCTTTCTCTCCTCTCTTTGAAAGCAGATCAAAGAACCTGTGCTAGCAGGCCATCCTGGACATGCCAGAGTGCTTGCTGTTGCAACAGCAGGGTTAAATTCATGGGCCCAACCTACTTCATTCACTACTAAATATAATACTTGCTAGCATTTACATAATGCTTTAAGGTTTACAAAGTATTTTATATATGTCATCTCGTTTGATCTTCATAAGAACTCTGTGATGTAGGTGTTCTTATTATTACATAATTAGATACTAATTAGATTATTAGAAACTGAGCCAGAAGGAGACTAAATGACTTGTCAGTCACATGATTAGTAAGTGTCTGGGTTGACTTGAACCTGGGATTTCCCGACTCCAAGTCATGCCATCCACTCCCTGACCCACAGTCACCTCTTGAGCTCAGCTGGGCCTCACCCAATATCAGCATGGTGTGTGTGTGTGTGTGTGTGTGTGTGTGTGTGTGTGTGTGTGTGTGTGTTTAGGAAGGAGGGGTTGGGTGAAAGGGGGAAAAGTGGAGGAAAGTGTCAGACCTGCTCACCATACTGGACCTGGCTAGCAACAGTAGTTGATTAAAATAAGAAGCCTTCATTCTGTATCTCTTCTCCCTTTCATAGCCAAACTCCTAGAAAAAGCTGTCCACACTCGTTGCCTCTACTTTCCCTCTTCTCTCAACCTCTCTGTGACCCTATCACTCAACCAGAAATGACTCACTCCACAATGACCAAGTAGAGCCTCATTGCTAAATCCTCTGGCCTTTCCTTAGGCCTCATGATTTCTGGAAAGCCTGCTTCATAGGTAAGAAGCTTGATTTTCTCAAAACCCTATTCCTTTCTCCCTCCTTCCATCTTCTGTCACTCACTGAGACCTTGCTCCTTCCTGATAACACAGCTTCCCTGGCCACCCCTTCCAGTACTGCATACATCTTCATTCTTACTCCCTAACTCCGGGGGGAGAGCCAAACCACCCCTTGCTCCCCATGGCCATTTCCATGATCTTCCTCTATCGCCAGCACTCAGTCATCGCTCTTCCTTGGAGGTTCATTCAATCCATATCTAGCACCCAATCAAGCTGTTATCTACTGTCCTCCAGAATACCCCCTTTCCTTCCTCAATGAGTTTAGAGGCTGGCTCACCGCCTTTCTCTTGCACCCAACTCTTGCCTTCATTCTATGGGTCTACACTCAATTTTCCAATTCCTCAAATTGCTCGTTTCCTTTGACTTCCTCTCCATCCCTGGACTACACACAGACATAGTCATACCTTGATCTTGCCATCACCCACAACTGGTCCACATCCATGTTCATGAATCCCAACATTCCTTTATTGCATCATCTTTCCCTCTGCCTTACAACACCTAACCCTGTTCTTCATCCTGCTGTGAACTCCAGTACTTCCACACTGCAACTCTTTCCCAGGCCATCACCCAGTACTGGCTATACTCTCCTCTCTTCCTCTTCTTGACCTCTTGGTGAACCAGGTCAACTCTACATTGCCTTGTCTAGAATCTCTTATCCCTTTATCCCAATGCCCAACTCTCCCTGCAAAACACCAGCCTTGGATTATTCCCACCATCCCTAGAAGCTGGAAAAAAATCATGCAACTGTCCCTCCAGGAGAATGTAAGCCTCTTGAGGACAAAAGCTATTTCATTTCTGTGTTTGGTTCCACAGCACCTCGTATAGCGGTGTGCACACTGTAGGCACTTAATAAATGCTTGTTGCATTGGATTGGACTGGGAATTACTGCATGAGCCACAGGAATTAGTCCTTTTTCCCCATTTCATGACCGCATCCCACTGCAAACATATCTTCCTTTCTTCTTGCCCTAGACACAAAAAATGCCTAGTTATGACTCTGACAGCAATTAATTTTTCTGCTAAAAGGTAAGCCTTCCCTTTTGAGATGCTGTGTTCAACAAGTCTGATAAAGTTCCTACCCCCACAAAAGTTTTTCTTTAAAATGCACCACTATCTTTAAAGGGCTGGGGGATAGTGCTGGTGAGTTCTTGGCTTTGGCTAAGCCCCATGAGCCGACTTGCATCCTGCCTGTGTGTCTGTTCGGCAACTTCAGCACTAACCTTCATCCTTGACACAAAGGGCATCATATCTGTTGCCGGGAATCAGCTCGCTTTCAATTTTCACATCCACGGCTTTCATACTCGGCTGCTCCCCATTCATCTTGCTGCACACCGTTGTCCTAAAATAGAGAAACAGACAAAGGAAAACTTCAAGTGGAACTGCAATTACTAGTGCTTGTGGGTCACAGTGGTCACCTAACATTAAACACCAGCATGCCAGTCTTCAGTTGGGCAGAGATAGCTCCCATAAAGAGTTTTGACTAAATGTAGTGGAGTGGAAAAACCCATTCTGGGGAAAGAAAAGAAAGACAGGAAAGATAAAGAGGGCAATTGCTGAACATCTTCTAGATTAATTCAAGGCTCAGAGAGGAATACATGTTGAGTTGTTATTTTTTACACTGGCTAAGATATGAAGGTGGAAAATTATTTCTGCATTTGTTAGAGAAAAAATGCTGCTTGTACCATAGCCCCTCAAAGCCAATGGGTCTCTGTTTATTAACTATGAAAATCTTTCCATTCTGGTCCGGGCTCTTTTCCAGCACTGCTGAGATGTGTCCTTATTCAACTAAAAATCCAGCATTTACTTTTAATAAGAAATCATGAGGGGGGAAAAAAGGAAGAGGATGGAGTCTCCAGGAAATAAGTCCCAAAGGCATCAGGGAGAGGAGTAGGGGAGAATTTCGGTAATGCTACAAAAAAGATCTGGGTCTTTCCGCCCACAAGATCAGTGCAGCATGTGAAGAGGTTGTCTACAAGGAGAAATTCCCATCTATTGAGAAAGTAAGAATGGAACTCGGGTCTTCAAAGGGAAATGTTGGTCTGGAAAAAGGTACCAAGGGCAACTTGAGGGGTGGTTTGGAGATGGAAGATGTGACTGCGACTGCTTCTGGTCTTTTAGTCATAGAGTCATTAAAAAAATCTACTGAGTGCCTACTATGTAGTGTCCTGTGTGATGTGGGAACGCCAAGAAAATGAGTACAGTCCTACTCTTGAGAAGGCATTGCATAAACACACCAGACTAAGGATTGAGACGTGCTAACAGTTCAAAGGAGTGAAATGTGACTAATGGCTGATCAGGGAAACTTCCTTTGAGGAGGAAGACTTTGAGGTGGATTCTAATCAAAGATGAGCAGGATTTGGATATAAGGTTGGGAAGCACTCCAGAGAGGAGGATCTAGTGAGTCAAGTAAATTCGCACAATTTGGGGGCCTAGCTAGAACAGAGGGTGCCCATAGGGGATTAAGAAGAGGAAAGGCAGGTTATAGAGGGCTTTGAATGCCAGGCTTAGGATAATAAATCTAGAGCTGAAAGGGACCTCAGAAACCATCTGGTCCAACCTCTTTATTTGGAAACTGAGGCCCAGAGAAGTTAAGTGACTCACTCAAGGTCATGGTTACTGAAGGCTGAATTTGAAACCAGATCCTTTGACTCTTAAGCCAGGGCTCTTACCACTGAACCACATTACTTTAGGTCTTTATCCTATATCCTATCCTTCATCCTTTATCCTATCCTCTTTATCCTATATAATTAGACCATTTGACATCCTGGTCATGGAATTGTGCTTGTAGGCAGGAAGACTTCACTGGGGTATATTCAGACCACGGGCTGAACACTGTCACACTCAGAAGGATGGAGGAAAGACCTAGGGAATACTCAGGTATTTTGGACAAAAATCGCCCTTGGATTGGTTCAGTTGGGAGGTTAGCCACAAAACAATAACACAATGCTATTTACAAATGACTGCTCAGAGAGAAAACTATTTCAAATCAAGGACATTGATCAAATACAGTCCTACTTTGGGAATGTTCTTGAAATCAATAATTCTTCAGCATAATAATGCCATAGTATACTTTAATATTATAGAGCAGAACTTGATGGACTTTTCGGACTTTCCAGAAAGTCCTCTTGACCCTATCCAAAGGGATCCAGCTACTGAAGGCCTTGCTGAGACCTGGGCCTTGGGGTATTTTGTCTACTCAGCCTTAGTGCCTACAGGTAGATGTGTTCTAGGAAGTAATCAGACGCCGATTCAGCTCCCTGTTTGGGACCCTGTGCCAAAGGCAACATTGTCCAACTGAAAGTAAGCTAATTCTAACACCCATTAACAAGGTCAACACAGAACAACACCTTTTCATTGCTAATCATCTAGCCTGAACTTGGGCCAAGACTCCAGGACTTACCCTGACTGCCAGCCAAATTTACAGTAAGGCCACAGGCAAACTTCCAAAAGACTGTGCCTAGTATCGTTGTTCAGTCATTTTCAGTCATGTCCGACCCTTTGTGACTCCATTTGGGGTTTTCTTGGCAAAGATACTGGAGCGGTTTGCCATTTCCTTCTCCAGCTCATTTTACAGATGAGGAAAGTGAGGCAAACAATTTAGTGACTTGCTCTTGGTCACACAGCTTATAAGTGTCTAAAGCCAAATTTGAGCTCAAGAAAATGAATCTTTCTGACTCTAGGCCCAGCACTCCATCCACTGTGTCCCTACCTACCCAGAGCTGGGTGAGTGATTATAAGGTATTTCTCTGATTTTTCTATCAAGATTCCATGTTAGCTTGTGCATTTCACACCATACTCAGTACATCAAACACACAAAGGAGGAAGGACATTTGAGGATAATTGGCCAGCTATAACCTGGCTCCATTCTCCCTTTCTAGCCATTTTTCACACTTAAGTTCTAGACAAACTGGATAACTAGCTTTTCCTCAGACTCCACTTACCATCTTATAACCCCATGCATCTGCTCTGCCCACCCCCTACACTTGGACTATGGTACTCCTCACCTTGGCTAGTCAGAATATTTTTCCTTGAAAATGATAATAGCTTAAATTTATACAGGGAGTTAGGATTTGCATCCTTTATCATTATTAGGGCAATTAGAAGGGATCTGAATGGACAGAAGGCATGGATGTGAGTAGGATATTTTGGGATGATCTTCAAAACAAGAATGCAGGAGTGAGAAAGAAGGATGTGCTGAAACAAGGGAAAGGAAGACGTTGCTGTTGTTCAGTCATTTCAGTCATGTCCAGCTCTTTGACACCAAATTTGGGGTTTTCTTGGCAAAGATACTAGAGTGGCTTGCCATTTCCTTCTGCAGCTAATTTGACAGTTGAGGAAATTGAGGCAAACAGGGTGAAGTGACTTGCCCAGGGTCACACAACTAGTAAGTGTCTGAGGCTACATTTGAACTCAAGTCTTTCTGTCTCTAAGCCCAGCATGGTGTAGTGGTTAGAACGCTGTAACAAATGATGAGGGGGGTGGTTTCAGAAAAAACATGGTAAGACCTACGTGAACTGATGCAAAGGGAAGTAAGAAGAACCAGCAGATCACTGCGTAGAGTAGAAGTAATGCTGTAATGATGATCAACTGTGTATGACTTAGTTACTCTGATTAATACAACAGTCTAAGACAATTGAAAGGACTAATGATGAAAAAAATGCTTTCCACCTTCAGAGAAAGAAATAACAAACTCTGAGTACAAATCGAAGTATATTTTTATTAATTTTTTGGCTTTTTTTTGCAATATGACTAATAAAAATGTTTTGTATGATTTTATATATGTAGTTGATATGGTATCGCTTGCCTTCTCGGTAGATGAGGGAGAGATGGGAGGGAGAAAATCTGGAATTAAAAATTTAAAAAGAAAAGAACATTAAAATAAATAATTTTTAAAAAACAGGCGTAGGGCCAAGCACAACTCTTAAGAGATATCATTGTAGGTTGCCAGATCAGAAGAGATATCGTATGCAAAGTATTTTGCCAACCTCAAAGTACTATATAAATGCTAGATATTTTGCAAACCTTAGAGTACTATGTAAATGCTAGATATTATTATGTAAACGATATCTGTTACATTACAGGAATCACCTGTCAATTAACTTTATCATTAAAAGAATGTTTTATAGGAAAAAAAATACACAATGAAAAAGAACATACACTCAACGCACCCATCTCATGGTAGATTTAAAAGCATCAAACTTGCCAGGATAATTTTCATTAGGCTTTACCAGGCTTACCAAAATCTGAATCAAGATGTAAATTATACAATGAAGATAATTAGCAAAAATGGCTGTTTCAAGCAGAATTGGATTGCAGGCAGCATTGGATTGTTTCCACCAAGCCCAAGTGTGTCATATCACCAGGCTGTTCAAATTTTCAGCTGGAAAAGCACATTTTTGCTGGTGTACCCTGTTAATCCTTGCTACTGGGATGATTGAGGCCGGTGAATCACTGGAGCCTGGGAGTTCGGAGATGTAGTGGGCAAGTTGGTCAAATGCCTTTACTAAGTCCAAAACCAATATAGTTACCCAACAAAAGTGTGTGTGTGTGTGTGTGTGTGTGTGTGTGTGCGTGCATGTGTGGGGCCACTAAGTTCCTCAAGAACAGGTTAACCAGGTCAGCTCAGAAATGGAGCAGATTAAAAGATTCCATGTAGATCAGAATTGGAATGGGCCCATGAGTAGCTGCTAGCCTGAGGGCAGGGAGGGCAGTTTCCCTCTCATCTTTTATCTCCAGCACCTAGCACAGTGCTTGGCACACAGTAGGTACTTATTTAATAAATCCTTGCTTGCTGGTTATATTCAACACTATTTCCCATCTGTATTTTAAGTTCCTTGAGGCCAGGGAGGATGATTAATTTGTCTTTGTATAGTCTTTCCCAACTACCTACCTTATTCCTTGTAGGAGCTTCCTAGCTATCTATTGAGCAAAAGAACAAATTTAAATAAAGGTCATTGTGCTCCTGTGAGTTAGGTGGGAATCGTTCCCATATAACAGAAGGTGAAGATGTGGCACAAGAGAAGTCAAATAATTTGCCTAAGGTTGTACCTTAGGTAGCAAACCATAGGATTTAGAGCTCAGATATCATCAATTTGAACCTTCTAAAGTTTCAGGAGATGTGAAAGCCTCCTGGGTTGTTCGTACTTTGTGGTCCTAATGCTTATTTTTAACCCTGAGGTTGATGAGTCCAAGACAAATTAAGTGTGTCTTCCCTAAAGAAGTCTTTAGAGACACCTAATGGAGACTCGGGGTCCTTTGGAATTAAGAGGCTTGGTTGCCTTGCCCATGGTCTTTTTCCCATTAGGTCTGACAGTTTCTCTTTTGGTAACCAGCTCAGTGAATCCATGTTTATTTGAATAACTATCAGAAGTCTGTAAGACAACACATTCCAGTAGAAATGTCGTAAGTTAAAGCTATAAACCAGTAGGAAAAGGAGTGGCTACTTGAAATTTCATTAGGGGTTTGTTTGCGGCTCACGTTGAGCATAACACACATAATGTGTCAGCTCAAGCAGTCAGCTATGTGAAAAGTTTGTGGTTTAGTACTGAGTAAAGGTAGGTTTCTGCTAACACAAGCAAGACAGGAATCCTTACCCACTTGTGAAATCCACCCTCAGCAGGCATTTCTTACTGAGGTTGTAATTAATGGCCGTAATCAATTACAGGGTCCTTGGTGCAAACAGATTATTAAAGTTGACAACAAACTTGTAAAAGGGCCTCAATTAGCTAACCTGCTAATGGTTTTTCCATTTTGAGATATTAGCCTGAGTTCCTTCTATATTCATTTAAACAGTGACTGTCTCTGCTCTTGTTCCTTCAGACCATGGATGGAGAGCAGAGGCCCAGGATGAATTGAGGAGACTGGGAAAGGAGCTTGGTTAGAGCTGGGAGGTGATTTCCTGGCTGAGGTCTGCCTGGAATTTACATTTGTTTTCTTTGGTAAAGTGCCCAAGAAGGCATTTGCCTGGAGGGTGCTATAAAAGACACTAAATAAATAAAATAATAATCTGTTTATTTTCCCCTCATCTACCTATTTTAATATAGAGAGACATGCATACATATTACCTCACAGTCCATAAATTTATATATGTGAACACATATATATTTTAAATATATAATATATACATGTACAAATACATATATTACATATTTGGGAACTTTTACGGGCCGCCATTTTGTTTCAAGTTGGTAAATTGATCCATAAGTAGAATTTAACAGGTATCTATTATTATCTGATTATCTATTTAAGACAAAGAAAATCAGCCTAGCTGAAATAACGAGGCATTCTGAGGGAAAAACAGAAGGCAGCATGGCCCAGGCAAATCAAATTGCCACCATTTTGACCACCACTAGATCCCAGTGGAAATAGCCCAGGACCCTGAACCCAAGAGGCTTGAGAATAGCAATGCTTCAGGCCAGTGCCCTCTTCTATCATCCTGGGACGTCATCCCTAAGGAGATGCAGCCTAGACTTGTTCTTGCAGGCACCACAGCCACAGACACTGAAGACTACGTCACCAAAAGTGGTTGGAGATCAGAAACTAATAGGAATTTTTCAGTGGAAATGACGCACAAAAAAAAAGGCATTAGCATCTGCTTTGCTGGTGTATGCTAAAGAGCATGAGACTGGTCTATATGCCTTGCAGCGGAAACCTTCCATAGGTGACATCTCCCCACTAGAATGCAGGCTCCTGGGGGGCAGGCAGTGTCTTACTTTTTCATTTTTATCCCCAGTGCTTTGCACACAGTAAGCACTTAATAAATGTATTAGCTCATTAATTCAGTTCATTCATCTCAAAATTTGTGAGTCATGTGCCAAGTTTGGCAAAAGTCAATCAACTCCTTTTGAAAGTCAACTTAATTCTGTTCAGCAAATGTTCATTAAGCACCTACTATGTGCGATGCGCTGTGTTCAGTAATGGTGATGCAAAACTACTAACAATAAATGAAACCTTTCCTCAAGGGGCTTAGGTTCAAGGGGAGGTAGAAGTGGTGTAGTGGGTGGGGAGAAGGTACAGCATGTACACAGATAACTAAATGCAAAATACGTCCAAAGGTATATAGGGCAATTTTAAGAAGGAAAACACACTAACAACTGGGATGATCAGGAAAGGCCTTGTAGGAGAGGAGACACCTAAAGTAGAAGGTGAGGAGGGACCACACTCCAGACATGAGAGAACTTGTAAAAACCATTACGAAAGGCAGTGTGATCTGGCTGAAATGGACATCTTATCTGCTTTAGTCAACTTAGATTTATACCTTGCATTTTGAAATATAAGGTACCATAATCCTATCTTGTAGACCAGAGATGTCAAACCTTCTGTGCATGGCAACACTCCCCACTGCAGCCCCAATCAGATTAAAATGGAATTGGGAAATATTTAACAAAATAAATCAAAATATAATAGAATATAGATAGCATTACATTTTAAAATGAAGTCATTGTGCAGTGGCAGGGAGCCTTATGTGGGGACTAGTGGCTTCCCTTCCATTTCAGTTTGCCACCATTGCTGCAGACCATCGGTTCATTTTCATGTATGGATGGTCTTAGTCATTATGATCTTCCCTTCTGAGTCACTTTCTACAACAATCCAGGATTTCATTTCCCTGGTGTAGAAACTCGTTAAACTGCCACAGATCATGACCTTTCTGTGTCTCAGTACATCATTTCCATGAGTATTAATGCCAAAAAAAATTCATTTCCACTTGGTCAATTTCTCAGTGAGACATCTTTCCAAATTCAGCTAGGATGGATCTCAGGTGATAGACAGGCACAACCTCAGGAAAAATTCTCTCTTTGGCATATTAAAAAAGATTCTTCCTCCTTTCCTTGCTCCACCTAATCATTCAGCAGAGAAATATCTTTGTATGGGTGTCTGTTATCCCCAATGTATGACTATGATAAAACACAAGCCACCTTGAATTCGCGTTGACCTTTTGCCTTCCTCTACCCACAATCCCTTCTCAGGAAATTCCATAGTGTTCTTTCTTTAGATAGTGAACTTGGGGTCCACATCATTGTCCTTTATCTCAGTATTCCACCACTATAATATAGCATCCAAATCTTCACTTATTAAACCTAGCATTCAAGGTGCAAAAGAAAGAATGAAAACACACACAAAATCTGTGGTATCTTCAGTGTGGATACTCCTTCTGGCACAATCAACTCCAGATCACAGCTTTTAAATTCTTCATGTAATGGATCAAACTCTGCTAGTGAGCCTCTTCACACTTATCTAGTCCTCAGACAACACTGTCCATCACCAGGCCCAGACTGGAATCCCTTCTTCAAGTTTTCATGATTGAGGGCGAGGAATCTCCCTCTCACGGTCCATCAGCAACTGCCTTGCAAATTATTGTCTAGAGCAGGGCTGTCCAAAATGTGGCTGTCGGCATGATTTGTGTGGCTGGCTTACAAGCATAGAAATTTACATAAATGCTTTAGTAAACGAAGCTGAGCTACCTCAGAGCTCTCACTAAAACAGCAAATCAAAATATATCATCCATTGTTTCAATAAAAACCTAAGGTTGGACAGCCCTGGTCTAGAGCGTTGAAAGGTTAAGTGACTGGACCAGGGCCCCACAGACAACATGTATGAGAGTCAAGAATTGAACCTAGATATTTTTAACTAACTCAGAGGCCAGCCCTCTGTTCCATTATATTATACCATGCTGTTTCTCTGGCATATAACAGCTACTAATAAATGCTTGTTGAAGTGGTATGATTTGAATTAATTTTTTCCACTCAGAAAGAAATCTTGGTACAAACTGTATACAGACAAGTGACTAACAGGTAGCCAGCATTACATCTCATCCAGCTTAAAGCACAGGTTTTATGCCACAGCGAATTAATAACATAGTACAAAAGTCCTTAGTTCCACACAGCTATCCCTCCAGACATGTCAGGCTCCCTTACCCTCTTACCCTTTAGTAAACTGACCAGACCAAATCTAGATCCTTAAGGGATGAATGAAGACAGATTGCTTAGGTCCTGCACATTTACTTCAGCAAAAAACCCTACAAATCCCACCAGACCAAATAATGATCAAGAAATCCAGTGAGAAACTACCATTGGTGACTTTGTCTAGCTCAGAGCTACATAAAAGTCAGCCAGAATCCCACGGCCATTAAGAAAGAAGGCTACCAGCAAAGCCAGAACCAACATAAGCAAAGGAGACAGAAGCTTCCCAGAGGGGATAGATCCCTGTAGCTTGCAAGGCTTTGTACCCAGAGGAGAGAGCTCCCATGAGAAAGCCTTGGGTGGGGGCATCAGAACTGGACCTTGGAAAACAAACTACTGGGACAGCTACCAGTCCAGGAATGGTAGCACTCAGACCAGGGCCTCTCAGGCCCAGAGTCTCTTAGGTCTATCACACTGTGTCCTGAGATGACCTGGAAAAAGCTGTGAAGATTCAGCAGTCTGAACCACAAAGATCCAGAGGACCCCCAAACCTGCCAGTGCTTTTAGAGTAGATACCCTGGGAGTGGGAGGTCAGCTGGAATCTCAGATCAATACTAATGGACACAACCCCTCAGCTTCAACCCAACTTCCATTCTAATGCAAACTCTAATGCAAACTACCAATACCCCAAGCTGGCTATCCTAGCTTTCTTGGTTCTCTGGATGAGAAATTCCTTTAATTAGTAACTTTCTCTATTTGTACAGCCTGGCTATGCAAAAGCTACTTCCTGTCGTTTCTGCTTTCCATCAATGAAGCAGCTTCCTTATTGACTCTGTCACCTGGATAACTATTTCTCAGTCATTCCTTGTCTTTTGCACATCTCTGCCTTCTAATCATATCTTGTGCCACTCATTCATCTGGTCTAAAAGTGTGTTGTATCTTAGTAAGTTTCATAGTCCCTGAACCTGAATTTTCATCCACCAAAAATAAAGATAGTTCTTAGCCACAGGCAGTCAGTCAATAAGCATGCATTTAGTATGTACTATATGCCACACTTAGGACTGAAATACAAAGAAAGGCAAAAGACAGTCCCTACTCTCAAAAAGTTTATATTCTAATGGGAGAGAGACTGCATACAAAAATACTATTTACAAGCATGCTATATACAGATATAATCCCCAGAGGAAAAGCCCTAGCATTAAAAGGAATTGGGACAAATATAGCCTATGACCTATGGCTCTCTTCAAGACCCAGGACTCATGGACTGCCATTGGGAGATAACTGAGAAGTGTCATTTTTTCTTTTTAGTTCATTATGCCCCAAAGTTTTCTTTCAACAAGTCTCCAAATATAGCCTAATATGGGTCACATCTATGTTTCCCCAACCATGGATAACAGGGTCCCTCATTCCCTTGAAAGCACTCAAGGTCATAAATGCATATTGGATAGGACAATCTTTATTTCACAATATAGAAAATGCAAAAGGCTCACAGGACCCCTTAAAACAGATCTAAGAAACATATAAGGGATTCAAAGCCTTGTCAGGAGCTCATGAGCAGATGTAGAGAATACACCAAGTACTCACAGTAATTCCAGCATTCCAGTAAGTCTCATTTTTATCTCCAGATATTCTCGGTGGGGGGGGGGGCTTGGATCCTTTTGGAAGAGAAATATACTCTGGGTTTGCTGAATAAGCAATCTTCTTCCAAACAGACCTACATTTGTCTGAATACCTCATTGTAAAAGCAGTGTGGCAAGGTCCTAAACTCTTGCTTCCCCAAGTTATGGGTGCACCTCACTGCCCTCCAGCCACAAAGGCCATATGTGTGATCCTCATCTTTCTCCAAGAAGCATGCATCTTCAGGAACTCTCCCTTTCTAGAAACCAGGTCCCCCAACTTGCAAATTTTGGGTTACTCTCAGAGTAACCCTTAAGATTCTCAATGACCCTGAAATCTCCCTTCTCTGGTTACAAGGGTTGATTCTGAGATCTCACTGCCCAGGGAAGAGAAATTCTCCTGCCATACATAGAAGGTTGGGATTCAGAGACATAACCCATGCTCTACCCTCTCAAGCCTCATGGGTAGGCACTTGTTTGCTTCCACCATGAGCTTCTGTAGGAACTCTCTCAATTTTATGGCTGTGGCCATCGTTTGGGCTCAGAAAGTCCAGTTTCAAGAATTCTCCTTTCAGGGCAAAGTCATGACTACACCTGCTGTGTGCTTCTATGGGAATGCAGGTTTCTGCCCTGTGAGGTTTCTGCTCCAAGCTGGCCATTAATGGTCCCTATGGCAAGAGACTAAATGCATAAAATTCCTTTCTCTCAGAACCAGCTATGTTCTATTCTGTCATCTGAGATGGATGAAGGTGAAAAGAAGTCCCCAAAGGCCTCAAAGCCTCTTATTGCTTTCTTTCATGGGCTCAAAGTGGCAGTTCCTCCTCCTAAGCTCCCACCAGCCAGTCATCTTAAGGTCAGTCCCATTCCTTGGATACCAATGTCCAGGATAAGATTAGTTTCCAATTACGGGTTGTCTCCACTCATCCTGGTCTATATCTGGCCACTAGACCCAGATGGCTTTGGAGAAGAAAGTGAGGCTGGTAACTTTAAATAGTCCTCCCTCACTTAAATCCAATTCACTTACAAGTCATGGCATCACCTTCCTGATGTCATGGACCTCTTCAAGAACTAAGGACAAACAACAACAATAGTAACATTTTAGGGGCAGTCCCAATCCTTATACACCAATCAGCATAATAAAGAGTTGTCCTCTTGACCAGGTGCCAATGGGTGTTGCCATACTCTATCCTGCATAGGGGGAAGAATAATACTAAAGTGGATCAGGAAGTGTGACCCAACCCTCATTACACACACCAAAAAGAACCTGGATCTAATCACAATACAAATATTGGGGTCAATTCATCACAGAGATATTGACTTGTCACTGGCTGTTTAAGAAGAGAAGGAAAGTTGAAATAGGGCCAATGCTTTTTCCATATGTTCTGTTATCATAATTCTGTTTTCTATTATCAGTTAATTGCCTTACTGCTCGCCAACTTTTCAGAAGGAAGAAAAAAAAAAGCAAAATTTATTGAAGCCAGAGCTTGCTTAATACCTCATTTCCCTTGATTTCCCACCTGGTCCCTCCATCCCAGGCTCCCTTAACTCATCTCCCCCAAACCTGCTTTATTCTTTAGGCTTTGATCCAGGCAAATGTGTCCTTGGGCACTTTATCAAGCAATCCAAATTATACTTCTAGTGAGGACAGCCAGCATTTCAATTCTGCCTCCAACACTAGCTGTGTAACCCTGGGCTAATCACTTAACCTCTCAGCCTTAGTTTCCTCATTTTAAAATGCAACCATAATACCACCCATCTAACAAGATCTGAGAACCAAATGACACAACAGATAGGTAAAACTCTTCACAAGCCTTATCTAAGTGCTAGCTATTATTATCTTTATTACTTAAGAGCTAGCTGCATGACCAGAGGAAAATGACGTAATCTCTCTGTGAATCAGTTTCCTCATCTGTAAAACAGGATTAATGAGATTCTGTATGTAAAGTGTTTTACAATCCTATTTTTCTCTAGTAGACTAGGTAAGATACATGCATAGTCTCATTCAGAGGCATTACTATCAATCAATCAATCAACACTTATTAAGAGCTTACTATGCACCAGACTCTAGAAGGCTATATGGGGGAAGGAACACACAAAAAGACCTGTTTCCTTATCCACCTTCCCTCCCTTATCCCCCCCCCCCAACCCCCACAACTGGACCATCCATCCTTTCTAATAGTTCACTCATTGAATGAAATAGGAAGTGATGACATCATCACTTTCTGGAGCTGTGCTTACGAAGATAGGTTTCTCTGTTTGGTGAATTCCACCCCCTTCTCAAACCTCCCCTCCCCATCCCTCCAACTCCCACCCCCATCTCCCAACCAACTACTATGAGGCTGTTCTGATTGCAAAAAATGAAGTAAGGGGGATAAAACCATAAGATTAAAGGATTTAACGCCAGAAGGACCTTAGAGATCACAAATCATTATTATGGAAAACCCTGGGGGCAAAATGAGAACACCCTTAGCAAAGCATCAGAACTATATGTACCTTGCACACTGAGTCATAGGATCATAGATTTAGAGCTGGAAGGAAGCTTTGAGCTCATCCAAGCCCAGTTACCTCATTTTAAAGAAGTACCTTGTGCAGCTCAGATCTTGTTGTCTCTCTTGGGAGAAGATCAAGAGACCTGGCATAGCAACGAAGCCCCCTGCTAGGAAATGTTCTTCCTGCTCCCTCCCCTCCCCATTCCCACCCCCACCTAGGTGTCCAAGGGCAAGAACCAGGTCATGTTCTTAGGAATTCTTCACAATTTCTGTTGTATACATATAGGTACCTAGTTAATATGTCTTTAATTGAAGTGACAAGTAAATTGCTGCGGAGAATAAAGAGCTGAATTTACTGATGCTCCCTCAAAATGCAAATTAGACAACCGGTCCACAGACTCACTCATCTAACTGAAGCCCCTCTGCTTGCCTGACAAATCCGCCCATGAGCTGCTGGCCTCTGATTACAGCATGTGAACACTTCCTTTCTATAATAGCACGGGCTCCGTGCTCATCTGGACTTAGTTACTCGGCCATGTGAATGGGCCTCTATATTAGCGGGTGCCAAGATGATGCTCTATGTATATAATGAGATGTGAGTTGAGTATTTATGGTGTTTGACAAAACACTCTTTATTGGAAACAGTTTTCGGTTTGTGAATGCTTAGATTGCTTGGCTTAGAGAGACTTTACTTTTGACTGACAGGTTCTTGGCGCCATGATAACCCATCCTCAAGAAGGCATCCGTTCTGGGTTGCCCATCAAAGTTTGTGCTGTATGTAAGGAATATACATGCCCTTATGACAACAAAAGCCTACGTTCCTGAAAGAAAGTGGCCAAAGAGGCATTTATAAAGGAAAACCAGAGTGACAAAGGAATTCATTTCCAGTAGCGTCCTTCACCCTGGCAGGTAAACAGTCATAGACAGGCTTATATTACAGAGGGAAAAAGGGTTCCCTCTTAAAAGGAGACTGAAGGGGGAAGGGAATATGTGTCCTACTAGACAGTTAATTCCTTTAGAGAAGGCATTGGATTTTAATCATATTTTATTTATCTCCGAAGGATGTATCTCTGCACATTTATCTCTGAAGGATCTAGGATGGAGGAGTGGAGCGGAGTACCATCCAGTGCAGAAGGTGCTTAACAAATGGGGCTGCTTGGTATTGTAGGAAGAGCACCTAATGTGGAGTCCAACCTTGGCTTTGCTATTGATGAACCTTAGTAGACATGTCCCTCCTCCTCTCTGGCTTTTAAAAGCCCACTGAAGCCTGCTCAAGTCAGATGGAGTCAACAAGCATTTATTCAGGGCCTTCTCTGTACCAAGCACTGGGGTTCAAGTCAGTGAACAAATAAAAAAAGTTAATCCCTGCTCTCAAGGAGCTTACAGTCTAAAGGGAGAGACCACTTGCAAACCAGAAGATATATCCAATGTAAAATGAAGACCATCTTGGAGGGAAGACTCTAACAACAATGGGGGTCAGAAAAAGCTTCTTGCAGAAGGTGGAAACTTAGCTGATGGAAGCCAGAAAACAGAGATGAGAAGGAAGAGAATTCCAGGCATGGAGGATAGCTAGTGAAAATGAACAGTCTGGAGATGGAGGGTCTTGTGTAAGGAGCAGCATGGAGGTTAGTGGTCATTGGATCACAGAGTATGTGGAAGAGAGTAAGATGCAAGAAGCCTTGGAAGATGGGAAGGAGCCCGATTATAAAGGGATTTGTTTAAAAGACAAAGGCATGTGATATTTGAAGCAGGAGTTAATAGGCAGCCACAGGAGTTTATGGAGTAGGGGTGTGATCCAATAGGACCTGAGTTTTAGGGAGATCACTTTTGGTAGCTGAATGGAGGATTTCCTGCAGTGGGGAAAAGCTAGCAACATGTAGACCACCCAAAAGGTTATTGCAATGGTCTATAGATGTGAGGTGATAAGGGCCTGCACTAGAGTCATCAGAGAAGAGAAAGGAGCACATATAAGAGACGTTGGAAAGGCAGAATCAACAGGAATCAGTAACACTGGGTAAGAGAAATGAGAGAGACTGAGAACTGCCATGGGTGGTGATACCTATGACCCAACCTAGCTTTCCAGCCTCATCCTTCATCACTCCCCTTCCCACACTATACAGTGATCCAGTGATCCAAAGTGACTTTTGCTTTGTTCCTCAGCACTCCACCACCTATCTCTCATCTCTGTGTCTTCACACCAACTGTTCCCATTCCCTCAAGGAAATGTCTCTTCACTTCTCTCTCACTGATTCTCTCTCTTCCTTCAAGCCATAGCCCAAGCACTATCTCCTACATGAAGTCCTCCCTAATCCCCTCAATGGCTAATGCCCTTCCTTCCTAACTACCTTGTATTGATTTTGTATTTGTATTGATTCTGCTCTCTGTACTTGAGGTAACTCTGAGACTATAAGCTGCAGCAAAGGTGCTGATCTACTTCGGGGTGAGTTTGCTAACTGGGAGTTTACCAGATCAGTGAAAACACAGATCTGGTCCAAATACACACACACATTTATATATACATATATGCATACTGTACATAATATATATACATATTTATGTATGTACATACAATACAAACATATTGTTTATTATATATTATAGACAATATATTATATATTATATAATGTTTATTTTTCATAGAATTTATATTATACAATGTTTATATTATATATTATATATATTTGTATTATACATGATATATTATATAAACATTATAGATATGTACTTATATATATATTTGGACCAGCTCTGTGTTTTTATTGACCTAGTAAACTATGTGTGTGTATACACACACATACACACACACATATTTGTGTACACACACATATCCCAGGCTTTGCAGGAGCCACTGTGATTGCAGAAACAAAAATGAGTTCTGGCCCTCAAGGGACTTGCACTCTATAGGAGAGAGCTAACCTGTGCCACAAATCCAACATAATGGATCAGCTTGTGGAGGTAGAAGGAGTCAATGCCTGCATTAAGCAGGAAGTCAGTCAAATTCACAAGTGGATGGATGAACAAATGGACGTATTATAAATTCTGGATGGTTCATAATCCCCAAATCCCTCAGTAGCATGCCCCAGAGAGGGCAACTGTGCACAGAACTGCTCTTCTAATCCCGCAGGCATATTTACATTTGTCTGCCACCTCTCCGTGGCCGAGGATTATGAATCCTGTGCATAGCACACACAAAAATGGTCTTGTTCCACTCCCTCTCATAGGAACAAACCAAAAAACTGTGGGGTGGGGCCAGGAGCTCTGGAGAAAAGTTTTTATGGCCACTCAGTTCATAGAAAACAGCCCAACTGTTAACAGAACTCCAGTGTTTGGATTTCTATTCCCTGTCCACTTAGCCATCCATTTGTCATTTGCTGGGCAGTTTAATGGGTGATGGCTGCTTACTGTTTATTTCTCAAGTGAGTTAAAAGGGTTCTCCCACCACCTCCTTCTTTCTCTCTTCCTTCCTTGTCTATGTTTGTCTCCATTTCTCTCTAACTCCTCTTTTCTTATTTCTTTCCTCCCCATCTATCTCTATTTCCCTCTTCCTTAAACCATCTCTCCTCCCCTTATTTTTCTCAGTCTCTCTCTTCCTGTGTCTTTCTCGCTTTCAATTGTTGTTTCTGACCTACCTTGTCCCACTCTTCCCCCACATCTTTTAAACTGTCTGTGTCTCTCTCTGCTGGTCCCCCACCTTGTCACAGTTACAATAAAAATAACATTCACATCCCACAGAAAACAGGATGACTCATACATACCCCACAGGGTGCTGAATAATTAGCTGATTCAGCAAACAGATGCCCGGGAAATGTCTGAAGGTATTTTCTAAAGTCTCAAGTAGCTCTGATGCCTGCCCTCGGAGACTACTCTGGGTGAAGAATTCCTATCCCTCTGTCACATCTCAATTTGACCAGGGTACACAAATAGAGGATAATTGTCCTTCCCTGTTCTAGGAAACAGGAGGTAGAGGACCACATGAGATGAGGCACACATCAGGAAAGCATGAGGTCAGCGTGTTGGCTCTGAAAAGATCATACAATTTATAGCTTATATGGGGGCAACTAATCTAACCCCTTTCATTTTATAGATGAAGGAACTGAGACCCACAGAGGCTAAGTGACTTGTCCAATGTCACA
This sequence comes from Phalanger gymnotis, assembly GCA_028646595.1. NCBI lineage: Eukaryota > Metazoa > Chordata > Mammalia > Diprotodontia > Phalangeridae > Phalanger > Phalanger gymnotis. Next base: position 35,882,245 of record CM053623.1, on the reverse strand, counting down.
CCCTTGCTAAATAGCAGAACAAAGACTGAAGGCAGATCTTTTGATTTCAAATGTAGCTCAAGCTCCACTAATCCATTCTGTTCTCAAATGTTCATGTTCCTGAAATCATTTAGAATTCATTTGTTTTTTTTTAAAAAAAGCTACCACTTAACGGTATTATAATAATACTAGCTAGCATTTATATAGCACTTTAAGGTTTGCAAAGCACTGCACATGTAATCTTTTGATCTTTAAAACAGCTCTGAAAGGTAGGCACTAAATTAACAGATGAGGGGAATGTTGTAGATATAGTTTACATAGATTTTAGCAAAGCATTTGATTTTTAAAAAATATTTTTTTTAAAAAAAGGGATCCTGTATTATTCTTGTGGAAAAGATAAAATGATGCCCCCTATTAAATGGACTTGGAATTGGTTAAATGGCTGGACTCAAAATGCTGTCAAGGACTCCGTGCCAACTTGGCAATGGAATGCTCCAGGGATCTATCCTTGGCCCTTTGATGTTTAATGTTTTTTATCAATGACTTGGCTGAAGGCATACTCATAATTTGCAGGTGACACAAAATTGGCTGGGAGGCATCACCAACACACTGGATTACAAAGTCAGAATTCAAAAGGATCTTGACAGGCTAGAGTGCTGGGATGAATCTAATAATAAATTCAATAGAGATAAATGTAAAGTCTTGCATTTTGGCCTCAGAATGTCAATTTCACAAGCACTGAAAGGGTGGAGGAGGCATGGTCAGACAGCAATTTGCCTGAAATAAAAAAAGATTCAGGAATATATACATACATGCACATATATACAATTCCTCCACATCCCCAAACTACCACTACCACTATCACTACCTCTACCACCACCACCTTCTCCTCCCTCCTCCTCCTCCTCCTCCTCCTTCTTCTCTCTCTCTCTCTCTCTCTCTCTCTCTCTCTCTCTCTCTCTCTTTCTTCCCTAGTTTTGTCTCTCTACCTCTCTCTGTGTCTCTGTCTCTCATCTGCTATATCCTCAGCCCTATGTAAGATGCTAGTGTAAAAGTAGCTCTTGCCCTCCAGGAGTTTATAATCTAGCTTCAGGGTGTACTTTTAGGAAATGTACTCATATGAGACAGGGAACAATTGAGTGTTGAAAACTATCTGACATCTTTCCCTCTAAGTAGTTTTAACAAGTGTTAAGTAGCCCTGTTTCCAACTGAAGGGATGGTGATTCTTCACGGGATGGTGACAAGCTTGTCACCATCTTCACCAAGGAAAGAAGAGAAAATGAGCTTAGTAACAGTATAGAAACATTTAGCATGTTGCCTGGCACATAGTAGGTGGTTAATAAATACTTATTGTCGATTGATAGAATCCTAGGACTTAGAATGCTGGATATAGGAGGGAACCTGTGGAGTTGTTGAGTGGAATGTGCTTTGTACACAAAAGTATATAAGTGAGAGCTGTTGTTCCATTTATTAAGAAACTAATTTGAGAAAAGAAAATAGCTCTTGTCTTGCTGCCAATAGCCTGTCTTTCAATATTACTATTGTTCTGGTGGTGCGAGAAGGCTACTGTCTCAGAAGCCTCTTGGTTCTCTGAGCACAGGTGTGTACACACCACTTTCCATCCACTCTTCTGGCCCTTTTCCTTGGCTGGCTCTCATGCCTGGAATGTTCTCTCCCTCTAGGCTTCTTTGGTTTCCTTCCAGTCTCACCTCAAACTCCACTTTCTACAAGAATCTTCCTTGATGCTAACACCTTCTCTTTGAAATTTCCTCCAATTTATCCTGTCTATATCCTGGATGCACATGGTTGTTTCCATGTCATCGCTCATGCATTAGAACATAAGCTCCCTGAGGGCAGGGACTGCCTTTTGACTTTCTTTGTATTCTGGTCACTTAGTACACGTAGTAAGCACTTAATAAGTGCTCACTGATTTGACAGATCTGGGACCAGCACCAGCAATCTTGAGAGATGAGTATTTCCAGCTTTGGTGATACCTTGTGCGTTTGAGGGTTCCAGGGTTCCTGGGTCAGTATTGGCCACTCCTCAGGAGAGGATTCCTGCAATGGCACCACTTCTTGGAGAAAATGACTACCAACAGAATCATCCATCACTACTCACCGCTACTAACTAGACTGGGTTGGTTTTTTTTGGGGGGGGAGGGAGGGAGAGGGTGGCAGAAGGGAAAGCAATATACGTGACTGCTGTATTTAAAGAACTGTTGGGTATATTCTGCTTGACCCTGGAGGGCAGAGAACTCAGAGGAATGGATAGAAGCTACAAAGAGGTGAAATCAGGGTTTGTGTAAATTTAATTCCTCAGAGGGCTCTGTAGCCCTAAGACTGATCCTGATCACAAGACTCTGTAGCAGCTGGGTGCTCTACCCTACCCTACGGGATGCTTGGGGAAGGCTACAAAGCTTTCTGTGATTCTCAGAGAATGGCTGCTTCTCTCTTTCACCCCCATCTCTTTGCAGGTGGCAGCTACTACTTTCATTAACATCTAATGGGTGTGGTCAGCATGGATTGATCCAATCAGAATCACAGCTCTTAAACACCTACCTACTGGGAAACCACAACTTCCTTCCTGGATTTGCTTGCTATATTTCAGTGAACCCTAATCTTACAAATCTGATAAAATGGAGCCAACCACACTCAGCATGGCTCACTGCACGCAGTGTTAAATATTCATAATTAAAACGAGTAGCACTTGACTAAGTGCCTCAGTTTCTCTTAGAGAAAAGCAGTCCTTAATTAGGCACATCCCAAATCTTAGAGTTTAGAAAAGTTCAAGTTTGAGGTTCCTTCTCCTCTGCCCACAGAGAAAACCCCCTAGCACCTGCATCTTCTGCTGCCCAATATCCATCATTTCTTCTGATTCCTTCCTTGGCAGGAGAAGTCTGACTTCTCCCTCCTATCTTCTGCCCTTACTTTAGTCACAGGAGAAGACTGTCATTGTGGGAGGACAAGGAAAGGGCTATGTTTCCTATAGTTAGGAGCTGTCCAAAAGTGGCTTGGGATGCCCCTTCTCAGGCATACTGCAGAGAGGATTTTTGTCGCAGTTCAATTTGGATAAGATTGCCTCTGAAACACCTTCCAACTCCAAAATCCTTTGATTCTATGAAATTCAAAATTTTTCTAACACACAGCTCCTGCTCTCATAAAGCTTACAGCCTAACTGGGAAAACAGGATACATAACACAGAAACCAGAGAACAAAATTTGAACGTTTTTCAAATTTGTTGGTGCCCATAACAGTGTTAGGGTCTGTGAAAATGACACTGAGGTGGCTAAGCTCTTATTTCTATCCAATAAATAGATCACCCTGGAAAAACAATTTCACCCAAATACCAAGTTTATCCTGGTTTTTCACTTTCATGCTTCAAAACAAAGAGACCAAAAAATGTAAAGCCATTTCTATCCCCTGAAACAACAGCAATAAAACTGCACTTTTTTAAAAGTTGGTCAGCAGTTTTAAAAATACTCAAAAATTCTACTTTTAGAGGCATATCTAAGGTTGTCTCCACATCTAAACTTGCCTACTGAGTATTCTTTAGAGTGTGTCTTAGAAAGATCGATTTGGAGTGAGAAGGCCTAGGCTTCGTTTTTGCCTTTATTACTTGCTACTTGTCTGACCCTGGGAAAACCACTTTCAAGTTTCTTCATCCTTAAAATGAGGGTGTCATCAATGGTCCCCTCTGGATTTTGTGACTCCAAGATTTCATATGGTTTCTAATGTCACTTAATGTCTCCATGCAGTTGGACAGGGTTGGCGGGCTGACTGGAAGATACCCATACTTGTCTTTTAAAAAGCTAGATCTCACTTATGGATAATATGGTGTGAGATCAAAGTCACAGTGATTTAATGAATACTTTTAGATGTTAGGTGGCACAGTGAATAGCGGTCTCAAGTCAGGAAGAATCATCTTTCTGAGTTCAAATCTGGCCTCAGACACTTACTAGCTGCATGACCCTGAGCAAGTCATCTAACTCTGTTGGCCTCAGTTTCCTTATTTGTAAAATTAATTGGAGAAAGAAATAGCAAACCACTCCAGTATCTTTGCCAAGAAAACCCCAAATGGAGTCACTGAGAGCCAGATACAACTGAACAATAAACTTCTAAATGTATTAATACTATGCCTACAGTCTGACCATACTGGGTCCCCTCCCTCAGAGGAAAAGAAATAGCCAGAATGATTGATGAAGCTACACATATGGCCATGACACCCAAGAAATTTTTTCCAACTCCTGAGTATATCATTACTGGTCCTACTTAGGTAGAGTGTACTAGAAGATGTCTGGAGTCTGCTTATCTTTGAATAATGCATTTGGGCCACCAGAATCTAGCCTGAAGTCCTCAGTGGGCTGGTTGCCTGGACTATCCTGACTGCTCCTTCATCTCTCAGCACCAGAACCAATCAATACTCAATCAATAAACATTTATTAAGCAGCTACTGTGTGCCAGGTACTGTGCTAAGTGAGACCTGAGATATGCTCACAATCTGAGATGATTTGAGATGGTGAAGCTACCTGTATCCTCAATAGCCTTTTCCCACTAAATCGGTTTGTGGGCTAAAATGAAACCTATAGTTAGATTAACTGAGGGTGGAGCTCTGTTTTTAATGCCTTAAAACAGAGGCCGGCAAACTAGTAAGGGTCAAATCTGGCTTGGAGACTGTTTCTGTACTCCCCAGGAGCTAAGAATAGTTTTTACATTTTTTAAATACAATGAAACTTTATTTTAAAATATAGGAAAAAAAACATTCTTAGCTCAGAGAACCAAAAACATGAGGTTGGATGAACTTGACCTTTAGGCCTCAGTTTTCCCTACCTTAAAATCTCAGATTATAGGATTGGCAGGATTAGATATTTTAATTAATGCACCCCTCTCAAGTTATTCATTCAAACATGGAGGGGACCCTGTGTTCTTTTCAGTCCTACTAACAGAGTGAGTCTAAGTCCTCTACAAACTGGAAAAGCATTGTCTATGTGCCTAGCAAAGGGACCATAATGTCTTTTCTTCCAGGACCAGACTAGCTACATCAGCCAGAAACCTGTCCATCATGAAATCTGTCTTCTTGTGCATAGCAGACTCGCATTCTACCCACACTGACAAAAATTGCAGATTCATAGTAGTACTGTAGCAGTATATTTTCATGAATACAAAGCTATTTGAAACATATAACATTAAAAATTATTTTAGTCACAGTAGCTTGATGCAGCAGGAAGAACATTAAATTAGGAATCAAAAAACATGTATTTGAATCTTGGGTCTGTCACTTACTAACTGTGTGACTGGGTACATGGCCTCACTTTCCTGGTCTGGTCCATCAACAAAATGAGGAGATCAGATGAGATGATCCCTCACGTTCTTTCCAGCTTGATAGCCTGTGTTCTCTGAGTGCATAAGTACAGGATCAACAAAGGTATGTAAGGCCTAAGGAATGAAATTGGGGACATCAATGAAGGTTTCATTTGGAGGCAAAGGCTCCCTTGAGGTGTGACTACAGGCTTTAGGCAGCAGCTCTAGTTTAAGGCTACCCTTACCCACTGATTTCTGCTCCTCTTTGTCCATGCCCCCAGTACGGCTCTACCCAGTTCCTGCCATGGTGTAGCTCTGTGGAGTATACATGGAGAGCAATGCAGTAGGATCAGGCTACAAAAAGCCTACCAGGTAGCAGCCTGTTGGGGAAGGCTAAGCAGTTTGGATTTTTGGGGGGGATCCCACAGATTTTAAGCAAAGATGCAAAACATTTAGGCTTTGATAGTCTAGAAAGAGATCAGCCCTAGATCTCTTGAGTAAAGTGTTTTTCCTTCATAGCTCAAGTCAGATCCAGCAAGCTGAGAGGTCAATATAAATATCCCCCTTGTATGCTCCCATATGCAAAAGAAAACATCCTTTGAAAATCAGCATGAAAATATTTCACTCTTGTTTGAATACTTAAAAATTAATCTTCTGTTCCCTTTGCTCATAGTAGGCTAGAGGTCCAGGGCCAGGATTGAATTCAAAGCCTCCTAACAAATCTAAATAAAATGTCCTTCCTCCTGACATGAGGTATAGCCTATGAGTTCCATACCCAGGAGTAACTCAAAGTTGTTTACAGACTCAAATCCCTAGATAATACAGATGAAATTAAGGTTCTATGGTTACATGAAAACCTTTCATATTTGTCTGTAATATGGAGACTGGCATGAATGGATGTATTTTGTTCACAGAGGTCTCACTGTTTGATGTATGGAGGTCATGGATATGGCAGATACGACTGAGATTTAGAGTTGCCTTTTCAATCTAATTCCATAAACATTAACATAAACATAAACATTTATCAATGGCTCCCTAGATATAAGGCTGCTAGGGGCACAAACACACATTTGGAATTGGTTTGGGGGAGCTCCATGTCTTTGTCCCCAGCAAATCCTAGGACTTAGTTAACCCCTACCTCATTTTACACATGAGGAAATGGAGAACCAGAGAAGTCATTACCTTGGGCTTGTCTCTTCTCTCTGGACTCCAGTTAACTCTGTAAAATAAGAGGATCAGACTAGATCACCTCTTTGCCTCCTCTCCTCTTAGATTCCTTAGCTCCCAATGCCCAACTCAGGTACCATCTCCTGAAGGAAGCCTTTCCTGATCCCCCCTGGTTGGTAGGGCAGTTCCCTTAATTTATGTTGTAATCATTCATGTAGTGGCTGCTAGGTGGCATAGTGGATAAAGTGCCAACCCTGGAGTCAGGAGCACCAGAATTCGAATCCAACCTCAGATACTTATTAGCTGTGTGACCTTGGGCAAGTCACTGAACCCTATTCACCTTAGTTTCCTCATCTGTAAAAGTAGCTGGGGAAGAAAATGCCAAACCACTCCAGTATCTCTGCTGAAAAAACCCCCAAATGAGATCACAAAGTGTCAGATATGACTGAAACCCTATGAACCACAACTAAAATTGCTTTATATTTCCCAGAACCAAGTTGCCAGGTCATATCCTAGGTACCTCCACATCTCACACGCCTTCCTAGCTTCCCTTTAAATGTTTTTTGTCTGCCTGTTGGGATGTAAATTCCTTAAGGTCACAGACTCCCTTGCTTGTATTTGTATCTCAAGTATTTAGTGCAGTGCCTGGCACATAGTAAGCACTTAAATGCATCATTTATCTATTACAGATTCCCTGACTTACTTGCTATTTTTAAATTTAATTATTTTTTAATCAGCAAGCATTTGTTCTCTCTCCCTCCTGAAAAACAAGAAGAACCCTGAAACAAATAAGCATAGTCAGATAAAACAAATTGACACATTGACCATGTCCAAAAATATGTTTCAATCTGTATCTCGAGTCCATCGAATCTCTCTCTCAGGAAGTAAGTGGTATCTTTTTATTCCTCTGGGATCCTTCCTACATATTCTTTGATTCTGTTTCAGGAATAAGAAAAGTCCACCTCTATTTCACTGGGACCCTCCCAAGCACCTGCCCCATGGCCTTTCATAGCACCTGCAGCTTTCTTCCCAACCACTTTGAGTCACGCAATACCGATTAGTAATGGCTTAAGTTTCAAAGCTTTTTCCTCCTAAATCATCTCATTAGGGAAAAAAAAATCTCCACCCACCCAACCTCCTAGGAACAGACAGCTGGGTACAGGGGAAAACAGGAGGGGGGGAAGTAATTCTTTTTTTCTGATGTCTTTCTCTCTCTCTCTGACTCCCCTAAGTTCTCATGAGCCTGTCAGCCACTTAATAACCACTGGGAAATGAGCTGGAGAGGCTGCTCAGTGGCTGGTGCACCCAGGACAATAGACTCTAATTGGTTCCATTATAGATAGCTTCAGCAGAAAGACCTGGGAATGAATGAACATGAATATGAATGGACTGATGCTATCCTTTCACCACTAAGAGGTGGTCCTTCTTAGAAAAAGATGGATGGAAAGTTCAAATGAAGGAAACTTGCACAGGCCTGACAGTTCTGAGGCCAAAAAGGATCTGACTTTAGGGCTGTCCCATTATAGACTTTGTTAATTACTCCAGATACCTTATAATATTACAGCCAATGAAAGGACCACTTCCTTTACCCCAGGCAGGTAAAAGTCTATCCAGAATAAATAAAGAATACCGATTATATTTACTTTTCTATCCATACCATCTATCTCTCCATTCTCCTACCCTACCCTCAACACACACAAACACACACACAAACACACACACACACACACAGCAAATTAGTTTAAAGAAATACACAAAACAAATCAAAGAAAGCAATCTTAGGTGCTTGATTTACTCTATCATTGGAGTTTTTGCTTGTAGCAATATTTTTCTGGTTTTTGTAGAGAAAACTTGAAAGATGTTATTAGTATTATCTTCAAAACAATTGTTTGCTACCAATTCTATAATTGGCATAATTTGCTACCAATTTTATAATTGTTGACTTTTCCTGGTTGGGGAGGAGAGAGTGGAATAGACAAAGATGTCTCTAGCCATCGAAATCTACAACTAATAATAATTTTAAAAACGTGTCAGCCAATGGTTTTAGCCTCTTACAAGATATTTTCCCAGAGCTGCAAAAACCACAGCGAGAAGACTGGTTGGAGTTTTAGTACCCTTGCCCTAACTCTACTTTCTGATGCTTTTACAATATGTAAAAATAGTCAATAAAAGGACAGGCAGCTAGCGAGGATGAGAAGAAGCCTGGAGGTGGAGAATCCACAGGCTAGCACTATGCTCTGGAATAATCAAGAGCTGGCAATGGCAGCAGTAACTTGGACTATAGTCATGATTTAAGACCATAAATTTAAAGCACATTAAGAGCCAGGAGTGACCCCAAAGATTAAGCATCTTAATCAGAGTCATAATTAGGGTGGGGTGACCAGTACTTTATCCAGGAAACTATAATTTAGAGGATGCCAAAATGTAAAAGACTGCATAATTTTAAAATTTGTTACATTTTGGACAGCATCTTCTCTCTTTCAGCAACTTAGAAATAACTGAGCTTACCACTTGGTTAGCAAGAATAATTAAGCTGGAAACTACCAGATGGTGCCCTTTCCATAACCCTTATTTCCATCCCAATGGCCACATACCAGGTGAGTGTCTCCCTGTTCCCACCCTCTTCTCTATGCCCCACTCACCCATTTAAGCCTCCCCAGCAGCCTCTTGGTGTCTCAGAGGGGTCTCCCTCTGCCCTCTGACTTTGTCTTGTAGTATTTCCACATCATTAATTACAAAGTTGATTTAAAGGCACACTTTGTGCTGCATACTTTGGATGTCAAAATTGTTACCTACAGGTCTGCTTCTAATCTAATTCATTCATCTCACAGATAAGGAAACACAGACCCACAGAGATTAAATGGCTTTCTCAAGGTCACACTATCATAAAGGCAATCAGTTCTCAAGTTTCATCTTCTAGTAAAGGGAAGTGCATACTTTCAAATCTCATGTTGAAGAAGGGGAGGTACTTCCCCTGAGCACTATGGAGTTATCAAGGCCACTATGCAGAGGCCTAAAGCCCCAACTCCTACCTACAATGTGAGTGATCTCCTCAAGTATATAGGGTACTCCACTTTGAGGTTCCCTGAAACCCCAGATTACATCCCAAAACAATCATAGAAACTTATTGCCAAGGTCACAAAGTCTGGGTCAACAGGCTATGTGCCTCTTTAATTTGGAAAACTGGGGAGGGGCTTAGGGGGCAGAGCTTACAGGTTTGGCCATGCCTGTAGTAACTGACCATATGGCTATTTTTTTCACAACCTCTACTCCTCCTAAAGAGCAGCTAGGTGGCACAGTGGATAGCGTGCCATGCCTAGAGCCAAGAAGAATCTTCCTCCTGAGTTCAAATCTGGCCTCAGACACTGACTCTGGGCAAGTCACTTAACCCTGTTTGCCTTACTTTCCTCAGCTGTAACACGAGCTGGAGAAGGAAATGGCAAACCACTGCAGTATCTTTGCCAAGAAAACCCCAAATGAGGTCATGAAGAGTAGGACGTGACTGAAAAATAACCAAACAAGAATGACTTCCCCTAAAAGTTTGATTACTGGTACAATGGATGGTTTTCAATGTAATTGGCAATATAACTTATCACTGACCACAGTCTTCATAATTGTATTTCATTGAGTTTTGGGGGTGGGGTATGTAAGGGGTATTTGAAAATGCTTCAAAACAAGAGATCTTTCCCAGTTATTCCTGAGCACATCCTTAGAAGCTCCCTTCACCCTTGGCTCCCTGCCCACCCCCCACCCCCACATACAGAATGATAAGTGTACATATCGTCTAAGCAACTCCTAGATCTCAGCAAGAAACATGAAAGAAAACTTTTACCCTTTGGAAATCTGTTTATTTTGTAGTTTAAAAAAAGGCAAAAAGGGTTTCTGAGAAATTTCCAGCTAGGAGCCCAGAGTTTAAACATACCACCTCCATCTTTACAAGTGATGATACACTTTGCTCTCTGTCCTTGGTCCCTATACTATAGGTCAAGGCCACTTTAACAAAAAAAGTTTTCTCAGAATCAGAGAGTAGAAGGAACCTTAAAGATTACCCAATTCAAGACATTCATTTAAAGATAGGGAAACTGAGGCCAGGCAGGATCAGCGGTTTTCCCAAGGCTATCTAGGTAGCTTGTGGCAGAGTTAGTGCCAGAATTCTGGTCCACTGACTTCCAGAATATTGTTTGCTTCCTTTTTTTTATTATTATGAACTTGACAGTAGCAAACATCAACACTTCCATTATTCAAGGTCAAACAGAGAAGAGGATTGTATGGGCAACTATGACCTCGTTCACATATGTAGTTTCTTTTCTTTAGACGTCTACACTAAAGTTAACATGGTGATATCCACATCTCCCTTCTGCACCCTAGTGCTCTCTCTTCTGTGTATTTTACAATTTTCATTGACATTAATTTCCTTGTTTTTCCCTTTATTTTTTTCATCTGCAACACTGCGCCCCCCTAAAATAAAAGCTTCCTCTCATAACAAATAAGTATTGTCAAGCCAAACAAATCTCATTCTTCATCACTACTGAGAAGTGGGCAGCATACTTTAGCACTAGCCTTTGGAGTTGGGACCAGTCAGTGTTTTTTCCCCTATACTAGAATCCCTCTAATTGAAGACACAGATGAAATACAAAACAAAAATGTATGAAGGTCACAGAATATGTTACACCTGATGTGCTTCAGCTGACTGAAGTTAACCTTTCATTCAGTTCAGTCACTGATTCAAAGGGCATTTTTTTCTATGCATAGGGCACTGTGCTAAGTGTTACAGATGCAAAGACAAAAACAAAAACAAAACAATCCCTTGTCCTCAAGGAGCATGCATTCTACTAGAATAAATCAACATTTATTCTATGCTTACTGTGTGTTAGGCACTATACTAAGCAATGGGGATACAACAAAATGCTACACAAGTAAATAGAAAGCATATACCAGGTAACAAAGGGTCACTTGAAGAGGGTGAGAAGGAGTGAGGGACTGATCCTCTTCCCCAAGGTCTTCCTATTCTAGAGCAGCAGGTTTTAACCATTTTTATGCCATGGACCCCTGTGGTGGTCTGGCAAAGGAGGAAGAAGCTGAGCTGTACTCTGAAGGACACTAGGGACTCTTCAAATTACCTGCCCTCAAGAAGCTTACATTCTATTGGAATGACTGTAGCCTCACTGTCTACACCTTCAGTGTGGCCACCCTTACTTGTTTGACTAACCTAAGGACAGAAGTCTGGGTGTAAGAGAAGGGGGCATCGATAGAAAAGTAAAGGTGAATAAGCAACAATTCATCTGGAGACTTAGCATTTAACTACATGGCAGCGGGCTTCACAGCTCACTTTTTCTCTCCGTAAAATGTGGGGGCAAGGCCACTGGAAGGAGAGCATTTTGAAATTCTATAAGACCTATGGAAATGGGGGCCATTTTTCTGGTTTCCTTACCCGACGGTGCCATCTGCCAGCCAGCCTGTGGTGCACATGGCAAAGGAACATTCCAGCACTGCTCTGCGCAGCTCTGCTGCCGTAGCGAGGTGAGCACCAGAGGCCACACAAGAGGCTCGAGCCACAGACAGATCCAGGCCCTGAGAGCCATTCCAGGATTCCAACACAAAGAGTTTCCCTGCAGGAGAACACACAGACACAAGCAGATCCATCAGTCTGAGCAAGAGTAGCACCTGTCTGGGTCCATTCCTCAGGGCCGGGCACCTGGCAAGCCATCAAATTCCCCCAGATCAGCAGTTTTTAACCTTTTTTTTATGTCCTAGGCCCCTTTGGCAGCCTGGCAAAGCCTATGGACACCTTTGAAGAAACATTTTAAATTCATAAAATAAGATATATAGGATTACAAAGGAAACTAATTATATGTATATATATTTTTTTTTTCAAAGCTCCTGAATCCTAAGTTAAGACTCTCGATTCTAAAGGACCCAAAGCCCTTTAACCAGATCATTCACAAGTTATGCATCATTTCATCACATCATAGTATCCTATCCTAGATTTAGCCCTTAGAAATTATCCATCCACATATACAAAAATAGGTATAGCAGCTCTTTTTGTGGTAGCCAAGAATTGGAAATTGAGGGGATGCTCATCAATTGGGAAATAGCTGAGCAAGTTGTGGTTTATGAATGTAATGGAATAACATTGTGCTATAAGAAAAGATGAGCAGGCACATTCAGAAAAACCTGGAAAAGACTTACGTGAACTGATGCTGAGTGAAGTGAGCAGAACCAAGAGAACATTGTGCACGGTAACAGCAATATTGTGCAATGATTAACTATGATAGACTTAGTTTTTCTCAGCAATACAATGATCCAAGACAATTCCAAAAGACTCATGATGGAAAATGCTATTCACTTCCTAAGAAAGAACTATGGAGTCTGGATGCAGATTGAAGCATCCTATTTTCACTTTTGTTTTGTTTTGTTTTTCTTTCTTGTGGTTTTCCCTTTGGTTTTGATTCTTCTTTCACAAGATGGCTAATGTGAAAATATGTTGAATATGATTGCTTGTTGTCTTGGGGAAAAGAGGGAAGGGAGAGAGGAAGAAAAATTTGGAACTCAAAATTTTACAGAAATGAATGTTGAGAAGTATCTTTACATGAAATTGGGAAAAAATACTATTAAGAGGGAAAAATAAATTATCCAGTATAGATGAGGAAACTGAGGCAAACAGGGTGAAGTGACTTGCCCAGTGTCACACACCTAGTAAGTGTCGGAGACTGGATTTGAACTCAGATCTTCCTGAATCCAGGTGGTGGACATTTCAAATCCATTTTAGATTGAATGAGACAGGAGGGAGGGGGAGAGAGAGAGAGATAGAGAGAAAGGGAGAGTGGGGGGAGGAAGAGAGGGAGGGGGAGAGAGACAGAGAGAATAAGAGGGCAGGGGGAGGATAGAAAATAGTTTGCTGATTCCTAATCTAAAGATTCAAGCTGTTTTACCTTCCTCCCAAGGTTGTTGTGAGAATCAAATGACATAATTGTAAAGCACTTAGAACAATGCTTAACACATAGTAAGTTCTACATAAATGTTAGCTATCCTCCTCCTCCTCCTCCTCCTCATCATCATCATCCTCATCATCTCATCTGAGCTTCTCTGAGATAGGTGCAATTATTATCCCTGTTTTGAAGATGAAGAAATGAAGACACAGAGAGGTTCCATGCTGGCCCAGGATCACACAGCTAGCAAATATTAGAGGTGGGGTCTGAACCCAGCTCCTTCCAACTTCAGATTTAGTCCTCTCTCTGCACTAAAATTGATTTATTAGTTAAAACCAGTCCCCTGAGGACTTTTACTAGACCACACTTTCTTAGTCTAAATTTGGTTATTGTATATTTTGGTAAATATAAAAAAGTTTTTAATGAAAAAACTATATAAATGTTGCTTTTTGGTTGTATAAATTGGCAAAATTTACCCAGTGACTCAGGGTAACCTGTTTCCTTCTGGGGCTTTTAAACACACTGCTGTGTTCCACATCTGCCACCCATTCCCTACCCCCCCCCCCCACCCTCACCCCCACCCCTCCACCACACACCACCTGTAACAAGGAAGGTAAAACGTCCTCTAATCTGGGATGGAGTTAACTAAAGAGGCTTTGGGAATTGGCTAAGAGTAACGACAATTCCTCCCCTGGTTACGCTTAGGTAGGATCTAAAACTTGAATTCAAAAAGACAACTTTGAAAAAATGCCCTAAATCATTTCAAAGACAACTTTGAAAAATGTTCTAAGTCAACTTAGAACTCAGTCAGTGAAACTCTCCAGTGAAACTTTACTGAATATATAAATACAAATATTTCTTTGTAGTCATTTATAGACATGTTTTCTCTCTCTCTCTCTCTCTCTCTCTCTCTCTCTCTCTCTCTCTCTCTCTCTCTCTCTCTCTCTCTCTCTCCCTTTCCCTCCCTCTATCCCTCTCTCTCTACCTCTCTTTCTGTCTCTGTCTCTCTCTCTCCATCTCTGTCTCTCTGTCTCTCTGTGTCTCTGTCTCTGTCTCTCCTTCCCTCCCTCTCCCTCCATCTCTCTCCCTCTGTCCATCTCTGTCTCTTTCTCTTCTCATACTACCAAGTTTTTTTCTCCCCTAAGGCTTTAGAGACAACTGAAATAGCCCTAAAATTAGAATTTGTCTTTTTGATGGACCAGCTTCTGGCCAAATGATGAAGACAGTCCCTAAATGGAGCCTATGTCAGTTAAGCTGGGCCTTAGATTGAGTGGTTTGTAGGTAAATAAAGATGACTTATAATGTGTTTTTGCCCTATTCAAACTTAAAAAAAAACTTTCCCCTCTCTCTCTTCTTTCCTTGGTCTCTCTGTTTTATTTCAGGGTTTGGTTGGTTTAGTTTCTGTTTGGAAACATTTGCTACTATCCTCATACCATGATTCTGGTTTTCACTTCAAGAAGCTTGAACCGTTAGTACTTTGTTCATATAACGCATCAGCGTCATTTCTGAAACTGGCTTAATTTCAACATACATATACACATATATGTATGCGTGTGTATATATACATACATATTTATATACACATGGCAATAATATCACAAAATATGTACCTAGGGAAGCAACATGTTGGATATAGCTTTCAGAAATCCTGTGGCATAGTTGTCTCTGCTGAAATTTTCCCAGAAGGGCAACTAGAATTTCTCATCGAATGCTAAGAAACCTGGTCAGATGGCTTCTCTCCTTCCTATTCCCAGAAGCCAGTTCATTTTTGGTCGAGACCCAGTGGGACTTGACCATCTGGACCTATGTCAGCTCAGGGGTTTGTCTCAAAACCTCCTGACCTTGTCAGCCCAATGTACTCCAGAGTAAGGCAGAACTCCTAAGTTGGTATTTTAACCAAGCCAGCCTCCTTGGTTGATGTTCCTCCAGTTATATCTCCTTCCTCAAGTGCTTTTATCTAGGTGGCATTTGGAGAGAACACTGGGTCTAGACCTATCCTGAAGACCCGAGTTCAAATCCAGCTTCAGCCACTTGCTGACAGTGTGACCCTAAGTAAGTCACTTTACCTCTGCGTGCCTCAACTATTAAATAAGAATATTGCCACCTGCCTCATCGAGTTGTTGTCAAGATGAAATGAGATCATATTTGTTAGGTGCCCAGTATAGGGTCTGGAAGATAATAGGCACCTAATAATTGCTTGGCCCTCTCTCTCCTCTTTGCTTCACTCTGTTCTGGTGGGCAGCTCCTTCAAAGAGAATAATGAATAATGCATGAACTACCCAGGGAAAAAGTGGTTTAGAGAACCAGAGAATCTTAGCTTAGGTCACAGATTCATCACACACAGATTCTTGGACTGCACCTGTGTTTTCATTGCTATAGGGAAGTCCTCATGAAGAGACTGCTCTCCCTCTAGCTGCTCTATCCCTCATAGTTACTGAGAATTGCTTGGGATGTGGACTGGTTAAGCGATTTGTCCAGGGTCACATAGCTAGTACATCCCAGGTAGTATATAAACCAAGATCTTTCTGAGTTCATGGCTGGCTCTCTATCTGCTACACTGCTGCCTATTATACACATACGTATGTATACATGTGCTTGTATGTAACCCTCCTTGTGAAGCAGAGGAGTCCCAGAATATACCACAACAGATGTGTTAATAAACAACAACAACCCGAAACTATAGAGCCTGTGCATATGCATATGAACGTATGGGAATTTGTGTGTGTATTATCAATTTGCATTGGTGGATGGTGTTTCCACACTGGGATTTCCCCGTTCCAGTAAAATCACCTGTCTATATCCCATCCTCCCCAAAGAAAATCTTAGGGAGTGTGTGTGTGTGTGTGTGTGTGTGTGTTTATGCAACAAATATAAAAATCAGACTATTTGAAAAAAAACTAAAAATTCTCCCTAATAGTTGGGGCTTTGGAATCCTTATCATCATTTCCTAATCAAAATTATGTGTAACAAGCAAACAAAAGTTTCTGAAACACACAAATTCAAGAAGCTTCAAGTCAAGAATATGGGTTGGACTTGGCCAAGGGTTGGTTGGATGAGCTGGGCTCACACCCTGGCTGGGATGCTTTTGAGTGTTCCTCCTGCTCAGCAGTCCTCCGGAACTCAGTACTCCTGTTACTGCCGTAGGGCAAGAAGATGACTTGACGCCTGTTGGATTTCCTCTGCTTGGCTTGCTTTACAGGCTTCTGAGGCACTGGGATACAGATTTTCATCCCCATTCATCTTTTTCAGAGATTCATAAGGTGAAGTGGTAATCCAACAGGAATAAAAAATAATACAGCCTCAAATTCATCAAAAGGATACAAAGGGATATGTGGGCCAAAGCCCAGCTAAAATCCTCAGCCATGAACACACTGCTTCCACGGAGTCCAGAGTGAGATGAGGCATGACCTGAAGCTGGGAGATCCACCTAAGGAAAGTGCCTTTGTGAACCTAAGCCAGGCTTCCTCTACTCCCTCTGTGTGGCTGTGTGTGCTGTTTCTCTGGTTTCTCATCAATTTACTTTCTTTTGTATCAAATCCTTTTCTTAGGACAAGTGTTAACCTTTTTCATATCATGGACCCTTCTGACATTCTGGTGAAGCCCTTCTCAGAATAATGTTTTTAAATGATTAAAATAAAATACAGAAGATATCAATTATATTGAGATACAGTTATAATGATATTTTTTAAACAAAACTCACTGACTCCCTGAAATCTATCTAGGGACTTCAGATTAAGAACCTTTGCCTTAGGTATTTAAAGCATTCATGAATCAGGGGATAAATAGAAATGATGAATTTTTACCTTTATTGCATGTTCAAAAGAATAAAGACTTCAAAAACTGTGAATAGCATATGGCAAACTTGGAACCCTACAAAAGTCAACGTGTGAATAAAACTATAAATATCATGGAGTGATTGGGGTTTTGTTCCAAGGGGCAAAAATGGGAGAAGGCAGACTTCTTCCCTATGGGTAGGAGAAGGACATGCTTCTTTCCCTAACTATGCCTTGCTTTTCTGTCCCCCAGGCAGCAGGGCCTAAGCCCCTCCAGCATCCTGTCACCATGGGATCTCCATCTTATACAAAAATATGAAGTTGGAAGGGAGCTTAAAGGCCATGTAGACTAACCCTCTTATTTTATAGACAAGGTAACAGAATCCCAAAGAGGTCAAGGGTCTTGTCCAAGGTCACAAAGGTAACAAGGGGCAGAAGTGAGATTCAGACGCCAGTATAAGGAGGCAGATTTGATAGTGGAGTCAGAGCCCATGTGTGTATAATGAGGCAGGTACAGTTCAGTCCTCTGACTTGGCTATCCAAACTTGCTTCATTATACAGCCCGAGGGATATTTAAAATATACAAGAAAAGAAGGAAATCGATCTCACCCTGGGGGTAATTTTGGTATACAAAATGGAAGTGGAGTTGACCCAATGGCTAAAGCCTGGACCCTCCATTTCAGGCCCCAGATTTTGCCACAAATTTGGAGAAGCTGTGAAATTATTCATGTCTTACTCTTCCTTCCAGCAGAGAAACAAATTGTTCTCTCCTTCAAGAGAACCAAATGAGAGATAAAAACTTAATATTTATTAAGTGTCTTCAGATCCCAGGATGAAAAGGCCCTCCAGAAATGAGAAATTAGTATTGCTTCCCCAGCCTTCTGCCCACATATCTTCCTCTCTCAAGCAAGATGAATGCTTATAGAAATCTTGGAAAATTAAGGATTTGGTCCTTTCAGCCCTAACTTGTATATAAAAATGACGATGATCTTTTACTTGGGCAGACACTCAAAAGCATGGAGTTCATGAAGGTGCTAGGATTCACAGAACCCAAGCCTCTTGCCTCGGGTGGCAGGAAGTTAGATGCTATGCTATGTGATACCCAGCATCACCTCTTCAAAGCCTACTCTTTGAGGATATCTCTACCATCTGCAGAGCCATTTGCCAGCCAGTTGGCACTTGAGCCCCAAGGGGCCAAACACTGTGGATGGAGCTCTCAGTGCTATTGTTAAGAGTTTTGGACAGAAACCAGGAAGACATCGCTTTACTTAAGGCATGGCTCTTATTAGTGCTGAGAACCCTTTACTAGTACCTACAAACGGACTTCTTTTTCACATACTCCTTGAGGTCGGGAGGCGGACTCATTTGAGGAAATTCTCTGGAGTCTGTGTCACAGAAATCTGTGTGTGTGTGTGTTCCTTGGTGTGGTGACATCACCCAGCATTGGATTCTGACTGGGAAGCAGACATGCTTCCCAAATGCAGGGTTAAAAAAATCTCACAAGGATTGTCTAAACTTAATGTTTACCCCACCCTCACCCCCTTTTACCCCTACACCATCACTTGTTTTCCTGATTTTCTTCTAGGACCTAGCACTGTCTCTTAGGGAACATTTAGTCAAAACATTTAGAATGATGCTCTGTCACAACTTCATTTGGTCATGAGTGTGGGTTAGTAAGAGAAATATAACTTAACTATCCCATGTCACAACATAGCCTTGGACTAGGGAGACATATGTATGAGGTAGATTGGAATTGTGGAGACTTGAGTTCAAATCCAGCCTCAGCCACTCAGTAGTTCTATAACCCTGGGCCAATCACTTAACCTTTCTCAGCCTCGAGGTTGGACTTAATGCCCTTCTAGCTCTAAGGCTAAGATCTTATGATCCTTTGTGCCAACAACAGTGGCATATCTGTCTAACTTTGGCTGGTAGAAGATTTTATGGCTAACTTTATCTCAGAAACCAACAACGACTTGACCCTCTTCTCTCCTCACACTGACCAGAGCAAATCCTCTATTCTAGCTAGGCTGCCTTCCTTGCCACATAAGCCCATACCCAACATGCTCATTGCCCACTCTATGTCTTCGCTCAGGGCTGTTCTTCCCCCATGGAATGTGCTTCTTTATCTCTTCACAAATCAAAATCCCACCCAAACTTCAAGGGCTGGCTCAAATCCCTGTGGTAGATGGCTTTGCCTTTATGTATTTTCAGAGTGGTGGTGAATTTTAATTTGGGAGTGATGGGAGCACAGATCCTTCTTGTATTTCCTTGTCTTTCCCTTAGTTGGAGGGGAGACAGTAGATACTCAGTGATTAAGAAGGAATGTGGGGTTGAAACACCCCAAAACCACCATGTAATCAGGGGCCTTTTCGATTGGCTGATGGTGAACCTTGGACTTCAGAAGGCCACCCATATGACTGAATCCCAAGATGGTGGAAGATGGAGGCTATTTTTCAAAAGAAGACCCCTATTATCCTCTGGTATCATGAGGGAGCTATGTTCCTGGCCAAAAGGATATTGAGAAGGTTGGCTAGGCCTGAGTTTTAAATGTTAAGTTAGAAAGCTTAGGAACTATCAAGTCTGAGACAGGGTACCTTTCTTTTAATATTATGAATGTACATATTATCTGTTCCATTGATAATTTTTTTTTCATCCAGATCTATGATTACATCAATGTGGTTAACTCCTGGTATGGAGACTCTCACCACAGATACACATCTGCAACTAAGCATCTTGGAGCCTTGCCTGGGACATTGAGTGACTTGCCAATAGTCACACAGCTACTATGTGTCAAAGGCAGGACCTGAAGCCATGTCTTCATGACTCCAAGGAGCAAAGGACCTGGAATCAGACACTAGGTGAGTCAATAAGCATTTATTAAATGCCTACTATGTGCCAGACGCTGAGCTAAGCAAGCCCTGTAGATACAAGGAAAGGCAAATGATGATTCCTGCCTTTGAAGAGCTCATAATCTAATGGAATGAAGACTTAAATACTATATACTTGAGTACTTATTAATACTTAATACTTAAATATTACTAATACTTAAATACCTACTATCTGTGAGACCCTGGATAGTTAGTGTCTCTGAACTTGTTTCCTCAATTTGGGACTGATAACAACACTTCCCCCACAGGGCTGGTGTCAGGATCGAGTCAGATATTGTTCTGTATAAATACTTTGCTAACCTCGAAGCTCTGTATACATGTGTTATTATCATTATTTATTATTATATAGAGGAGCATCAAGAGAACTCCAGGACAACAGAGCAATGCACATAGTAGGCTCTTAATACACGCTGAATTGAATTTGAATTAAATTGAGTTGAATTGAAATCTTAAAATTACAGGATGATAGGAAAGATAAGATTATAGGAAACCGAAAGACTATAGGATAATGGTTTTAGAATTAGAGAGGACCTTAGAAGCCATTAAGTCCAACCCCTTTGCTTGACAGATAAAAAAACTGAGGCTTAAGTGAGTTTAAGTGACTTGCCCAAAGTCACTCAAGTATTAAATGTTAGAGGCAGGTTTTGACTTCAGGGCTTCCTGATTCCAAAACCAATCTTTCCATTAGATTACCTGTCTCTTAATGAACAATAAGGGTGAAGAAGGGGAAAGGGAATAAGCATTCATGTAGTGCCTCCAGTGGCACCATGCTAAGCACAAAATATTATCTCATTTGATCCTTACAACAACCCTGGGAGGGTGGTACTGTTATTTATTATCCCCTGTTGACAGTTGAGGAAACTGAGGCAAACAAAAGGTAAGTGACTTGCCCAGGGCCCCTTCTCAAAGCCTTTTCAGCTTGGTGTGTGGCCTGCCAGATCTTGGGCTCCACTACCAACTGCCCCGGGAACATCTGGAACTGGATATCCCATTGGCATCTCCAGTTCTACTTGTTCAAAGCAGAGCTCATTATCTTTGTGCTCAAGTTCACACCTTGAGCAAACACGTCCTACCAGGCCCACAAGTTCACAGCCTCAGAGTTCTTCTTGGTTCCCCACTTTCCCTCAGGCCCCATATCTTGTCATTTCTACCTGTGCATCTTTCACATTTGTTCCCTGCTCTCCATAGGCACGGCACCACCTTACTTCAAAACCTTATCACCTTTGCCTTGGACTGTTACAATAGTCTTCTTACTCTACTGCTTTTCTCAGATTTCTCCTCTCTCCAACTCATCCTTCAATCAGCTGACAAGGTGATTTTCCCAAGGCACAGATCACTCCCCTGTTCAACAAATTCCAATGGTTCCCTATGACTTCTAGAACCACATACAGACTCCTCTATTTGGCATTTAAAGCTTGTTACAACCCGGCCCTAGCTAGTCTTTTCACACATTATTCCCCTTCATGTACAGAATGGTCCAGTCAAACTGGCCTTACTGTTCTTCACAATGCACTCAACCTCCTCCTCCATGTCTGATTTATTGACTTCTGCCTAGAATATTCTTCTGTCTTCACCTCTGCTACTTAGAATCTCTAGTTTCCCTCAGGACTCTGCTCAAACACCACCTTCTGCAGTTAGTTACCCCCACTCCTAGCATAGCTGCTGGTGTCTTCTCTCAAAATCTCCTTATATCTATTTTGGTTCGAAGTAAAAACAAACACCTGGTCTCTTCCAATTAGGTTGTAAGCTCCCTGAGGTCAGGGACTGTTTCGCTTTAGACTCTCTAGCCCTATTACCATACACATAGCAAATGCTTAACATGTGCTAATAATAAATATGTGCTTAATAAATATATGCTAATTGACTAATTGGTTGGTTGAGTATTTAGGTTATCTCCCTGCCACATCAGGAATTAGAGGAGACTTTGGTGGAGATTGTAAAGAAACAAAATAAAACCCCAGCATTTGGTTAACAGCATTGTCTTCCCTAACTTTCCCATATCATTAAGTGAGAGAGGGCTGATTCAAGGCTTCCTGAGGTCATGGTCCTCCTCGAGAACAGAGGGAAAAAAAATATTGGTAAATAAAGCTTTATGCTTTGGGGAACTAAATTATAATTGACTCACCTGAAAAAAATGATCAAAGGAGCAGTAAAATGACAAAAGAAGTAGGAGTTGTTTGTGAGCTCATCTCTGGGTCTTTGATTCTCAATGGACTTAAAATCCCTTCCTTCTAGCTATCTGAAAGGAATAGCTGCTTTCAAAACAACTTGTCTGAAAGAGCCAATACTTGTGGTTACTCATCCTTCATTTTCAAAAAGGATCAATGACTTTATGCGATGTCTTAACTTTTATACAAATTGGATTTAAGTGAGGCAGAGTTGCACAAAGTCATCAGCCTCACTCTCTCTTCCAGAGCCATCAAAGTCCAGTGGCTGGACAAAAGTCAAGACTACTGGTAATGCCCCAGGTTGCAGCGGATCACCTTGGCTTCTTAGATGTTCGACCAAGCTTTAAGTGCTCTACAATGCCTGCTTCAGCCACCTTTTTACAGTAGTATGATTGGTATGGCACTGAATTAGTTCATTATTTAGGTACTATTGCCATTTTTATTATCTTGGTATGGTCCAACCATGACCAATTAATCTTTCTAATTATTTAAGTCTGTCATTACTATCTTTTATCTTAAAATAAGAAGATGAACATTTGCTACTCACAAAAAGGCCCAGTGCTCTTCTCTCAATGCAAATCTGGGTCTCTTTGAATCTTGTTGCTCATGCCCAGGCACTTGGCAATGACTCAGTAATAATGGGTGGGTGGGGAGAGGGCTCGGAGAAGAATACTTTTGACAATCTTGGGTAAAAAGGCTTAAAATAATAACTAAACGTAAGGTTGTTGTTGTTTTTTTTTAAGGTGTACTTTCTTCACAATTACTCTCCTTTCTATTGAAAAAAGAGGTAGCAGGAATCAAGTGTCTAGAGGAGAATTAGAATTATTTGTAGATCCAGTTTTCAATTTTCTTTATTGTTTGTTTGCAAAATGTCCTTTTCTTCCATTCTCTATGCACTCTGTCCTTCTCCCTCCAATGAAAATATATGTGTCTATATATGTGTGTGTGTGTATGTATGTACGTATATAGTGTGCGCATACGCCACATGCGTATATAAATGAATGTGTCCATTTTCCAGTCGCTTTCTGCGGTTGCCCTAACCGCTGATTTATTTGTTCAGACCATTCCCAAAGAATCCTCACACTTGAAATATTGGGGGCTCTGATCTTCTGAGTATGCTAATGTTCATGGGTATTCTATGAGCCCTCATGAAGAGAATGCAACCCACTGTGATTCATTCTATTTTCTTCATCCAACAGGCATTCAGAACTGGCTTCTTTGTTCCACTGGAAACCTACATCCTGACTGAACAGCAGCATTAAAGTTTTGAGCAAAAACTCAAGTTAGCAACATTTTTTAGTCTTTTATATGTTTTTCAAGCTGCTAACACAAGGCAACTGGGTTTTACTGTCGGAAAAATGAAGGTCCTGGATTTCCACATGACCCACCCACCCCTCACTGCAACCAGCTGTGAGGGCATTTCCTTTTGACCCACAATTAAAAAATGAAAGATATGCTAGGTCTGAAATCTTGAGAGACTTCACTTAATTCAAATTCTGAAAGAAACACAAGCTTTTTGCTATCCAAGAACAAAAAGGGTGATGGAGTTGGGGGTGGGGAAAGAAATCTTAACTGATAATATGTCCTGACATCCTATTTGTCAGAACAACTTAGCATCTGCAAAATACAATTGGACTAGATGGATGTTGTGGCGGCCAGGGAGAAGGGGAACTAGAGAGCCAGAAAGTAAAGAAGAGACCTCTTTCCTAATACCCACTATGGGAGAGGGTAAAACCACTTGACAGGGATCAGAATTTAAAGATAAAAAAATTATTATTCATGCAGCTTTGTCCTGGTGTGGGCTTATATGTTGTTCATTCAGTAAAATGATAGTATGAGTGTCCTAAAAGTCTTAGTTCAGCTTTACTCTGGGAAAGCTGAAAACTGCACAAAGATTTTCGGGACACCCTGTATAAGGCAAGTATATTCCCCTTAGCTCAGGCCTGGGTTTTCTTTTGACCCTCACAACTGTAAGTAGTGGAGTAGAAGAGTAAGGAGTAAGGAAGTAGAATACAATGCTGAAAAAAACAATGGGGCTTAAGGACACCTATTAAGACACAAGGTTGACAACTGTTTTCTAGATTTCGTTAGAGGTAGGCATCAATAAAGGGCGAGATTAGGAGCTGGGAAGACCTGGTTTGACTCTAGCCTGAAATATTTATAAGCAGTGTGATCCTGGAGATGTTAATTAATCTTTCTGAACTTCAATGTCCTCATCCATAAAATGGGGATGATACTAGTACCTACCTCAGAGGGTTGCTGTGAAGACCAAATGATATAAATGTGGGTTATTTGAGTGACAGAGATGCAATATATATCACAGGACATACTTCTTTTACCCTCCACTATAGTGGAACGAAGAAGTAATGCAATACTTGATTTGTTGTATTAGATTGGAGCTTCTCCATAGAAATACCTTCCACTTCTTCAAGAACCCTGTATAGTGCCTGGCACATAGGAAATGCTTAATAATTGTTTGTCAATTGACTGATCGATATTCCAAACTGAAGGCTTTCCCTATCTCCCATGACTCTAGCACTTTCCTTCTGTTGATTATTTCCAGTTTATCCTATATATAGTTTGTTTGTACATAGATGTTTGCTTGTTGTCTCCTGGCATTAGACTCTGAGCCGCTTGAGGGCAAGAATTGTTTTTGCCTTTCTTTGTATTCCCAGAGTACAGTGCCTGGCACATGATAGGAGCTTAGTAAGTGTTTTGTTGTTCAGTCGTCTCAGTCACGTCCAACTCTTTGAGACCCCATTTGGGGTTTCCTTGGTAAAGATCCCGGAGTGGTTTGCCATTTCCTCCTCCTGCTCATTTTACAGATTTGGAAACTGAGGCAAACAGAATTAAATGATTTGCCCAGGTTCATACAGCTAGTAAGTGTAAATGTTTACAGATTGACTAATCTTAAAGATACAGATTTGGGAGAGTGTTTCCTCCTTCACATCACATAAGGGTCTTCACTGTATAAAAAAGATACCTGTAGGAAATTAATTGGACTCATCCCCAAATTGGATCCAGGATGATGATTTGATTCTTGTGTAACATGTCAGATAATCAAGCTTCGCTTTGCCTGGTTCTAGGTAACCACTGCCACAGTGAGTGGTGTTTTTCTTTTGACCAGATCTACTCCATCCATAGGCTCCCAGCACTAGAGATTGTCCTAGAGAAATCTTGAGCCACATACTTATCAAATGCCTACTGTCATGCCTTCTAATTAGACCCCAACCCACTTAGAGAATAGAAGATGGTGAAATGTTGGCCAGGGACTGTATTTCTTTAAGGGCCCTTCTCCCCACCCAGAAAACACTTGCTGATTTTTTACTCTCTCTTGGGGGAAGAAAGTATCATTTTGTTGTTGGTTGATATGAATGCATGGCTCATGTTACAGAATGGTCTAGAGCAGAGATTTCCCCTGTCCTGTTGTCTACACTCGTAATTGAATGAAATGCTAAATTTCAGTTAAGAAGTTAGTGAAAATAAAGAGGTTTTCTCTCACCTGTCAAGTGGGAGTAATAAGGCTTCCTCTACTTAGGAGCATAGATTTAGAGTTGAAAGGGATATTTAATAGAACTGAGAGGGAATTTGTATCTAACCTAGTCCAATTCTCTTATTTTACAAAAGAAGAAAGTAAAGCCAAGAGAGAGGAAGGAACTTGCCCAAGATTATATGGGTAGTGAGTAGCAAGACTGGGATTCAAACTCAGATCATAGGCTCAAAGATCTGGAACAGAGGTAAGAGGCTGAGTCCAACCCTCCAGAGAGAGAAACTGAGGCCCAAAGAGACTGACTTGTCCAAGGTAACACCAATCACATCAGAGGCAGGATTTGAACCTTGGTCCCTGACTCTGAAGCCAAGGATCCTTACACTGTATCACACTCATCTAAGCTGAAATCTCTGTCATTCCATTATACTACAGTTATTTCATAGAGGTGATGTGAGAATAAAAGGGGAATGAGATGTTGGATGGAGAAATTGCAAAATCTAAAGTTCTCCATAACCTTAAAATATCTTGGACAGGGTCCCCAAAGATCTGGAACATTGGGGGCTGCACTAGGTGAGATCAAAGGGTTGCCAGCTCTAACTTTCCATGAAGCTATGAATTTATGTACTTAGGTGTTTCTGTTCAAACTTGAATGTTTCAAGATTTAAGTAGAGTGTCTTTCAATTCTGCTTTCTTCATGCCTCATATGTAATAGATGTGCCCCTGAATTTTCCTTAATCAAATTTCTGTGAATAAAATCATGTTTTCCATTTAACTTACATTCTCATAATTTCAGAGACAATGTTTCCTTATTTCTCACTGATCTTTAACTAGCAATAACTCCTTAACACTTTTAAAGATTTCCTTGTCTTCCTCTTCTAATTCATCTTCTCTACCACCACTCCCTTCCTGATCTATTCATAATTAGATGCCCAAATCTGACCTATTCATGGAAATGTTTAACAAAGAAGGGAATAATTCTTTGAGTTAAATTATTACCCTAGTTTATAGATAAATATGTTGGGTACAGATACACCTGTACATTTCTTTATGGGGGGGAAGAATAAAAGGAAAGGAAGAAAGAACAAAAGAAATAAATGGAAAGCAGGAAAGAAAGGAAGAGAGAGAAAGAGAGAGAGAGAGAGAGAGAGAGAGAGAGAGAGAGAGAGAGAGAGAGAGAGAAGAAAGGAGGAAAAATGTAGTACTGGCCGGAGGTCAGTGGAAGAGGCAGTTTGTTTTTGGGTGTGGCATTACTAAATGGCCTGCTCAATGAAATTTTTCCTTCAGTTTTCACAAATGAGAGGATCTGTATATTTTTTAAAACAAGATCTAGATTTTTTTTTTGTAGGGGAAAACACATTTCCATGCAGTATAATATCTTATGATCCACTGAAACAAATTATATTGTAAACTTTTTTTTAATTTGTAGACTTAAAAAGAAACTTTTGACTTTGCCTCTTTTCAATACAAACCCTATTTTAGTACATATTCATTGATTACATTTGCATTCTTTGCAAAAAATATTAAGTGAAAAAAAGTCTTGAGTGCCAGCCCAAAACACTACAACTAACAACAACAGACGACCAATAAACAGCTCTAATCGACCCAAATATGTTCCCTTAGCTTCTCTCTCCGAGGATATTGAGAGAGAAATAAGAAGCAGTTCCATCTTCCCTCAGAGCAGACTTTTCAGACCCTCAACATTGATCCTGGAGATGAGAAGCAGTGAATGATAACAATAACCATAATAATTTTCCTCTCTTAGTCTCCTTTTCCCTTTTACTACAATGCTTCTTTTTATTTCTTTCTGGCAAAAGAGTTATTAAAACACACACTCACACACGCAGACCCACACTCATACAGAATGGTTGCAAAGCCTCTGAAACAAATTGAGACATTCCCCTTACTTTAGCCATGAAGTTCCTGCTCAGCCAAAGTTAATGAGGAAACAATTTGTCTCCAAGACTGTGACACAGAAGTGGTCTGCCCAAAGGTTTGTCTCTTTATTTCAATGTAGCCTAATACCTCCCCTGCCTCCACCAAAGGCAACCTGAAGGTGTTCGTCAAATGAATTGATATGGTATCTGAATCGTCCTAAATTAAAAACAATAATTTTTAAAAAGTCAAATCCTTCCTTTGAACACAAAACCTAGTGTGAAGCAACGATCCTTACCCGGGTCTGAAAAGTTTTAGGGGTGGAGGGATAGGACACAGGGGTCTGCAGTGGAAAGAGCAATGAAAATGCCAGCTCTGTCACTTCCTGGCTGTATAACCTTGGGCAAGTCACCTGCTGCCTCTGGGCCTCAGTTTCCTCATCTGTAAAATGAGGGGGATGGATGAGATGAGTTATAAAGATAGTGCTCTACGGCTTCTGGAGCATCTTTTGCTTTTGGGTTTGTTTTAAAATCACAGATAGAGGAAAAGTCATGAACTTGAACAGGTTCAGAAGGGCTGCCTATTCAGAGAGGAGAAAGAAAGTTGTCCGAGCAGGAGGGGCCAGAGTCGTAGTTCCCTTCCATCCTCCTCACAGCCCCTGTGGGCAAAACCCATCCTCCAGGCGCGGAGATAGGGCGTCCCCAAGGGCTGCTGGGCTCTCCGTTCATGGGGACATGGGCAGAGGCTCGGGGGCGCGCTTCCTCGATTCCCTTAGATTGCCTCAGAGCTTCCGCGGCGTCCAGCTCAGGCACATACAGAGCCCAGAAGGTGGCAGGAAGGTGGCTTTGGCTCCCTGGGTGGGCAGAGGTGGGGATGCAGGGAGAGAAGGCAAGGGGGTGCTCCCCAAGAGGGAAACAAAGTCCCTCGAGATCATTCTCCTGGGAATGTTTCACAGGAAGGAGAGCATCCCGAGTCCCCGAGGAGTGCTTTTCTCCCGCTCCCCTACTTATCCACCCCTCTCCAGCCCTTCTCCACTTCTCCTGACACCTCTGTACCCATTCTGGCTCAGCATGGCAGCCCCTTCAGGGTCCCAGACACGTCCTCAGCATCACTAGAATTCCTTCTACTTGATACAAAGTATCAGCCTCGGGTGGGAGGAGGTGGTGGTGGGGGTCATCCGCGGCCCGCCCTCCCAGCTTGGCACCAAGGCGAGAAGAGAAGATCCCCCTGCTCATTCTCCTACTCACCGTCAGCCCTCACCGACAGGCACTGTAGGCTCAGCAGCAGCAGGGCGCCCCCGAAGCACTGGACGAAGGTGGACGCCTGGGACCCCCGGCTGCCTCCAGCCGCCATGGTTCTGGCCCCCGAGAGGCTCTGGGAGGGAACTGGTGGGGAGGGGGCGCTGCTTTGGGTTGAGGGAGGACGGAGAGAACGTGTGGGAGAGACACCCCCGCCCCAAGCCGGGGCTGCGATTGAGGAGCGCTCTTCTTCCCAGGATGGGTTCGGGGAGATTAGGAAGGAGGGATGGTAATAAGAGGGCGAAGGACGAGGATGGGGGTGGGCGGGGTGAGACAGAAGGAAGAGAGAAGATTCCTTGGCGTCCGCGGGGAAGCCAGAGGAGAAGGAGGCCGAGGTGTGGCAAAGACCGGGTAGGGTAGGGGGTCTGAGGCCGATCGCAGGGCTGGGGAGGTGCCTTTATCCAGTCCTTGCCTTGCTGGGGTGCTGGTGTGCACCTGGAGGGCTGGTGTGAAAAGTCACATCGCCCAGTCACACTGCAGAGCTCTGGACTCAGCCTTGAGCCAGCCAAGCCAGTGCAGGGGGCGAGGGAGGGAGGGGCGGGAGGGAGGGGGACTGAGGGAAGGAAAGAGGGAGGAGTAGGATAAGGAGGAGTGGAGGGGGACTAGGAGGCAAAGAGCTGACTGTGAAGGCGAGAGGAGGACCGTCTGCAAGGATCTGAGGCTCCAACCCCTCTCGCCATCCGCTACTGACGGGAAGAGCTGTACCATTCACACCATTGGAATGCTCTCCAAGGCTTTGGATCCTGTGAGCATCTTATTCCT
Organism: Phalanger gymnotis; assembly: GCA_028646595.1. Taxonomy (NCBI): domain Eukaryota; kingdom Metazoa; phylum Chordata; class Mammalia; order Diprotodontia; family Phalangeridae; genus Phalanger; species Phalanger gymnotis. The sequence continues at coordinate 35,852,622 of CM053623.1, read as the reverse complement.
TGTTTCATATGGATCCTTCCAATAGCATAGATTTTGAGCAGGAACGGACCTTAGGGGACATCCAGTCAAACCTGCCCCCCCTTTTATAGTTAAGGAAACTGACTCTTAGAGCGGTGAAATTACTTGCCCAAGATGATTCAGGTAGTAAGTATTTGGGTCAGAATTTGAACCCAAGTCTTTAGAGGGATCCACCCCTCTTTTCAGTGCACCACTTTGTCTCTACTATCACTGCAGACCTGAAGGTCTCATACCAATGCGTTGTCCATGTTTTCTCTCTCATGCTTATCACATGACCAGCCCACTTCCTTTTCTGATTACATTTAAGCTTGATAATTCTTTTTTCACTCACTTCTCTGTCATACCTGCAGCTTGTCACACCCACTTGTACCTTTCCTTTTCCCTTTAGGCTAGCTTGTCGTTTGAATTCTGGGGTTCTAGGACCAGCAGCCTTATAAAATCATGGAGGAATTTTGGTGTTAAAGAGATAGTCTTTGGGAGCTGCCTGCAGTTTGGGATCATGCATATGCAGCCCAGCTGACCTGTCACATCAAAGGGACATGAACTATTTATATAGCAAACACATTTCCCCATAATGGCCTCTATACTGCATGGAAATTTACAGATCACCAAATCATATCATCCAGCCATATCATGTGGAATTTTGTTTGAAAACATTCATTCAAAACAACTTGGAAGAGTAGCATATTTCTGTTTTCCAGTTGATTTTAAAGTCAGAGGACCTAGATTCAAATCTCACCTCAGATGTTCAGTACCTGTTGTGACCTTGAACAAGTCACTTACCTAGGCTTGTTTCTGTGTAAAATGAAGCAGTTGGATCAGATGCCTCTAAGGTCTCTTCCAGTCCTAGGTCTAGGATGCTCTGAATTGTCATCCAGTGAAGCACCACTGGCCCAGCTTGACTGATAGGACAAGAATATGCTATTAAATACCAAGCCATGATATTTCAACAAGACATTTGACAAATACTCTCACCTACTCTCTTTTTCTGAAAGATGGAGAGGTCTGGACAGGAATAGATTGGACGCCCAGATGGAAGGAGGTCTTCAGTAGAGTGCCCCAGGGATGGGGATGAAGATGAGAATGACAACCCACAGTCGTATAATGCTTTCCTCACAATATTCCTATAAATTAGGTGCTCGGTGGTCAAAGAGAAGTTAGTAAATCAAAGATCTGTGATTTTGTTGATGTAAGAACTTCCTCCATCCAAACACCTTGTAAGACCTTCTACAATTTCACAGACAAATCTTCGAGAACTGCCTGAGATTCAGAGCAGTCACCTGACTTGCCCGTGTTAACAAAGCTAGTAAATACGATATGAAGGATTTGAACTAATTTCTTCTTGATTACAAGTGAAGACTACAAGTGTCCTGGACTACAAGACTACACAACGAATAGAGTGCCACACCTGGAGTCAGGAAGACTCATCTTCCTGAGTTCAAATCCAGCCTCAGACACTTACTATCGGTGTGACCTTGGGCAAGTCACTTAACCCTGTTTGCCTCAGTTTCCTCATCTGTAAAAGGAGTTGGAGAAGGAAATGGCAAAACCCTCTAGTATCTTTGACAAGAAACTCCTTCGTGGGGTCATGAAGATGACTAAATGACAACAGAATAGTCCTTTTTTTTTTTTAAACAAATGGATTTCCTTAGTTCAGCCAGGCTGGAAATGAAGAGTTTACTCAATCCCACTATTAATCTATATATTGTCACAGATCAGCATGAGAGCTTTGACTTGCACCTCTTCCAACCTGGGAGTGACCAATCTGGTGCCCCTCTCCTCTCCAAAAGCATTGTCATTTTAGTACCAAACAGTTCAGACATAAGATTGGCATAGCCCACTGTAGCTCAGAATTCAAGAGATCCACCAGCCTCAGCCTCCCTTGTAGCTGAGTCATAGGCATGTGCCATCACACTCCACTCGAGCATCCTTTTGCCCCTAAATTAGGTAGTACTCATATTATTATCCCCTCTCTAAAGATAAGGAAGTCGAGGTGCTCGGAGGTTAAATGACTTGTACACATAGTAATTGTCCGAGGCAGGATTTGAATCCAGGTCTCGTTACTGAGTGAAACACTCTGTTGACTACACGATACTAGTTCTATCCTTGGCCCTGCTGTGTTAGGCATTAGATGAAGCGGGTTTTCTAATTTGCAGGTCTCATGAAGCAGAGACGGCTACCATGCTGGGTGGCAGGATTGGGGTCTACACCTTTTCTTAGCCAAACTTCTTGAAAGAGTTGTCTGCTTGTTCTTTCCACTTCATCTCTTTCCCCTCAATCCTTTGCAGTCCGGTCTTCATTCTCACCACTTAACTGAACTCTTGAATATTACCGGTGATCTCTTAATTGCTAAAGCTGATCATCTTTTCCTCTTCATCTTTTCCTCCAAAACCATTTTTTCCTCTTCTTAACTTCTCTATTACTGTCAAGGGTACCACCATTGTCCCAGTGAGTCACTCAGGTTCCCAATCCAGGGGTTATCCTTGACTCCTTCCTTTCAGCTCCCATATGGAATCATTACCAAGTCCTGTAAATTTTACCTTTGTTAATGTCTCTTGTATGTGGCCCCTTCTCCCCTCGGACTTGGCACCAACCTGGTGTGGGTCTTCATCACCTTTTACCTGGGCTATTGCAATAACCTGCTGCTTGGTCTCCCTGCCTCAAGTCTCTCCCTGCTCCAGTACATCCTTCCCTCAGCTGTAAATTGATCTCTCTAAAACACAGGTTTGACCATATTACCCTTGATTCAGTCAACTCCAATGGCTCCGCATTACCTCAAAGATCAAATATAAAATCTGTTCGGCTTTTAAAATTCTCCATTAGCTACCCCCTTTCTACCTTTACAATTTTCTTTCACTTCACTCCCCTCCAGGCATTCTGTGATTCAGTGACACTGGACCTCTTGCTGTGCCTTGAACAAGACATTTTTGCTGGCTGTCCCCCATGCTTGGAACTCTTTCCCTCCTCATCCCTGCTTTCTCTCTTTCCTGACTTCTTTCAAGGCTCAACCAATGTCCCACCTTCTGCAAGAAGCTTTATCCGGTCCTAGTCATGGGTCCCAAAAGATTGCTACCAATTTATCCTGACTATATCCTTTGTATGTAGTTGTTTGTTGTCTCCCCACATTGGACTAGGATGGGGGGGGGGGCGAAGGGGAACCTATGGCCACAAGGCCACATGTGGCCCTCTAGGTCCTCAAGTGTGGCCCTTTGACTGAATCCGAACTTCACAGAACAAATCCTTTTATTAAGGATTTTGCTTCGACCAAGTAGCAGGTTATTGCAATAGTCCTTTAATTAAGGGAATTCATCTGATAAAATTTGGATTCAGTCAACGAGCCATACTTGAGGACCTGGAGGGCCACATGTGGCCTAGATGCTGCAGGTTCTCCACCCCTGGACTAAGAGACCCTTGAGAATGGGCACTGTCCTTTGACTTTCTTTGCATCCCTAGTGCTCAGTACAGTGCCTGGCACATAGTAGGCACTTAATAATGTTAGATGACTGACTGTGAAAGATTTATAGGAGGATATGGACAAGAGTTGCAAGTAAGATGGAGACACAGGAGCATTGTGAACTCCTTGAGAGCAGGGACTGTCTTTTGCCTTTCTTTTTATCCTCAGGGCTTAGCATAGTTCCTGACACATAGTAGATGCTTAATAAACTTTTACTAATTGAGTAGGTTGTGATCTACATTATTAGACTGATCACCCACATAAATGAGATTGTAGTGCCATCGAACTACCTGGTCTCCACATTTTAGGAAGAACAATGAAAAACAAGAGTCCAGAAAGATTGGCCAGGATGGTGAGGACACTGGAGACCATGCTATCTGAGGTTGGAGAAACTATGGATGTTTAGCTTAAAGAGTGAAGTTATGCAGTTCATAATTGCTATCTTCTAGTATTTGAAGACTTGTCATATAGAAGAAGTATTAGATTTTCCTTTTGGGGTCCAAAGGGCAAAATTAGGAGTAGTTGCAGATTTAGTGTGAGGCAAGACTTAAAAATTCTATTGAAAAATATTGCAAAGTATTATTGGAAAGTATTACCTAATACTTATTGGAAAGGATTACCTAAGAAGGGACTGAGCTTCCCCATCACCAGACATCTTCAGCTGGAAATTGGATGACTTCTTTTGGGACCCATGATCTGGTATGGTCAGTTATGCTGAAAGAGTCTTGGATCATGAAAGGAGTAAGGAAAAGGAGGAAAACACAACTTTCCTATGATGCTTTGTGTCAAGGGCACCAACTGCCAAAAGAGAATTAGAGGGAAATTGAACTTAGAATGAGAGCCTAGAGGAAATTGGGAGAAAACAAAATATTTACTCATCAATTGGTAATTCAAGCTAAATTGGTGACAATGAGAAAGACAAGAAAGAGCAACTAAAGGAAAAGAGGCTCATAGAAGTAAAGGCTAATAGGTGGGAGAGGGAGAAAAAAACACTTCAAATACAGAAGGATCTCAGGAGTCAGAGTCATTTCAGTTCTATCAGATACTTCATTTGAGGGTGAGCTACTTACTCAGTGGATAGGAGCAGCAAATAGTGTTAGTACTGCTGTGTTCTATTGCAAAGAGCATTGACCTAGAAGTTTCTCTGCTACTAACTGTATGACCTTAGGTCATACAAGTCACTATACCCAGTTGAGTCCTTAGTTTGCTTATCCACAAAATGAAAAAAAAAATAAGATGAGATCATCTTGAACACCTTTTCAAGCTCCCTACGTTTCACGATAACCGAAGGTCAGTAGGCAGCTTCCAAAAACTAGAATTTAGGGTATTGGACTTCAAACACCAAGTACTAGTTAAAAAGCTTAGAGTGAGCAGATTTCAATTCTTTAATAGAATAAACTTCTTAATAACTAGATTGAGGTTGGACTAGATGGCCTCCAAGCTGAAGTGTGCTGGGTCCAACAGGCTGGCCACTATTGTTAAATTTTCAGTATGAGCAGTTACTTATACCTTCTAACTTGTCAAATGGTACAAATCATGGCTTGATTTAGTGTTTTATTGATTGTCCAGAATTAAGAAAATGATGGAAATATGTTAACAATGCACATTAAACTTAAAAGCAAATTATGGTATTTTTCTTCTCCCAGAGAGCTGATTGTTAAACATTCACCAGCATACCACTGCCTCCAGAGTACTTTCCACTTCTAAATCTGTGAGCCAGAGATTGGTCCAAAAGCAAGGATAATCACTTATAAGACATTTAGTCACCTGCCCTAAAGATGCTCAATACTGAATGACCAATTGTTGAGGAGATGGTAGGTAGAATTCCTGCTCAGGTACAGTTGGGCCTAGAGGACTTCTGAAGTTGATTCCAATTTATTCTAAGGGGTGAGAAAAAGTCTCAACATACGTATGTGTTCTATATGGAGGAAACTGTTCTGACATTCTTGCCTAGATGACAAAAAGAAGACCAGGTTAAATCAGGAGTTTAATTCATGTTCTTTGGAATAGGATAAATTTCTTCTGAGCAGATTTAAGAATTTGGAAGAATTTGGGGAGCAGAGGCATTCTTCAGCAACACCTAAAAAGGACCATCAGCATTATACCTCACCTTAGGATTTAGCCAGGATTTAGCCTATACCTTGTACATTAGCTGTACTCAATAAATATTTGTTGGATTGAATTGAAAGTGATCAAAGTTGTCTTTATGATCTATGGGTGAAAACCAGAAGCATAACTGAAATAAATTCTCTCCTTCCTGTCCAACTTTTGAAAAATATATCTTGTGCTTTTGTAACATTAATAATTAATGTAATGTGGTAGGGAAAGAAAGGTAAGAGCATCAAAGACATAGGAACAGTTGGAAATTTCAAAGGATTGTAGATTTAGAGTTGAAAGACATCACAGGTCAGCTAGTACCTGCATCTTGCAAATGAGGGAACTGAGTTCCGGAGATGTGAAGGACAACAGAAATTTAGGTAAGGGGCCTTGTCAACCATGTAGTGTGCCACAGCCCCTAAAAGAATCCAAGCTACGGAGAGAGATGTTATATGGGATATCTAGACAGACGGATGGAGAGATAGATTACGGATAGATAAATTGACAGATAGATTCAGAACATTTATTAAGTGTTTACTTAGTTATGTGGCAAGAACTGTAATGAGATCCAAATACAAGAAAATAAGATAGTCTCTACCCTCAAAGAGCTTATATTCTAATGTAGGGTGAACACATTACTGTAACGGGGCAAGTTAGAGCTGACCCCTGCCCTTGCTGGGTGACTCCGCCCCCAGGGCCTGCTTAGGTAAACTCAGGGCTGTGGGGTATGGGTGGGACAAGATGGAGTCAGGAGGAAGGGTCTCGCCCTTGTTGGCAACGTGGTGCTGGGTTCTTTTCTGGATTTACCTGTGCACAGGCGAATTATGGGAAGAGCGCGGGAAGGAAAGGGGAGGAGAGTAGGAGGAGAGTAGGAGGAACGGGGTGGCCCTATTGCTACATAATCAAAGCTATAAAAGTTGGGGTTCTAACCTGAATAAAACGGAGCTACTCACCATCTATTGCCTCCCGCCTCATTCATTGCCCCCGAGATCAGGCCTTTGCTGGACAAAGGCCTGGGAGTTTGGGGTAACTGGGAACCCCAACACATTACATACAGGAGGGTTGGAACAATAGACACAAATTATCATCGAGCCTCTTCTTGAAGACTTTTGGTCAATAAGTTGGTCAATAAGCATTTATTAAGTACCTACTATGTGCCAAGCTCTGTGCTAAGTGCTTTACAAATATTTGTTGAGTCATTTCAGTCATGTCCGACTCTTCATGACCCTGTTTTAGGGTTTTCTTGGCAAAGATACTGGAGTGGTTTGCTGTTTTCTTCTCTATGTCATTTTACAGATGAGGAAACTGAGGCAAACAGGGTTAAGTGATTTGCCCAGGGTCACACAGCTAGTAAGTGTCTGAGGCTAGATTTGAACTCATAAAGATGACTATTCCTGATTCCAAGCCCAGCACTCTATCTACTGTTGCTGCCTAGTAACAACCCTGGGAAGTATCCCCTTTTTACAGTTGAGGAAACTGAGGCAGAGGTTAATTGGCTTGCACAGGGTTACACAGCTAGTAAGTGTTTGAATTGGGATTTGCTGTTGTTCCTCCTTTGCTCTCAAAGAGGATGAATGCCATCAGGAGGGTGACACTTGACTTGCAAGTGAATTGGATTTGAGTGAGTCAGAGTTGTACAAAGTCTTCGGCCTCACTCTCTCCTCCACAGTCATCGGAGTCCAGTAGCAAGACATAGATCAGGACAGTGTAGTTGGAGACCTTGGCCTTTTAGTCCTAGGTCTTTCCCAGGTTTCAGTTTGTCTGAGGCAACACCCATTCAGTAATTAAAGACTAGGTAAGAATTGAGGCAAAAGATGGCCTCCTTTGCCTTCACAAAAAAATCAATCTGGGAAGCAAGTCCCTCAGAGTTTCTGGCCAGAACAGAAACAATTGCTATTTACACTCACTCTGCCATCAAAACCCAAACAAAGTTAGGCTTGGCCTGGGACCTATTACTGGCCGTTGAGTGAGAGCCAGAGTGATTTGAGTTTAAAGGCACAGCCAAGTAGCTCCATTTGAATCCCAATGGACTTTATCGAAGCCTGGTTTTTCAGAGCTATATTTCAAGAAGTCATAAATTGAAAACTACATGAGACAAAAGAGTTAATTGTCCCAGCTTTTCAAAAAAAAATAATCAATGATAGAATAAATAGGGAAGAAAAAAAGATCTAGCCCCCAAATCTCACAATACCTTGCAAAGTATAAGTGATCAAAGTTCATATTCTTTTGGACAGAGCACCCACATATAAGAGTGTGACTTCTCTTGTGAACAGAGGAAGAAAAAGATGAGGAGGAGGAAGAGAGGGAAAAGGAGGAGAAAATAGCAGAATTGCCCACCTGGAACTGGTTGGGTCCCCAGGGGGGCAGCTACTACTTCTCACAGATTGTTCTTTGTCCTTAGTTCTTGAGAAAGACCAATAACCCCAGGAGGGTGATTGCTCTATCCACTGTACTACCTGGATGGGCTGCAGAGTATCTAGCAGAGACAATGAACTTGCCTCCAAGGCATAAAAAGCTTCAGCACCTTTTTCCACCTACTTATTTGCATGGATCAACAGGTGAAATTTAGAGTTTAACTACTTAGAGAACCTAAAGCCCTAGAGCTGTTTGGCTAGTGTTGCATAAGTAGTCAACACCTGATTAGAGCCTAGCTTTAAGGCTTGAGGACTTGGATAGGCGATTGGCCTCAGAGCCAAGACTCAGAGGGTGCAGAATTTAGGAGGCTTCTGCATTATTACGGTTGAAAGTCCCAGCTCTTTCTGAAAGCACATCAGTAACCAGCTGAATCTGAAGCTGTTGTTGGTGGAGATGATAATTGTCTAGTGTCGATGGAGTCCAGCAAAGTAACCTATCCAGAATAAATGGTGTGCCCTATGAGATGCCCAAGGGCAGCTAGGTGGCACAGTGGGTAGAGCACTGGGCTTGGAATCAGGAAGACTCATCTTCATGAGTTCAAGTCCAGCTTAGACACTTACTAGCTGTGTGACCCTGAGCAAGTCACTTAACACTGTTTGCCTCAGTTTCCTCATCTATCAAATGAGCTGGAGAAGGAAATAGCAAAGCACTCCAGTATTTTTGCCAAGAAAACCCCAAATGGGTCATGAAAAGTCAGACACAACTAAAACAACTCAATAACAACAATGCGAAACCTATCCTAGCAATGGGGTTGCTGACCTTGCCAGCACTGACACTATGCCCATAGGGAAGAGCACTAGGAAGTGGACTGACCTGGGAGCCCTGAAGTCAGAGTTGCTTTGGCCACACAAATTCCCTATGTGTGTACCACACTCCTAGTGTACTTTATGCATAAGCCCTCCCTTCCACCAATGCTCTGTGTATTTGTAGGTAAAAAAGGTTTTTCACCTCCTTATTACTAGAAGCTATGTCTTTCTTAATGCAGTCCAAGATCATAATAGCTTTTTTGGCTGTCATAATACACTGTTAACTTATTTTGAGCCTGTATGTTGCTAAGACCCCCAGATCTTTTTTGGACAAACTGACATCTGATGCCTTCTCCACCCTATATTTGTGAATTTGAATTTTTTGAACTTGTTTAATCCTTTACATTTAACCTTATGATGAAATTAATTTTATCTTATTGGATTCAGCCCAATGCTCTAGTCTGTCAAGATCATTTTGGATTTTGATTATGGGGTCATCCAATGTACTAGCTATCCCTCCCAGCTTTGTTATCTTCAAATTTGATGAGCATGATGTCTTTATTCAGGAAATTGATCTAACCTTTTTATTCAAGTAATTGATCAAAATGTTAAACATCACAGAGACAAACTCAGATCAATGGGTCACTCCCCTGTGGACAGAAGTTGACTTACCATGTTGACAATTGACCGATATTGACTACTCCTTGAGTAAGGCTATGCAACCAGTTCTGGATTGATCCAGTTATCCATATCTCTCCATCCTATACACAAAAATAATAGGGGCAGCTTTGTTGAATGGTTTGCTAAAATCTCAGTAACTTCTGTCTGCAACATTCTCCTGATCTACCAGTTTGTTAACTAATCAAAAAAGAAATATGAGAAGTCTGCTATGGCTTGTTCTTAATGGAGCCATGCTTGCTCTTTGTAATCACTACTTCCTTTTCAAAATGGGAACTAATCGGCTCTTAAATGAACCACTCTAGAATTTTCTCCAGAATTGAAGTCAAGCTCACTTATCTATAGTTTACACACTCTGGCGAAATCAGAACACCTGCTCAGGGTCACAGAGGTGTTATTGACTAGAGTCAGAATTCGAATCCAGGTCTTCTGCTTATAAATCTATGAGTCTATCAGCCATACTACGGGCATACTGAAGGAAGTCCTACTTATTTTTTGATCTGGGAAAGCTTAGAGGTGTTCGAGACCAGCGGTGTCAAACCTGCTGCCTTCAGGCAGCCCACTAGACTTCTGAGTTCAGCTCAAACCAGATTAAAATGTTAATGGACAATCTTTAACAAAATAAATAAAAAATATAATAAAATACAGATATTACATTTTGAGTGAAGTCACTGTACAGCCTGTAGGGATCCTTATGTACAGATTAGTGGCCCTCGTTTCTATTTGAATTTGACTTCACTGACATAGACCAACCTTCTCATTTAATAGATGAGGAAACTGAGTCTCAGAGAAATTAAGGGACTTGTCCAAAGCCACACAGCTAATTATTGGCAGAGTTAGGATTTGATCCTAGTTCTCCTGATTCCTAGGCCAGTGCCTTTTTCACCACATCACGTTAGTTGGGGAAAATTTTTCATGAGATTGGGATTTGACTCTGGAATGAAGAAATTATGGCAAATAACTGGTTAGGGGAGCTAATGAAACGCCTTCCAGTTTAGTGGGTATCTGAAGGATTCTTGTGGATTGTAGTGCTCTGTAATCATTACTGGGGGTTATGGCAAAAAAAAAGGTGGGGAGGGGATAAGAAGCTAGAATTGAGTGGTTTTTATCTGTAGTATCTAGTGTTTCCGTTCACCACCTTCAATAATGAACACAAAATATGGAACGTAGATCTATGATGGAGAGGCAACATGGCACCGTGGGAAGGATGTTCACCATGTAACTGGAGTTCCAACTCTGCCACTTACTCTCTGGGTCTCAGTGTCCTTATTTACAAAAAGAGGAGGTTGGGCTATGTAGCCTCTGAATTCCCTTCCGGCTCTAAATCTTATAGGATCTGAGTTCTCAACCATGTCTTACTAATAGTGTTATGGTTCCTGCCAGCACTCATAGATAGCCCGGAGTCAGTTGTCCTTAAAATTAACAAACAAATGAATGAATGAATGAATGGACAAACAAACAAATAAAAAGTCCTGGAAGATTTTCCAACATAAAGAATAAATGGCTATTTCCCTATACCCCTAGTTAAGAAAAAATCAAATTGGTACTTTATACTAATGCCTAGTAAAGACCCCAGAAATAAAGGACAGAATGGGAAGTGAGGGAGGGATTGCATACTGCAGTAGTAAAGAAGCCATTCATTCTCATGAAATGCCGTATACAACCAAGTTCCAAAGTATAGGCTTCCTTACAGGAGGCAGCCTCCATTTAATACAGTATCACCCTTGCAGGAGGCTCTTACAAATTAGCAATTGTGGGGCTCATTTTGGGCTTAGAACAGTAAGCGAATATGATACAAGTGCAAATCTAGTCTTTACTCTCTTGAAAGATGTATTGTCTTGGTAATTTGGCATGGTGGTGTGCATGCCTTGCACATAGTGCTGAATAAATGCTTGTTGACTGACCATAAGATGACAACCAATTATGGGAAAGTTCCATGTTGTTTGAAAAACTGTATGTTTCGAATGAAGCACCACCACATGTGAGATGACAAGAATACATACGCACACACACATACACACATAAATGCATGCATGCACATGTACATACTTTAGGTGTACTATGAACAAGACCTAATGGTCTCCCTAGAAGTCAAGGTTTTCCTAATTTTGTCATCAGATATCCTTTGGAATATATGATTAATTTTTCCTTGTTTCAAAAATTTGAAGAGTCATAATTTAATTCAAGTAAGTAATGGTTTACGGACAGAATTGGTTGCCAAGATAGACATAATTATAACATTGGGAAAAATAATGACTCCACCATCTTGGTATTCATGATAGATGAGGAGGAGAATCTTGGACATAAGTGTAGAGTGATGTCTAGACTTTGGAATAGTAGATTTGGAAAAGTCTGGAGAAAAGATAAGTAGGATCCCATCCCCCATGATTCTATTGGGGGAATAGAGAGCTGGCTCATTTGGAATGGGATGTCCTCAAGAATTAAGTTTTTATGGCAAACACAGATAATTCCAAAGAGGAAGAAAAGAGGATATTATCTAAAGAGATTCATATAGCTCTGTAGGGAGTGATCGACCAATGCAGAATTTTATAAGAAACCCACAGGAAATGCAAGCAAGGTCAGGTAACAAAATGTGAATGCCAAGGTATGATACAATCCTGCAAGTTAATATCAGGATTATCAAGGATGTGACACTTGGAATGACCAAATGGTCTTGAAGGTCTCTTCCAACCCTAGATTTTATGACCTTATGTTCCTGTAAATACAGAGGATAAAAGGAAGAGATAAGGTGACTACTGGGAGTGGGGGGTGGGGGAAATGACACAATGAAAATGCAGAGAAGGTAGAAATTACAGAAGTCTAGAAATTGTCTTCTGCTTTCACTAGCAAAGGGTGTGATCTTTAGATTGGATGTAGAAAGCAAAAATGATCAACAGAAAACTGAAACCCAAGATAAATAAGAATATGGTAAGCCACATTCTGCAAATTTAAGTCATCAACCCCAGACAAATTGCTGCCTAGGGTACTGACAGAACTTAAAGGTATGATTCATGAGTCACTATTGATCATTCCTGAATAATCGTGAGACAAAAGAGGTGCCATAGGAAAAAGAAAAGCTAAGTCTTGTCCCATTTTTTTAAATGGTAAAGAAGGTGACTTCTAACTATAAACTGCTGAGCTTGACTTCGATTTTTGACAAGATTCTGGAATGCATTATTAAAGACATGGCTTGTGAATGCTCAGAATGGGAAATAATGCTTCCTGTACTATGGGCCAGCATAAATTTATCAGAAAAAAAGTCATGCCAGACTAACTTAATTTCCCTTTTTTTTTGGACAGGGTAATTAGGAGAAGAGAATATGATCGTTATCTTCAGTATGTGAAGGATTGTCATATAGACATCAAATTTTGTTTCAGTTAATCAATCAACAAATATTTATTAAGTGCTCATGTTGTGCCAGGCATTGTGCTATGCACGTGGGATACAAAGAAGGGCAAAAATGGTCCATGTGCTCAAGGAGCTTACAGTCTAAGCGTGTGTGTGTGTGTGTGTGTGTGTAACAACATATATATATATATATGTATGCATGTGTGTGTTGTAGGTGTTTGTGTTGGTGTTGATGTTATTTTGTTGTTGTTCAGACTTTTCAGTAATGTCTGACTCTTTGTGACCCCATTTTGGGGGGTTTTCTTGTCAAAAATAATGGAATAGTTTGTCATTTCCTTCTTCGGCTAATTTTATAGATGAGGAAATTGAGACAAATGGAGTTAAGTGACTTGCCCAGGGTGACACAACTACTAAGTGTCCAAGGCTAGATTTGAGCTCAGGTCCTCCTGGCTCCAGGCCCAACTCTATCCACTATGCCACCTAGCTTCTCTCTCTCTCTCTCTCTCTCTCTCTCTCTCTCTCTCTCTCTCTCTCTCTCTCTCTCTCTCTCTCTCCTTCCCCACACAGTTCATTTTCATACTGAGCAGTTACATGCTAACCACCTTAGGACCAAATAGTACAAGGTGATGAGTCAGATTTTGGCTCCATAACTTAACAATTGGAGCCATCTACTAGTGGAATGGCTGATGAAGAACTGACTTCTCCATCACTGGAGTGCTTTAACTAGAGACTAGATTACTAGTCTTTGGTGATATGGCAGGCTGTAGTTCTGCTCAGATGTGAGCTTTATTACAGTAGAGGATTTCTGAGGTCCCTTCCAACTCTGAGATTCTGCGATCATGTCAGTCCATTGCAGCTGCTTCAAGGGATTTACAAAGAGTATAAACAAAAAAAACTGGGCTGATACTAAAAGCAAGAGGTCTTCCTTTATCTGAGACAAAACTCATTCGAGGGAAGGCCTTGAAGCTTAACCTAAGAAACCTCACAACGTCTGATTTGTCGCCCATCTCTGATAAAACAGGCAAGGAGCTCCCGGATAGCAAGGTTAGCAGGGGAGGTTCTAGCATGGAGGACTCCGAATGGTGGGATTGGGTTCTGGGGAAATGGGCAGAGCAGAGGTAATAGAAAGGAGGAGAGGGATGGCCTTTACAAGAAAGACTGCTCCCCCAAACCAGAGACATTTTCATGAACCACACTTCATTATACATATTTTTCATTTTCTACGAAATATTCTCCAGTCTTTCCCCCCCCCCCTCTTCTTTTTCAATAAGCACACACACCAAATGAGTTTAAGGAGCTTCTTTTAAGATTCCCAAGACCTCCTTTTCCCGGCCGGTTGTGAAGCGTGGCGGAGGCGCTGGTCAGACCGTCCTGCTAGGCCAAGATGCCGGTCGCCAGGAGCTGGGTTTGTCGGAAGACGTACGTGACGCCGCGGCGGCCCTTCGAAAAGTCGCGCCTGGACCAGGAGCTGAAGCAGATCGGCGAGTACCGGCTCCGCAACAAGCGCGAGGTGTGGAGGGTCAAGTTCACGCTGGCCAAGATCCACAAGGCGGCGCGGGAGCTGCTCACGCTGGACTACAAGAACCCGTGGCGGCTGTTCGAAGGTAATGCCCTGCGGTGGCGGCTGGTGCGTATCGGCGTTCTGGACTAGGGCAAGATGAAGCTGGATTACATCGTGGGCCTGAAGATCGAGGACTTCCTGGAGAGGCGCCTGCAGACGCAGGTCTTCAACCTGGGCCTGGCCAAGTCCATCCACCACGCGCGCGTGCTCATCCGCCAGAGGCACACCAAAGTCAGAAAGCAGGTGGTGAACATCCCCTCCTTCATTGTGCGCCTCGACTCCCAGAAGGACATCTACTTCTCCATGCGCTCGCCCTACGGTGGTGGCCGGGCTGGCAGGGTCAAGAGGAAGAATGCCAAGAAGGGCCAGAGAGGGGCGGGCACTGGCGATGACGAGGAGGAAGATTAAATGCACTATTCTCCCCCCCCACCAAAGTTTACCACGTTGGGTGGAATAAAGCTCTTTAATAATTTGAAAAAAAAAAAAAAAGATTCCCAAGACCTCAAACCTCACTTTTGTTTTACAAAAAGTCAGCTGTTTCCTCTTGAACCGAGCACATGGATTCTAAATCCTAACAACACCTAGCCCAGTGCCTTGCACAGAGGAGCTTTTGAAATACCATTTGATTCGACACCCCCTTTCAATTTCAACCCCCCTCCCCCCACTGGTGACTACAGGAGATGTGGCTGTTTATAGAAGACACAGATTCAGTGCCCATCCTAAGCTAGGTAAAGCGTATTCTAGATATGGAATTAAATATGGTCATGTCCACATGGATTTATTGGCTGTGCTTAGAGAAGCTGAATGAGGAAATTTGGGGTGGGGGTGGGGAAATGCTTTTGCATCTGGATGTTTCCACAGTGCCATGATACATTTCCCCCCGGCTGCTGCTGATGCAGAGAGGCAGTAGCACTGTCAGATGTATTTATTGGTGTGGGCAGAAAAGCCGCCGCCAATTCCACCACTCTAGGGAAGAATGGCAGCCCTCTACATGTAACATTGGCCGACAAAGTCAATATCAAGAACGCTAGTGTAGGAAAGGGCATTCGGTGAAAAAAATTCACTGTAATTTCCCACCTGCTACTGTTTTAGCTGTCCACATTTATAAATAGAACATTTCGCTTGGACTTCACAAACTTGACCAGGAGTTGGCATTTGGGAGATTCCAGAGCACAGGCCATCGGTGGGTCTTTAATCTCCTGAGCCTCAGATCTGAAAATATTCTTTGCTTCTCTCTTCTCCCACTCCTCCCTTTTCCCACATTGGAACAATGCCTGGAGCGGCTATTTGAATACTGCGCAAGTTGTGGCCTTCGCTTGAGTCTCTGAATTGTAGGAAAAATCAGTTCTTCCTCTACCACCAAACTTAAGACTGTGATGGCTTTGTTTAAGCTGGTGTTTCTTGGATTTCTTGGTGGACTTGTGGGAAGGCGATGGAATAACTGGTCCCATTTAAATTCATTTGTGTCTTATTTTCCCCTAAGCCTATGGAATGAGATGGATGAAGATAAGTGTTTAGCCTGGAAGTTCCCAAGTGACCTGAGAAAGAGTGTATCACCTTAACTTAATACCAAGGAGTTGACATGTAGTGGAAAGAATCACCTAACAGATTCCTACTAAAGTACAAGGCAAAATACATTTTCTAATCAGATGAGATCTGGTATAGTCCAGGAGAAGGCAATATAGTAGAGTGGAAAGAATGAATGAATAAGCATTTTTAAGTACCTACTATGTGCTAGGCATTGAGTCTAGTTCTAAGAATGCATATACGCAAAGTTAAGAGTCCCTGCTCTTGGGGAGTTTAATAGGGGGAGACAACATATAGAGGGAAGTGGTGGTCAGGGAAGGGAATTTTGTTCTGGAGGAAATATAGGGACAATGAATTGACCCTTAGGGCAGTTAATTAACTTTTTCAGAAGCAATGGTGGTGTTCATTTATTACTGTGTTCCAGAAAAAGGTGCGAAATGTTGAGGTGAGAGGGTGGAACATAAGTAATAATAGACAAATGAGCAAGATGACCTGATAGTTGGTCACAGTGAATATGAAGGTGAAGAAGGATCTTGTCTGGGGTCTGGAGCCAATGACATATAGAAGGCTAGGTAAATTTGCATTCGCTCAGTCACCAATCAAGATGACTGGACCTCAGTCTGAGTTCCAAAGATGAATGGATTAAGATCCCCAGAATTTGAGAGCATAGATTCATCCTGGAGGTCCAATTTGGAGACTATGCTGGTCCAGGTGGGCAATGGGGGGCAGCAGGAGTAGGCAAGTGGCAAGATGGCCTGGGGGTCTGGCTAGGTGGAATGTGAAGGTAAAGATTGGATACAAGGAGAGTGAAAGATCACTAGAATGAAAGCCAAGAGACCTGGGTTCAATTCAATTCAATTCATTGAAGCATTTATTAAATGCTCACAAAGACAAAGACAAAGACAAAAACAAAAAAAAAGAGAAGAAAAAAAAAGAATGCCTGTCCTCAATCAAGGAGGTTATATTTTATCAAAGAAACTGTATGTATTTGTATATACATACGTATTTGTAATTATATATTTTCATACATATGTTGCTTCCCTGATATACACATATGCATGAATTATATATGTGACATGTCATGTATAGTATATACACATATGATTTCGTATGTGTATATATGTTTATATAAACACATACGTATTTTGATGTCCAGTTATTTCAGTCATGCCTGACTCTTTGTGACCCCATTTGGGGTTTTCTTGGCAAAGATATTGGAGTAGTTTGCCATTTCCTTCTCTAGCTCATTTTACAGATGAGGAAACTGAGGCAAACAGGGTTAAGTGACTTTCCTAGGGTCACTAGTAAGCATCACTTACTACTAACTAATAAGATCACTTGCTGGTAGCTACTTAGAATCTGAGGCTCGGTAGTCTATCCACTGAACCGTTTACCTGCCCCACAAATGTACACACATACACACATATACATAGATAAGTAAATATGTAATAAATACACAGTAAATTCAAAGTAATCTTGAGGTGTGGAGATGAAGAAAGCACCCAGCACTGGGGCTATTAGGAAAGGTCTTCTGTAGGAGGTGACACCAATATTAGTCCTTAAAGAGAGCTATCCATTCCAAGAGGCCAAGGCCATTTGGGAAGGAATAGAATACAGGCTATACAAAGACTTGGCAATGAGAGATGGGATGTCCTATACAAAGAACAAGAATAATATCTCGACTCAGATGAAAGTATTAGCCATGTGGCCATGAGCAAGTCACTTAGCTTCTTACAGAGAAAAAAAAAACTGAGGCTGCAGATAATAACAATTAATTAATCTAAGGCTTGGTGGGATCTGGTAGGATGAGAGGCTGTGAAGATCAAGCCTTGAAATGGACTTTAAGTCTTAGTTCTCCCTTACCTGTAGGGCTGTAGCTGGTGAAGGGAATATCATGGAGATTTATGAGGGACCATGAGAGTGCCAGGTGGAGTAAGGAACCCAGCTAGGGACAGTGTGAGTCTTTTTTTCTTCCTCCCTTCCCCCTTTCCTCTCTTCCTCAGGAGCATTGTATCTTGGCCCCTGCAGGATGCCAGACTTGACGGACTAATCATTTCAGCCAGTCCCATAAATCTTCTTCTGCCAGGCTGAAGTAAAGTAACTGAAAGGGCTTGGGCACAATGCTGCATTTACATACAAGCTAGGCTCCAGCTCTGGAGTCTTTGGGGCTTTGGAGGCTTCAGGACTGGTGTGTTCAGGAAACACTGACTGCACTGTATACCGATTGTATGCCCTGGAGATAGTACACCTACTGTATCCCGGCATCTGAAGTTACTCCACAGCAGCTGTATCCAAGCTTCTGCCCCACCCACCTTCCCTGAGCTTTTGGGCTAACCCAGGAAAAAGAAAGATTTCTTTGTTTCTAAAATTTGAATTATTAACTAAAAGAAAACGGTCAGCGCCTGGCAGTCGGCAGTAGCCTGTTAGCTGCTGAGGAGTTTTTATTTTATTTACTCAGAATGTTTGCACCTAATTAAATGAAAAGAAGGAATGGGGAAGAGCTACAGTGGATGCAGAGCTGAGTCTGGAGGCAGAGGACCAGGGTTCAAATCCCGTTCTGACACTCACCACCTGTGTGCTCTCAAACCAGCCAATTAACCTCCTGGGGCCTTGGTATCCTTAACCTTGAAGTGGGAGGGTTGGAGCAGATGGTTTCTAAGTTCCCTTCAAGCTCTAAATCTGTGACCCAGTGAGCCTAATTTAGGGAACTGGTCCCCAAAAAGGCAGTTGCTAGACCCAGCTAGAGGGCATGGTGCGGCATGGCATTGCTGCTCCGGGCCAGCCTTGCCTTAATTACTATCTGAAATTCCACACTAAGAGCTACATTCCTTTAGCTTACAGCCAAAGATCTGTACTAAAAGTAAAAATCCCCCTAGGTGGATAAGAAGAAATGGCTCTTCCCTAATCTTTGATGAATGTAGGGGACTAAATGATGCCTTTCAATCCAATCCCAGAAGGTGGCAGAAGGGGATGAAACAAGCCCAAACTGTTAGGGGAATAAAATCCAGAACTGGGTGGGGATAGGGGTGAAGATGCAGCTAGAAAGAGACAGGCATGGCAGCTGATCCTGTGATGGTGTCGGGCCTAGAAACCAGTAGATACAAGCAGATCTCATTAACTCAGAAACTGTCCCTAATCAATGAAGCCTTGGTATTTCAAAAAAGGAAAACAGCTGTATGGCATAGTGAATAGAAGGTCTTGAAGTCTGGAAGATTTGAGTTCAAGTTCTGCACCTGACCCATACTGTCTGTATGACCAAGGGGGGGAAAACTGCTTACCCTCTCAATAGATGCTCCAGGCAACTCCCTAAAACTGGACATTGAAAACAAGTTGTCGGTATGCCTTGGTGGTAGAAGTTTCCATACTGGGAGCTCCCCATGTATTAACTAAATTACAGATCCAGACCAAAAATAATGTAGCATAAGATTCCTATGATCTGTAGCTATACAATTCTGTCCTCCACAAGTTTGTTTTATTTTTCTTAGTCCCTCGTCCATTCCTTTGGAAAACTAGAAACCCAATATTGGGACAACTGTATTGAGTATCAGGAGAATAAAAACAACATTCATGCCAAAACTAGGTGAGAATTGTGGGCAGCAGCAGAGGTGTCAGAGGTCCTCATTTGTCCCCACACAAGTATAGGGAGCTGGTCAGCAGAGATAAAAAACAGCAATAATAGTAATGATGACCCATTATCCATAGCGGGGGAAAGAGACAACAGCAAAATAGAGGAATGCCAACCAGGGTCAGATATGGTGGGAACTTTGTATAGTCAAGATTGCTAATGGAGTTTTGGATTCTGTAGTGATATTGCTGATTGGGTTAGTTCCTCAGTCAATATGATGCAACTACTCCTAAGAGTCAAAAAAGATGGATGGGTTGGCATGGTTTTGCAAGATGGTTCCACTTAAAACTGTTGCAATGATCAACTTAACATGGAGAACAGCGAAACAAATGGTGCTCCTTTGTAATCTGGTACCACAGGAAGACGAGATACACCAGAACAAGTCAGAAATCACAGTAGTCCACTTGCTAGAATTGCTTTGGTACAGATGGCACTGACCTCCAAAGTGGGCAAGCCACAAATGCACATGAAGCGGACTGAAGCCATAAATGTATTTGTTATGTGCCAGCACTATTTAACAACAAAACTGGTGATAGATCTTCCTAGTTATAGGAACGGGCTTTATGTTACTTTTTGTCAGTAGTGTTCCCAGCTTCAAGTCACACATCTTCAAGTCACACAACATATCTTGGACCAATGTCAGGCAACTATAAGAAATAATTTCATCTCAATACCCAAATTAGATGAAATTAGAGCTGAAATTGAGGATCTACTAAAATCTGAAGAAAAAAAAGTCAAAGAATCCTAAGTCATTGAAAATTTTCATTTAATGCAAACTCCAGGTCACAAAACAAATTTGCCTAGTACCAAAACAAATGACAAAAACAATACCAATGAATATGAAAAAGATAGGCAAACTTAGATTGGAATTTCTAAAAGCTCTTTTTTGAATTTGACACAATGAATCTAACTAGCAGATCAATGATGCCAAAACAGAATATTTAAAAGAAGATAGCATTTGCTATAACCATTATGAAGAGACATATTTTCCTTTAATATTTGAAAGAAAATATGAAAACATTTTAGGACCTATACACAACAGTATGTATTACAGCCATTTTTATGGTATAAACAACAGGAGGAAATGGTAAGCTGATGAGGAATACTCATAAGGATAGGCACAACCATTACCATGGCAGCAATGACTTGAGAAAACCATTGAAGACCTTTAGAAAGGCACTGTAAAGTTAAAATGACATCTAGCTGGCATGTAGAGTAGAAAACTTGCGTGCCAGATTGTCTAGTTAAAGGTAAGAAATAAGAAACATATGAAAAGGAACCTGGAAAACAAAAGCATATGAGAAATTCTAGATTCCTTTAATCAACAGATGAAGCACAAACCAAAAGGCTAGGTTGATACAAGGAGTAAAAGTGGCACAAAGAACAAATTAAACAATTTAACATCAACCCAAAACTTTCCTACAGAGGCTTAAGAAGCAAAGAAATCTGAGGAGAGAAAGAACCCAAAGAAGGAGTTATGGAACATTTCTAGTCATCTATTAGGTTTAAAAAATTTCAATACAATGAAAATTCAAATTGGATAAAACAAGGAACAGAATGCTTAGACACAATTAATATAAGGAGCCACAGAACAGTTAAATTAAGGAAGATGACTGAAACTCT
This sequence comes from Phalanger gymnotis, assembly GCA_028646595.1. NCBI lineage: Eukaryota > Metazoa > Chordata > Mammalia > Diprotodontia > Phalangeridae > Phalanger > Phalanger gymnotis. The sequence goes on along the minus strand of CM053623.1, from coordinate 35,831,529 downwards.
ATTTTCTTTGCAAAGTTGTGAAGCTCTATAACTATCGGTTCACATGCTTCCCAGTGGCACGTGAATTATTACTACAACCCTTTACCATCTTCCGTCTTCCTCTCAGGCACAAGCATACTCCCAACATTCTGAACAGAAGGCATCATATCCCTACTACCAAAAGATGAGAACACTAGCTGTCATTGTTATTATTTAGTCATTTCAGGTGTGTCTGAGTCTTTGACTCTTTGTGACCACAGTTGGGGTTTTCTTGGCAAAGATACTAGAGTGGTGTACCATTTCTTTCTTCGTGAGAACACTAGTATCTCCTCCAAATATAAGACAATGACATGTCTATGTGCTTTGTAGACAGCATAAACAGCTGGTATCATTTAAAAAAGCTTAATATTTTGATATGGATATGTGTATATATATATGTATGTACATATATATATGTATGTACATATATATATATGTATGTATGTATGTGTATAAAGCATCATGGTGGGACAACCTTGCAACAAATAGAAGTAAATTTCCAGGAAGTCAGTTGTATGACCTGCTACTGGGGAAAGAGTAATGAATTAATTAGGAGACAAAGAACCTGGGTTTAAATCCAAGCTCTGCCACTTACTACCTATATGGCCTAGAAAATGTAACTATTCTTCTTCTATACAACATGACTAATGTGGAAATATGTTTAATAAGAATGTATATGTAGAGACTATGTAGGATTACATGCCATCTTGGGAGGGGAGAAGGGAGGGAGGTGGAGAAACTTTAAAACTTATGGAAGTGAATGTGCCAAACTAAAAATAAATTAATTAATTTGTAAAAAAAAAAATGTAACTACTCTAAGGGACTCAGTTTCCTCATTTGTAAAAATGAGAGAGTATTGCATTGGGTGACCTCTAAGGGCTCTCTGGTTCTAAGTCTGTGATCCTGTGGCTGCCCATTCTCCTCACTTGGGACAGAGGAGGAAAATGCCTAAATTCTAAAGGGGTCATGGTCACTACAAATTCCTTAAAATCCTTTTGGGATAGTCTAGCTGAGGGAGAGGGCGGGTGCTCAAAGGAATCTCTCCTATGATTCCCAACTCCAGTCTTTAGTCAAGTACCACCTAATTATCCACTGCTTAATTCCCTCTTCTCTGAAGACCTAGAGCTAAAAGGGTGGCTCTTTTCTACCTCCATTTTTTTGGAAAAGAGAGTGATAGCTGAAAGGAAAGCGATGATTAGCCCACGGTTTCACTTAAAATTCTATTTTAAAACAGCAACATTTTTTCCTGTCTACTGACTTTTGTTCAAAGGACTGCCAAGGAGTCTGGGTAAAAAGTAAATAAATAAATGAATGAACTGATTGCTCTCTGGCAACTTGGCTTTTATTTTTATTTTTAAAAGACTCTATCATTCACATGGCCAGCACCCCAAATCCAGGCTTTAAATAACTTCATCTTTTCCAGAACCCACAAAAATGCAGAGTGAGCCTGTCTATGCAGGCAAAAGGAAGTAGAGAATTGTAGCAATTACTCATAATATTTTCACACATACACATAAAAGGCCTGCTTTGGGGGAGGGAGAGGCAGGGGAAGAATTATCCATTTGGCTACTGATGTTAATGATAAAAAATGGAAGGGCAATAGTTACACTTTTACAAAATGTTTAAAGTATAATAGTGCAGGAATAAAAGATGGAAGGTCAGCTAAAGATCATCTACCAATGGTTCCCAAAGTGGGTGATACTGCCCCCTGGGGAGATGCTGGACCAACCCAGGAGGGTGATAGTAGCCTCTGGTGCAATTGTACACTTACTCTGAAACTTCTTTCCTAGTTTGTTAGATTTCCTGGGGTGGGGGGGCACTAAGTAATTTTTTGAAAGGAGGTGGTAGGCCAAATAATTTTGGGAACTTATGATGCCAATCCTCTAGTTTTACAGATGAGGAAACTAAGGCCAGGGGAAAGGAAGTAGATTACTTAAAGGACTGCTCAGCTAGTAGGAAGGAGGCAGAAGAGCCAGAATGCTAAGTCAGGCTGTCTCGTTGTAAATCCAGCATTCTGGTCACTAGCCATACAGTCTGGAATGCCCCTGCACCCCTGCTTGCTGTATCACATCCAGGGAGCTGGGGCTGATTGCCCTCTAGATTCCTGTTCATCTGAAAAATGTAAAACTTATTTAATGGGGGACTCCTTTCAGACTTTTGCAAATTTGTAAAGGGCACATAACAGACAACAAAGAAGGCTGCTTCCCATTCAGAATATATTTGCAACTTGTAAAGGTGAGGCTCACATTTGAGTGGATTGTTTTGTATTTTAGGCTCATTTGCACCCCCTAAAGGATGTGAGGTTCTGAGTAACTCATTTCCCTGCTAAAATCCCAGAAAAGTGGCTGAGCACCCAGAAAAGACACCCAGGGAATGGATTGCCTGTATACTGTCTTCTCTTTTGTATTGACCAATAAGAGAGACTTAGTGTTTCTGAAGAGGGTGCTGCACTTACAACGAAAAGATGTACAAACTCAGAAAACTTGACTGGACTAAAGATAGTATATTAATATGGGTCAGTTCCTTCAATAGTATGTAAACTCATTGGTCAATGAACAAAGATATCACAGTTAGAGTGCCAATTGATAATAGAACTAAAGACCACTTCACAGTTTTTCTTTTTCATATTAATACTACAGAAACATTAACTTTTATTATTTTGCCTTTAAGCCTCCAACCTCCTTGTTTCTCTAAATGAGCTTTGTCCATGCATGATTCCTTATGTGAGAAATAACTGGCAGGCCACTCGAGTCTTCCATGTTGACATCATAGAATTATATTGAATATTCATTCACCAAAACTAGAGGCAGTATGATACAGTGGATAGAGTGCTGCTAGTCTTAGAGTCAGAAAGACTTCTCTGACATTAGTTTTGTAACTCTGGGCATGTCATTCAAGGCTCTATATTCTTGAGGCACATTGGCCCTTAGAACTTACCTGCTGTTTTTCTCTGACGTTCTAAGAAAGTAGGAAAGTTTCTATCAAAAATGGCTAAAATAAAACAAATGTGACTTAAAGGAATTAACTTCTGCTATCATAAAAAAAATCTGCTTATGTGGAGCACTGCACCCCCTAAAACAGCAGTTTTTAAAATGTATGGCCCATGGACCCTTAGATGTCCCAGAGACATTTTTAGGGGGTCCATGAGGTCAAAATTACTTTCATCATAATACAAAAGTGCTTTTATTTCTAATATAGTAAATATAGATAGATATAATACATCTAAATATAAACTTGGGGAGGGGGAAGGGGAGAAGTCTTTAATAATTTTTAAGAATGTATTGAGTCCTGTGAACAAAAAAGTTTGAAATCTGCTGCCCCAGAATGACATAGAATAAATGAAATTTTACTATACTTAAGAAAAACCATTATTATTATACATCCTCTCTTATAAAAATTTGGATGCATTGTGGGTCAATTCAGGATCTTTGAAAGAATTGCATACCACCCTTTAAAAAAACCCAAGCTATACATAAGAGATTCATCATAGCATTACAATTCTCTTTTTCTTTACTTCCACATATATGGAACTGCTCCTGTTTGATGATGTGTATCAGGTTTAGAATGACAAGCCAACAGGCTACATAACACAAAGGCTTATGAGAATGCAGCTTGAAAGGTTAGGTAGCCCAGTGGATAGAGGATCATATAGTCAGAAACGGGGGTTACAAGGCATGACATTTTCTGGTTAGTGATTTTTGAATGTACCTGACTCTGGCTCTATAAACAATCAAAAAGGCTCCTCTTCACCCCCTGATTAGCACTAGAACCACTCACAGAATGTCTATGCATTCTCCAAGGCAGAACCCTTCCATTCAAAGTCATCATGCCTTTCGAGAAGCGGGATCTCCAGTCTCTGCCCACAAAGTGGTTACATTAGGCAAGGTCTGCCTATTCACCACCCTCACCATCATCCCCCCCAACTCTCCTACGTTTGTATATCCAGAGCTTAGGAGAGTGCCTGGCATAAAGTATGCACTCAATAAATGCTCGTTGACTTAATTTTCTGCCTTGAAAAAAATACTATTTTCATTTTCAAATGACACCAGACTCTGAAAAGGCATTTTTAAGGCCATCTGCACTCCATAATTGGCTTATTAAAGGACCAGTAAAGCTGAATCACAACAGACTTCGATTTATTTATTTTTTTTGGTAAGAATGATCTCTGGCTTCTTTATTTCCACTCCAGCAGATCTGGCCAATATGGGATTTCCAGATGCACATTGAATGTGTCAGCCCTCATCACATGCTGACCTACATAAAACTAGACCCACGGTGAAGAATGCCCATACAGAAAAAGAATAAATTTTCCATGGACTACATATATGTGTGATATGGTTCATAAAATGCATAATTCATCTACTTAACCATCAAGTTAAGATGTGAAATCTTCTAATTCTTCTAGACTTGGAAACATATGGCTGACGTGCTACCATTTATTTCAATAACACATCTTCATAAATACTACATATAGTTCACGTCATACTCAGAGTCAATCCAAGCCTGCTTCATATGTGAGCAATTCCGGGATTTGTGGTATCCATTCTCAAGATTAATAATGGATATAACCTTGAAGGAAGATAGGTAAATCGCAAGAAGCCTAAAATGAGACTCTCTCTTGAATTTTGCTTTGTACTTATTCCATCATATATCAGGAGTTCATTCATTTCTTTTCTTTGGTGTTTTTCCCTCTCAGGCAGCAAGGAATCGATATAGAACTTGTGATTTCATTGACATAGGGACCTCTCAGGGAAGGAAATTCTCTCCCAACTCAAGGCACTATGCTCCCTTACAACAGAGTTGTAGAGAGTTGCCCAGAGTACTGAGACTTTAAGTGCCTTGACCAAGGCACACAACCTATATGTGTCAGAGGCAGAACTAGACTCAGGTCTTCCTGGGGCCAAGGCTGGCTCTCTCTCTCCACCATACCATACCAGGTAGCCTCTGTCATCAAAGAGTAAGATGTTTAGAAATATAAGCAACTTCCTGGCTGGCATTTCTAAGTACCTTGGGAGTTTCAACATTAGAATGGGGTGGACCAACTCAATGCACATGTAGAAAGATGAGAGAGAGAGAGAGAGAGAGAGAGAGAGAGAGAGAGAGAGAGAGAGAGAGATGGGGAGGAGACCCAATATGAACTTCTTGTTACTGAATGAGTCTGCAGTCTACCCAAGACTTATTAAAGATTTGAAACAGTCCTCTGAATTTTTCCCTATTTTGCCTCCTTCTCAGATTCCTTTCTAGGCACATCTGCACTTGTTACTTTCAAACAAATGCCAGAAGGTCCTAGAATCCCCTAAGCAAGACTCATTTGATATTGTTAGCAGCCTGGCCCCTGTGATATAAGCAATATCCTAGCCTCAGCCACTGCTCCCATGAAAGTTAGGCTAGGTTTCCTTAGCAGGTATAGAAACACTTCTCAAGACCTGATTGGCTCAGAGGACTAAAGACTTAAGGTTGTTGGCCTCACTTCCCTGGCTCCTGAGTACAAAAAACCACAAGGTGTTCTCTGATGCTTGACTGGTAGATCACGACAGGCAGTTCAGAGTCGGGGGAGCTGAGCTGAGCTAAATAAATTCATTTCTTTATTGAATATCCTTCCCTTCCTATGACTAAGAAAATCTCCTTTTGTCAACTGTTGAATGACCCACAAACAGGGGTATGCTAATAAATGTTTAACAACCTGCTCTGCAGGAAGAAAATGTGTGTAGGTCACACTTTTAAGTTTAATCTATATTATTAACATTTTCTCTAGCATTTTCTTAAGTCTAGGCAATCAGTAAAACAACCAAGCCCTCATTGTACCATTTTCTGATTTCCAAGATATAGATGTTCACACTGAAATTTAACAATCATCTCTCTCAAATGTGTGGGAACTGACTCTCTGCTGCATGTCTCATTTTATTCCAATATCAAACATAAACTACTATGTGACTGGCCCAAATCAATCCCAGCCTCAAACAACTCTCCCCCCCCCCCCGAATAAAATAGATAACAAATAAAGGGCTTAAGAGTAGATTTGTATAGTGAAATAACCAAACCAACTGAAAGCCTTGGAGTTTCTAATTTGTGAAGCTCCTACGAATGATTTGTTATGTTGCCTAGCAAGTAGCATGGATTGGGGGATAGAACCCCCATAGTTTTCAGTCACACTGTCCTAGCCTGGCTTTATTGTCTTTTAAGGAGCTTGTGTTTTGAATCACAGCCCTGCTTACCCTTGACACATGACAGCTGGCTGTCTTGGTCCAAATTGCAAGGAGTCAGTTTAGGCTTGATGTTGGTTAGGAGGGGGGAATCATCACAATTAGGCTGCTGAAAAGTAAAATAGTTTCCTGGAGAGGTTGTTGGTATCCTTTCACTGGTATTCTTCAAGCAAAAAAACTTGCCAGGTATTATGTAATGAGGAATCTTGGCGGGGGGCGGGGCATGGACTCGACTAGATGGATGTTGATGTCCCAACTCTAAAAAAAAAAAAAAATAGAATTTTGCAAATTAGGTAACCCTGACATTCATCAAACCAGATACCAACACTGGTCTCAAGTGAATCAAAAAGGGATCAAATGGCTATAAAGGTTTAAAGAATATCTGAAAAATTGGTTGCTGTGTGACTATAACCATATTCATGAAAAAATAGCTTCATGACAAACTGCTTTAATGTTGCCTAGATATCAGCTCGACATCACTTGTGATCCAAACAATGTCAGTTGTTGTCAAATTGACTTTACCACAATGTGTTTCATGTATAAGTGCTGTTTTGCCTTGTAATTTTAGGTTTGATTCATCAAGTCTGCTGAAAAAGCTATTTTCCAAAGCCATTCAGCATTGAGTAACAGTAGTTGAGGGCAGTTCTTCTCCTTCAGAAAAATTCCAAATTCCTTAATAAAACTTAAACCACTCTTAAGCCATCCATGCTCTGTGTGGTAGGGTGATTCAGGATATATACTCCACTATACCTTAAAAGCAAAGCATTCAAAGGATCTAAGACAACTCCAAAAGACTCATGATGGAAAATGCTGTCCACATACAGAGAAAGAACTGTATAGTCTGAATGCAGATTGAAGCATACTATTTGTTCTCTCTCTCTCTCTCTCTCTCTCTCTTCCTAGTTTGGTTTCTAGTTTCTAGTTGGTTCTGATTCTTCTTTACAATATGATTAATGTGAAAATAGGTTTAATATGAATGTATGTGTAGAGCCTATATTAAATTACATGCCATCTTGGGGTGGGTGGAGGGGAGAGGTGGGGAGAAAATTTGAAACTCAAAATCTTGTGGAAGTGAATGCTGAAAACTGAAACTAAATAAATTTATTTTTTAAAAAGCACAGCATTCAAAGTTCTCTTTTCTCTTCTTGAGGGATACGCACCGGTAATAAAAATAAATAAATAAAATATTGAGGCAAGGTGATATATGTGTCACCAAGTTATAACATGGACCATTGGGATTTACAATGCATTCCCAAAGCGGAAGGTGATGAGAGCGCCACCTAGGGTCTCTCCTGGGCAACTACAAAACTCTGCCGTTGTACCAAGAATCAGCCATAAACAAGTGAGTGTTGGCTGTGGGCCAAAAAAACTTTATTTATGACACTGAAATTTGAATTTTATAAAATTTTCACATGTCATGAAATAATCCTTATTTTTTTCAATGATTTGAAAATGTAAAAATCATTCACTTGCAGGCTTCCAAAAATAAATGGCTTCCTTCCTTCCTTTCCTTCCTCTCTCCCTCCCTCCTTCCTTCCTTCTTTCCTCCTTTCTTCCCTCCTCCCCTCCTTCTTTCCTCCCTCCATTCCTTCCTCCCTTCCTCAAGGAAACCTGGAACTTTGTGTGTCCTCTCTCAAAGTGAGTAGTAGAAACTCTCCTCCCTAGATCTCCAGCTCCAATCTGTAACTCATATAGGCATGAAGAGTGGAGCAAACATTCTCTTTCTCCACCAATGAAGAGAGTCTTATACAAATAGGCTTAAGTCGCAGGTTACAAACCAAAAAAGACATAAGATCATCTATCTAGAGCAGATAATACTCAGCTAGGCATGCAGAGTCCTTTACCAGGCTTATTTCATCTTATTTCACTTCATGCCCTTTCCAGTCCAGGCTAGTTATTGAAATCCATACCTGCACCTCCATCACCCATCCATCTCTTTAAATTTCTGGTTTCTCTCAAAGAACAGTTCAAATGCAACCAATTATACAACATATATCTAGATAAGCAATTACAAAATATTTAAAGGACTACACAAATAATTTCAAGAAAGAGTGATAACCAAGAGTTGTTGATCAAGAAAGACATTTACTTCCCAAGGCTGTTGTGAGAATAGAATGAGATCATGTTTTAAAAGCATTTAGCAAGCCTTAAAGTGCTATATAAATGTTGGTTGTTGTTCAGCCATTTTTCAGTCATGTTTCTTGTCAAAGGTAGTGGAGTGGTTTGCCATTTCCTTCTCTAGCTCATTTTACAGATGAGAAAAGTGAGGTAAACAGCATTAAGTGACTTGTCCAGGATCACCCAGTTAGTCAAAAGACAGATTTGAACTCAGGTCAACGAGTCTTCCTGACTCCAGGTTCAACCCTCTATCCACCGTACCATGTAGCTGCCTCATGAATGCTAGTAGCTATTGTTGCTATTAAACAAATTTAAGCAATAGCTAAATAAAAACAGACAAAAAAAGAGAACAGTTCTTTTTTTTTAGCTTAAACTTTTTAAAAGTAAATTTTATTCATATCTCTTTTTTTGCATCCCAAAGATTTCTCCCTCTCTCCCTCACCCCTACCCAAGAGCCATTTCATATAATATGTATTTTTTTTTTAAAAGAAAAAGGAGAAGAAGAAAAAATACAAGTAAATGGAATGTACCACACACCCTTGGACTTCCCAATTCGGCAAAGGAGTGGAGTGGACTTGTCTTCACATGTCTCTTCTTTGGCGCACAGGCATATTCTTTGTAACATTATAACCTTCATTGTTTTGTGGTTGTTCTTTCCATTCACATTGTTGCAGGTTTTGTATATGTCATTTTGTTGTTTCTGTTTACTTCACTCTGCATCAGATAATGTATCGATAAGCATCTACTTTGTTTCTAATTCTTTGCTATAAAAAAGGAATGCTGTAAATAATTTGGTGTGTATGGGCATTTTCTTCTCATCAAAGACCTCTTTGGGGTACAAGCCCAGAAATGGAAGTCTCTAGGCCAAAGGTTATGAATATTCTGGTCTTTATTTGCATAACTACAAATTGCTTTCCAAAATGATTGTACTTAATTCAATTTGCAGCTCTCCCAACAATATGATAGTATGCCTAACTTCCATAAACCTCTCCAACAATGACTATTCTTTGGGATTTGCTTTGTTATGCTAATAAACACATACACATATGTAATTTATCTATATATCTTTGATTATGCAAACAAAAACACATATCAGTCATCTGTATATCTTGGATACCAAACTCTTATCGGAGATGTCTGATACAAAGATCTTTTTTTCCCTTTTGACCTTTTCCCTTCTTATATTAGATGCATTAAATTTGTGCAGAATGAACAATTTCAAATATATTTTTTGTGGAAAGATTTCTGTGATTTTGCTTTTTGACGTGTCAGTCACATTTGTTCTGTGATAGCTTCTGCTCAGTTCTGTCTTAGGGACATTTATAGCTCTCAAACCATGTAAAATCCTACAGAAAAATCAAGTCTTTATGGTATTTCATTTTTGGTGAGTTTCTTTTAGAAAACAGAATAATTCTTTGGACAAGGCAGTTTTAGGACTCAGTAGCCAAATGCTGAGATCAAACATTGATTCATAGAGACATTGTGAATCCAGTAATAAATGCCTGTTGACTTGACTTGCAAGAAATTTTATGTTAAAATTTTTGAATACCAGCACATTTCACAAGAGGCCACTAAAAATGTCTCCCCCTGTAGCTGGCAATAGATTGCAAGTACAAAATATGTCAGTACAAAAGAATTTAAAATAAATTACATCCTATTGGACTCAAACACTAAGAAAATAAATACATAAGACAGCGCTATTCCTTCTATACATTTTATTTCACATGTGCATTAGATTAAAACAAATGTTTTTTCTAAACAGCAGGCCACTTCCAGGCAAAACATGATGTAGGATAATGGTGATAAGTCTTCTAGGAAATGTAGTATTCTCTATGTGGAGGTCAGAGAGTGGGCAAATATCAGAAGCCATAAGACTGAAAGGAAGGCTTTTATCCACTGGCTCACAAACTTCCTCAGCATTTTCTTAACTTTGAACTGCTATTCCTTTGACTGGAGAGTTTCAGTGATGGCTGAAACTCTACCCCACACCATAGCCTCCTTCCCTTTCTTCATACCAGTCACCTTTTTTATTGTCAACAGTCAATGAAACCTTTACTGAATACCCAATGTGTACTTCCCATCTCCTCTCATCTTCCATTGTTATATCATCATAGTTATTTCTCTTCAAGGACACAAAGGAAAAGAGTTACCACAGGTTTTTTTTTTTTTTTTGGTTCTCTAAATGGTTTTTTGGTTCTCTAAAATGGGAAAATCTTAGAATGATAGAATTTTAGGACTGGAAGAAATTTTTGAGGTCATCTGAGACCTCATCTGAGATAATTTGATTTGCACAAAGTCAGACAGCTAGCTAGCAACAGAATGATTCCTACCATGTTTTATCATTTTTCCCCCTTGGATACAGAATTGGTATAGAAGGATGGAAGGAAAGGAGGGAGGGAGGGAGGAAGGGAGTGAGGGAAGAGGAAGGGAGGAAAAGAAGTGAAGAGGGAGGGAAGAAAGGAAGGAAGGAAGAAGAGAAGGAGGGAAGGTAGGAAACATTAAGCGCCTATTATGTGATGGGCACTGTGCTAAGTACTTTATAAATAATAACTCATTTGATCCTCATAACAACCCTGAGAAGTAGGTGCTATGATTACCTCCATTTTATAATTGAGGAAACCGAGGCAAAATGCTCATAACACACAGCTAGTAAGTGTCTGCATCAGGATTTGAACTCAGGTCTTCCTGACTCCTGGTTCAGCACTCTATCCACCATACCATCTGGCTGCCTCAAATGATAATGATATAAGCCCTGGGAAGCCATGGGGGAAGTGTCATGAAAAGAATATATGACAGACTTTGTTAAAAACAAAATTTAGCCAGCTCCGGAATTCTGTGCCTATCTGTGATTTCTAAATTCCTATGTTTAACTTTTAGATTCTCTCATTACATGACATATAACTTATCTCCTTCCTGCAACCTACAGCTGGGTGTTTCTTTTTTTTTTCTGAGGGGGGAAGGCAGAGCAATTGGGGTTAACTGACTTGCCCAAGGTCACACATCTAGTAAGTGTGTCGAGTGTCTGAGGCTGGATTTGAACTGAGGTCCTCCTGACTCCAGGGCAGGTGCTCTACTCACTGTGCCACTTAGCTGCCCCCACTTCAATTTCTTTAGCTATGAGATAACCAATATAGAATTTTAATAGCTTATCATAAACCTCCCAGGTAGTCAAATGGGAGCTGCACACAGTTATGTAATAAAAATAATGATAATGGCTTCCATTTGTATAAGGTTTAAAGGTTGATGTTTCATCTGATCCCCACAACAACCCTACGAGATAAGATCTATTATCACTCTTATGTCATGGATAAAGAAACAAGAGATTAAGTGACTTGCCCAGAATCATGGAGCTAATAAGTATCTGAGGCAGAATTTGAACTCAGATCTCTTTTACTCAAAGTCCAGCACTCCATCCAACATACCCCCTAGATGTTTCACATGCACATTAGTTGCCAAAATCTCCAAAATCACTAGGAACAAATCACAGGCAAATACAATTAATAGACAAAGATAATATTTACTCTTGCTGAAAGAAAAAAAAAAGCTAAGGGAAATACACATTATCGGTATGACTGAGGTTGCTATTGGTTTGAGGGTATGTTTTTTTCTGACTCCCACAGTTTCTATGTAGTATGTCATCTGTCTTCAATGGCTTTGGAAGTCATTTACTACAATGACACTTGTTGGTGGTCAAGTTTTGAAATAATTTTATAAATATTCCCAACTTCCTAAATCTTGGTGAAGAAAGGGAGAACTGTGTGAGATGAGATCAAAAAGAAAATGCCTAAATATAGAAACCATACAATCCCAACAAACATATAATGGGTTGATACATAGGAATCGGAGAGTCTCAGTGAGTCACCTCAGTCACACCCGCATGTGCAAACAGTAGAACTTTATCTGCTGCTTCCAGCATCCTGGGCACTTCATTCCATGGCCTGTTCTTCCAGTCTCCATTGGTCAAGCTTGTGTACCTGTTTATCTCTTGATCCAGGCACTGAAGAGGGGCAATGTTCAACAACTCAAAAGCCAGTATTATAGGTGGCCCTGATTATTATGAATCTCATGACAAAAAGAGGCAGGGAACAGGGATACCCAAGTTGTAGCTCGAGTTCCATCTCTTTCACCTCTGCCTTGGACAACCTCCATATGTTGCTCTTATGTTTGCCTCATGTCCGCAATCAATCCAATCCAGACCTTGCAGGCAGCAAAGTCCCAGAAAATGTCCCAAGAAGTCACTATAGAACCAATGTGCCCCAAGCTCCATAACTGTATGCTAACAGACACACTTCCTACATTGTTTTTATCTTGTATTCTCAGTGCCAAGCACAGTATTCTCTACACAATAAATAATAAATGTTTTCAAAGTTAGATTAAATAGAGAATCAGATTCCAGCAGTTGTGTAAAAATAAAGCAGTAGTTAGTACAAATCAGACTTTTGTTTCACTTTCTCTTTGAAGATCTTAGCTTTATTTTTCCTTGCTGTTAAAAAAAAATTACGCTACCAGTTTAGCTCAAAGAAAACTGACGAGCACAAGAACACCTTATTTTGATTCATAAACCATGAGATTACATAGAAAACTCTATTTTCATGTGATTCCCACTCTCTCCTGAAGCCATCAGCTTCCCCATTGTCCAGACTCCAAAACTTAAAGTCATTTTAAAAAGTCTTATGACCTTCTTACCTCCCACATTCAATCAGTTGCTGAACCCTATCCATTCCACCTCTTTACACTGGGGGAATTATGCTGTTGAAATAATTCCACATAGTTTTCCTTTCTTCATTAAAGGGGAGGAGAGATGGGAAGAAGCATCTATTTAGTACCTCCTATGTGCCAAGTGCTATGCTAAGTGCTTTATAAATATTATGTCATTTGATCCTCATAAAAATCCTGGGAGGTAGTTGCTATTATTAATCTCATTTTATAGTTGAAGAAATTGAGGCAAACAGTAGTTAAGTGACACATCTAGGGTCACACAGGTAGTAAGGGTAAGGCTAGATTTGAAACCAGGTCTTTCCAACTCCAGGCTCCATTGTGTCACTTGGCTGCCTATAAGTTTGAAAGAACATGGAATAGCTGCAAGGTCATTACAAAACTCGAGTAACAGTAAGTTGTATGAAATGGCTTCCCAAACTCTTTTAGTCAGATGCCATGCTACCTAAATGTCCATGGTTGTCCCATTACTTACAAATGAGACCATGTACCATTGTCTTCCATTTATATCATATCCCAATGTCTCATTTCAGTATGTAGGTGGCCCTGAGCTCTCCAAGGTCATGCCAGTGGAGAGAAAGTCCTCCAAAGCTAGAAAGGCTTGGAATAAGGACCTGTAGACACATTGGGCCCTCTTCTCCACAGAGGTTGGCTGCACAGGACAGCAGACTGCTGAGAACAGCAGACTGGAAACATTGATATTTCTAAAACTCTCAAATTCAGGGTTCTGAGCTCTCTTCATCAGAGTCTCAGAGTAGGTGGTTGTCAAGGTATGGTGGTGGTGTTTTGACTTGCCTGGTGCATGATGCCTCCTGTCTCTCCTTTGGCATGCCTTAATGCTTCAGCTAGGCTGACTTCCCTGTTCTGTGAATGACATATTGTCCTATGTCATTTTGAATTTTTAAAAAGTTATTTAGGCAAGAATTTTCATGATATACGAACATGTTTTCTGAAAGTTTTCCTACAATAATGACCTGTGCATGTCCTGGTACTTTCTCTTGATTATCATTTTAGCCCTTAGACATGCCTCACTTCCCAGTTTTGTTTTATTTTCTATATCTGTCATATACTATGCACACACATTGGTCCATGCTCTCAGTCTTGTCTATCTAGTCTACATAGAGGGCAGGGGCTGTGCCTGCTCCTAGCTTATCTTCTTTGTTCAGCACCCTGGACAGGGACAGTGGGTCCCCAGTAAATCCCATTCCATGAGGACTGTGATTGTTGTCCCTCTTTGTTCTGTGATCTGGCTGACTACCCTCTGATTAGCCATCCCCAAACATTATTGTTTCATACTGAATGCTTGGACTATTTACACAGTTAAATCCGTCTCCACAATTTGGCTTGTAAACTTTCAGACTTTAAAGCAAGAATTCTTTGGTTCTGATCCCAGATGCTATGAGACATTACCAATTGATTCTAGGCTGCAATCTGATAATAATTTTTTTTAAACATTGATACAAACCCAACAGATTCTACTTTGCACATGCCTGACATGCCATTCATCTAATGTCAAAGTCACCAGCCCTTACTTCTTTCCCCTTAAAGTCTTCTACTATCTGCTCTATCCACTTGAGGAAATGACTGCTTGAACTCCTTCTAAGCCAAGTACTTCAGTCATGGAAGTGGCTATGTTTTGGCCTGAAAGTCTCATTTTTAAAGTATAATAGGATGATTTTTCACTACAAGGAATGGTGCATATTATATTGCCACATAATGAGGCTTAAAAAGTAGGCCTCCAAGCAACTCAAGTTTTTAAAAAAGGGCAACATTAAAACAGATCAAAAAACTTCACTGCTACTTGTGTCATGTGAAGCTCTTATAGTTTCTGAAGCTCATTATTGCTTTTTTAATGACATAGTGAAGTTTCATATGGCTGGCACTTCCCAAAAACTTCCCCTTCCGGCCTCCACTCCCAATAGAACCCGCTCTTATAATATAGAAATACAATTGGGTAAAATGAATGGACACATAAACCACATCTGGTAGTTTATGCCTCACCCTACAGCTGTGACCTATCACTTCTACGGAAAGATGAGAGAGAAATCTCATCATCTGTGCTCTGGAGTTAAAACTGGTCATTGCATCGACCTTAGTCCTGATAACCTTCAGTGTTATTTTCCTTTATATGATAGTGATCATTGTATATATTGTTCTCTTGTTTCTCCTTACTTCACTCCACATTAATTCATACAAGTTACCCTGAATTTCCCAGAATTCAATTATATCTCATCGTATTCATATATCACAACTTGTTTATCCATTTTCCAGCCTATGAATCCAAACTTCATTCCCAGTTGTTGGGATTTTTTTTCTATAAAAAAGCACTGGCATAAATTTTTGTTGTTCATTTATTCAGGGATATCCAACTCTTCATGACCTCAGCAGATATATCTATATCTATATCTATATCTATATCTATATCTATATCTATATCTATATCTATATCTATATCTATATCTATATCTATATCTATATCTATATCTATATCTATATCTATATCTATACCTATACCTATACCTATATCTATATCTATATCTATATCTATATCTATATCTATATCTATATCTATTTATCTATTTATCTATCTATCTATCTATCTATCTATCTATCTATCTATGTATTGTCCCTGACCCTGACATAAATATTTTGGTATATGTGAGCTCTTTCCCTCTGTCTTTGACTGTCTTGAGCTAGTAATAAGATAATTGGGTCAAAGAGCACAAACAATTTAGTCATTTTTCTTTCATAACTCCAAATTGTTTTCTGAAACAACAGTATGTGTTCACAGTTCTACTCATGATGAATTAACTAACACAGATGTCTTCCCACAACATTGACTATTTCCATCTTTAACATCTGTGCCAATTCTCTGAGAATGAGTTTCCATTTGAATTTCTCTTATTGTTGATTTGACCATTTTGGGGTATATAATTGGTAAACATTTTTGCATTTCCTCTCCTGAAAATTGTTCCTATCTTTTTAAAATTAATTTTGCAAAAATGAAAATCCATATTCTCTCCTTCCCACACTACTCTACATTGAGAGAGGAAGAAAAAGAAAATCTCTGCTGTAAACATATAGGGCTTAATTTGGGCACTGATTTTCAGTGCTTCAAATTTGGTTCTTTAGGGGGAAGGCAGAGAAAGGGAGAGAAGGGAACTTGAAAAGGGATAAGGAAAAACTCTCTTGGTTCATCCTACCAATCTAGAATATATTTGGGAACCAAGAAATAAGAAAATACTACTTCTGACCAACTACAAAGTCTTTATATTAAAGTTATACATTTACTAATAGAGAAGTACTTGAAGTCTTCTCTCTGGGAGGATACTAGGACAAATTAGATTTGGTCCCTGACCTCAAGGAACTTTAATTTTAACATAAGGAAAACATTCTACATAGATAAACATAACATAGTTAGCGTAATTGTTGTTCAATTGTCCAACTTTTCATGACCCCATTTGGGGTTTTCTTGGCAAAGATACTAGAGTGGTTTGCCCTTTCCTTCTATAGTTCATTTTACAGATAAGGAACTAAGGCAAACAGCATTAAATGACTTCCCCAGGGTCACATAGCTAGTAAGTGTCTGAGGCTGGATTTGAACTCAGGTGCTCCGGACTCAAGGGCCTGTGCTCTATCCATTGCACCACTCAGCTATAATCTTTAAGAAGACAACAAGTATCTTGCTTTTGTTTGTTGTTGTTGTTGTTGTTATTTGTCATGTTTGACTCTTTGTGACCCCATTTGGGGTTTTCATGGCAAAGATACTGAAGAAGCTTGCTTTTCCCTTCTCCAGCTCATTTTACAGTTGAGGAAACTGAGGCAAGCAGGGTTAAATGACTTGCCTAGGGTCACACAGCTAATATGTGTCTGAGACCAGAGTTGAACTCACAAAGATGAGTCTTCCTGACTCCAGGCCCAGCACTCTACTCATTTAGTCACCTAGCTGCCCTGGAGGCTAGGTTATATTTCCTGGTTCCTGTTTACTTTTTGGCAAACCGTTGTGATTCATCTGGTTCTTGAACAGTATCACTCCTCACTCTACCCAAGGGTCATAAAGGATCAGATATGACTGAAATGACTGAATGACCACAACACAAGCAGGAAGACTTCAATAGAATACACATCGGTGGTGAACTTGTACAAAGCTACATCATGACTCTGAGCGATAAAGGATATAGAGGCCTCTGAGGAGGGTTGCTCATAATTGTGTAGTGATCCCCTTGGAAACCCTATTTGATTCTTCAAAAACATTTGTTGAGGCTTTGTGAATCATATGCTTGTAAGGGGAGCTGGTAACAGCACCATAGATAGTGTCAGATAGTGGGGGTGGGGGGTGGGGGGGGTGGGGAGGCGGGTCTCAGATTATCTGTATGAATATGGGCAATGAAGCACAGAAGTAAGAAGTCTCCAAAAGTTTAGCTGGGCCCTTTATGTCAAGGGAGTTTCTAACAATTAAATTGAGTGTCTCTTAATAGGTACTGAATTAGGCACTTAATATGAACTACTTTGGGCAAGTCACTCTGCCATTTCTGGGCCTCCATTCCATCATTATATAATGAAGGGAATTGGAGTGTATGGCTTCTACTAAGGTCCCAAGGAGCTCCGGATCTATGATCCTGCCATCCAATTATTACCCCCATTTAAAGTGTGAAGCAGGTAAATGACTTGGCAAGGGTTGCATAGCAAGTTAATGGCAGAGCTATTTTTTCTTTTTGTCATTTCTTGGCTCATTTCAGATAACTGTGAAATATATACCAAGAGAATCAAAATTGAGGGCACTATGTACAACTACAGGTAACTAGGCAGCACCATCGTGCATATAGCACTGGGCTTAAACTTGGAGTTAGGAAGACTCATCTTCATGAGTTCAAATCCGGCCTCAGACACTTACTAGCTGTGTGACCCTGGGCAAGTCACTTCACCCTGTTTGCTTCAGTTTCTCATCTGTAAACTAGAGAAGGAAATGGTAATCCACTCTATTCTCTTTGACAAGAAACTCCAAATGGGATCATAGAGTCAAACATGATTAAATCAATATAACAATATACAACTATAGCTCAAAGAAATTGTTTCACATGTATGGGGATGTTTGTGGAATACTGTCCAAAAAGCCCGGTCATTTTAAGCATGCTGATGTAATGCCCAGATGGAATTTGGAGCATTTTGTAACTGGTCCCCATCTGCTGACCATGTGATAAAGAGGGGTTTTTTTGATTGGCTGTAGGGCCAGAACTGGCATCCATTCAAAAGGTTCTAACTGACAAAAGCGAGTATCTTGCTTTGGCTATTGCTCTTTTTCTCCTTTGCTGCCTTTAAGGAGAGGGATGAATGAATGAGTGAATGAAAGTGAGCGAGTGAGTGAATAAATGAATGAGTGAGTGAGTGAATGAATGAAGGCATGAAGGAATGAATGAAAAGGGATTTAAGTGTTTACTATGTCTAAGCACTATGCAGGGCCTAGGGATACTTACTTGGGATCCTAGTGGCTCAAATCACAGTGTGGACATTAGCTCTTAGGAGCCTAGTGTCTCACCATTCTGATCTTTTAAAACTCAAAGGGTTTCACCTGTTTCTAATACTCTTTATCTAAAAGCAGGAAGAAAAAATGCAAAGAAAAAAAAAGAAAAGAAGCCTTTATTCATGGACCACATAAGCTATTTGGCGCCTTGCAATTGACCCTAATTCTGTTTCTGAAGCTTGTCACTGAAAGCTTTACTGTTCAGCATCCTGGAACTGGTAAAAAAAAAAAATCTGCATATGATTCAAAATCCATGTGGGGAATGAATCAAGTAAACATATTGTATGTATTCATAAAGAACGTTATTATATACTTACTTATTGATGGTTTGAAATAGAATAAAATAGATTTTCAAGCAACCACACCTTAAAATGTTCTCACTTTATGAGAGAGGAGCAAGTGTCGTGCAGAAAATAGCAGCGAGACGAGACCTGGGTTCAAGGTAAATTTAAGTGTGAATTTATTGATCAAGCACTCAACTACCTGGAGTATACATTCAAATCGGGCAGTCCCGAACTGAGGGACTTACAGGCTTATAAAAGCAAAAACCACAATGACACAATTAGGGAGGGTTGCTAGCAGAAGCAATGACTTATGGAAGCAAAGATCAGCCATTGGTCGAATTCGTCAGCTCAGAGCTAATTTGGGAATATGGTGAGATTCAGGGGTGCGACCATCCTGTGACACAGGGTGATCAGCTTCCTAGAATGGTGTTTTAACAATCCGGCTAGCAGCTTCTGTGGGGGGTCCAGATCCACCCACAG
>CM053623.1:35774684-35806153 GCA_028646595.1 Phalanger gymnotis | reverse complement strand
ACAGAGGGAAGACACAGGCGTTCTTGCAGAAGGCGGGATTTCAGGGGGAACTCGAAGGAAGCCAGAAAGCCCAGGAGACAGAGAGAAGGAGGAGGGAGAGACTTCCAGGCATGAGGGATGCCCGGAGTCCAGAAACAGAGTTTCTTATACAAGGAACATCAAAGAGGCCAGTGTCATTGGATCCCAGAGTCTGTGAAGGAGAATGAAGTATAAAACATCTAGAAACATAGGGAGAGTCCAGGTTATGAAGGGCTTTGAAGGCCAAACAGAGAATTTTCTACTTGATCGCAGTGGTGACAGGGAAGCCACTGGAGTTGATTGACCAGGGGATACTGCCCCACTAGAACATTTCCCTCTGATTTGTTAGCAGTACATTAATTACCAATCTCTATCCTTGATTGTTCAACAAGTTCAGGTAATTTTTACCAGCTTTCAGCCTCCATCTTGTTCATGACTGACCTTTTCTGTGTAGTAATTATGTCAGAAAAAGGATATAAGATTAGCCTAGCATGACTGTTTGATAACTTGATTCTGGTTTCTAGTGGCCATTTCCTCCCTTTTAAAAACGTGTGAAATTTATTTACTTTATGGAATGAAGGCATAATGGAAAGAGCAATGAATCCTGGGATAAGAAAACCTTTGGAGCTGTATTGTGTTGAGAAACGGCGACTATGTCTGACATCGAGCGTTTGTGTCTTTCTAGACCATTATATTGAAGTTCTGAAGTGCGAGCTGAACTGTGAAGAGAACCTCACCCTTGTCATCGGGGGCTATCCCATGGAGAAGTTTGTAGCCATCGTGTATCATTATTTGCAGTTTGCATATTATAAGTGTGAGTTATTGATTTCTCTCTAGAGATGGAATTTTTCTTTCTCAGAATTCCTGGGGCACCATCATGACACAGCATCTTTTACAGGCCGTGGATGACTTCTTTTCTTATAATGACTGAGGCACCTGTTGCATTGGGAGGGCTTCATTCCTTGGGCTGAAATGAAAGCTTCATAAATTTGACAAGAATTCAATCCCACAAATGGATCTGTGGCATGGTGTAGGGGAGAGAGGGCTGGGTTAGGAATTTGGCTTCCAATCCTGCCTCAGATGCTTATTAGCTGTGTGATCCTTCCTATGTCATTCATCTCTCAGTCTTAGTTTCCCCATCTATAAAATGGGATGGTAACAGCACCCACTTCACAGGATTCTTATGAGGATAAAATGAGACTGCATACACATGTGTATAATATAAATACATATAAATAGCCACAGGGTTGCTATGAGGATAGAATGAGATTATTTACATACATACAATGTAACACATGTATACACACATATATTATATAACATATGTATATACACACACATAATATGATATACACATATATGTATATACATACATTATATAAACATACATAATGAGATTATATACATATACACATGCATACATATAGAAATATAACTGTACATATATGCACAGATATATACATTTGTGTGTATATGCATATATGTGTATCTTACCATATACATATCATAAACATGTGAGAGAGAACCTCAAAGACAGAAAGTCGTGCCTCTGACTGGCTCTGTGACTCCCGGACAAATCGTTCCACTTTCCTACAGTTTAGACAGTTTTATATAGCTATACATTGCAGAGAAGGTGCCAATCTGACTTGGCAGAGAGTTTCTTCACTGTGGAGTTCTGTAGCCCAATGAAATCACAGCTCTAGCTCCCCTCTCCCTGCTGGACTAGGTGACCACTCAATCTCCTTCCGGCCCTCAACCTGTGACCTGTCTAGAGGGGCTGGTCCCAGGCAAAATCAGAGTTGAAGACGATCTAGCTGATCACCTTGGCATAGATGATAAGATTTGGAGGGAAAGCATTGTAGAAACTATGTATCCCCACCTCTCTATTTTCTGCTGGAGGAAGATGAGCCCTGGAGATGGGAAATAAATTGCCCAAAATCACAGAGAGAAAAAAAAAAAAGATATGGCTTACTATGATCTGACTCCAGATTCAGCTCTGTTTCCTTTATGTATGCCATGCTCTCCCATTTCTGGTAAGTGGTTTATGGGGGAATTTGTGCACTGAATTCTTTGAAGTGGGGAGTTTTCTGTAGAGCATTCACATTTTGAACGTTCCAAACATGGAGCTCGCCTCTCTGACTAGGTCACAGGAGCGCTGAGGGCGTAATGTGACCACAAAGTGGCATCTAAATTATTCTGAAATTGAGATGGTATCCTGGTACATCTCTTCCTTCTTTATATGCCCTGCCAGCATACATATACCCTCATGCTCTAACCAAATTCTACGAGGAGGAGGTAAGGCCTGATGGTAGGGGGAGGAGTGCTGTAGAAGCAACCTGGAGATCTATACTCCGCTACTGGGTCCACCATGATGGACCCAGCTGTGGGATATTGGGCTAGTCACTTCTCTCATGATCTCAGTTTCCTCATCTGTAAAATAAAGTTGTTGGGCTGGGTGGCTTCCATCTATAAGATGGTTTCTCTCCAAATTTCTACTAGAGTGGAAGAAACTTCCTAGTGGTGCTGACCTAATTCTTTTAGCTTCGTTCGTGTTTTTCAGAAAGTCTTTCCTTTAATGTCTTTAAGGTACCGCAGTGCCTGGAACATAGTAAGCACTTAATAAATGCATATTGCCTTGTTGACCACCAGGTATGGAGTTAGGAACCCTATGCTCTTTCATTCTGTAAGAATATGAAGTCATTTTATCAAAGCACCACTAGGTGGCACAAGCCACACATCCAAATGGATATTTTGGTAAACTGATGTCATTTAGGGAACCTAAGTTTTCATAACTTGTTGGACAGAATGCTGAATATGCCCCACCCAGAACTGGTGCCCCTTCACCCTTATTCTCACCCCTGATTTCCTTTCAATACTGGCTTAGGCTTGCTCCAGCACCCCAAGGGTGTTGGTCAGATTTCTTGGGTTTTGAAGCCAGGAGGTTGGGATGACTCAACAGAGGTCAGGTCCTTGGAGGCTAATAACAGGTTTAATTCAGTCTAGACAACCCAGCCACACCCTGCAGTGGTGTTGAGTACTTCAGTCACCCCAGCTAGTTTTAGAGCCTTTTGGAACTAAATATAGATAAGTCAAGACCTACAGGAACATTTTCAGACCCAGTCTGGAGCAGGCCTACATGGCTGGCACAATCTATTCTAAGGAAACAGCTGGGATAAGGGTGAAAGGAAAGGAGCAAACATTTATTAAGCAGCTACTGTGTGCCAAGCTCTATGCTTGTATAGAGCTCATAGTATGCAAATATCAGTTCATTTGACCTTCATAAGAACTCTAGGAGGTGTCCTTGACAAATGAACCTGACAATGACATTTCCATTTCTTATTAAAAATTTTTAACCCTCTCAATTATCTGAAAAAGAAGTTCTATTGATGCCTTTTGTTTTTACATCACATTCATTTCTAATTCTCCTTCCTTCCTCTCTATTACCCAACAAGCCTTCCCTTTGTAACAAAGATTAAAAAAAAAAAAAAACCCTCAACTCTCAACAGCTCGGCAAACTACCACATTTAACATTATGTGCAACAAAAAAACCTCAACTCTCAAATAACTTAGCGAAACTACCACATTTAACATTATATGCAAAATATTCCATACCATAATCTCTCTCCTCTCAAAGGAAAGGAAGGAGGTGCATTGTTTCATCTCTTTCAGGCCAAGATTGGCTCTTATGTCATATAATATAATTTAGTTTTGAGGGCTTTTTATTCCTTCTTTTTATATTTGTTGTAATCATTTCATTTTCTTTTCTTATTTTGATTCTGCTTACTTCTGCTCATCTTACTATTCATCTGTTCATATATCTTCTCATGTTTCTCAGAATTCCTTATGTTGCTTTATATGGTGCAATCCTATTCTATTATATTCATGCACCAGAGTTATCCATTCTCCAATTGTTGGGTTCCCACTTCCCACTTTGCTTTTCTACTTCTTTGCTACCACAAAAAGTGCTGCCATGAATATTTTCGTGTCTATGGGACCTTTATTTCTCTCTTTTATCTTTCTGGAGTCATATACGTGGCACTGGGATCTCTGGATTTAAGAGTATGGAGATTTTAGTCATTTTTTTCCCCCACATAATTCCAAATCATTTTCCAGAATGGCTGGACTAATTCATGGCCCCACTAACAGAATAAGAGCATGCCTGTCTTCCTGCAGTGACTTCAGCGTTGACCATTTCAGTTTTTTTGTCATTATTGCCACTTCTTTGGAGGTAATATGACACATAAAGTTGTTTTGATTCGCATTTATCTTATTATTAGCGATCTGGAGTCAGCTTTCAAGGGGTTGTGAATTGTTTGCAATTCTTATTTTGAAAAAGTGTTTGCTCATATTTTTTGGCCACTCATCTGTTGAGGAATGAATGGCTCCTGATCTTATATATTCTATTAATTCTGTGTCAAATGTGGTAGTTTTACTGAGCTGTTCAGAGTTGAGGGTTTTTTTTTTTATCTTTGTTACATAGGTAAGGCTTGCTGGGTAGTACAGAGGAAGGGGGGAGATTTAGAAATGAATGTGATATAAAAATAAAAGGCATCAATAAACTTCTTTTTAGCATAATTTAAAGGGTTAAAAAAATTAGTCCAATTTGGCAGCAATCTTTATCAGAGATATTTGATCCAAAGATTTTTCCCAATCTATAGCTTCTTTTTTATCTTAGTAAAATTTATTTTCTTTGTGCAAAAGGTACTTCCTTTTTTCAACATTGACCTAAGATCCTGACCTCAGACAACTATGGAAATTATTTGGCCCAATATCGTTTCTAGTTCTAATCACCCAATTACAGGTTTTTCAAATCAGAGACCATCCAATACGACATCTTAGATTTTCCATAAATCCATCCTATTTTTTCTAGACCTTTAGGAAACTGTACTCCATCTCTAATGAAATGTGACCCTCTAGATTATTTTCCCTCCCATTTTTCTCCTCCCCTCCCCATTCAATCCAGTGAATGACATGAAGAATGCTGCTCCATGTATTGCTAGCTATGTGCTCTTTGATCAGAAAGATGAAGTCATGAAACGGAATCTGATTTACTATGAGTAACAGAGACAAGTGGGGCCTCACAGATGAGCATTTCCAGCCCAGAACAGTAAGCTGTTTTCTGTTTTTATTTCTTGAGTAGATTTTTATTTCTTTTAGTACATTTTTTGTCTTTTGTTTTTACCACATCTACATTTCCCCTCTTCCTCCCAGAGACCAAGAAAAAGAGAGTAGGAAGGGAATTCTGGGGGAAGGTTTACTAAGTTATACACTGAAAAGATATTCTATGCCATGTACCTGTAGTCCCTCATTTCTGCAAAGAAGCCAAGTTAGTGCCTTCTCATCTCTTGCCTTTGGGGCCATGCTTGATCAGACAACTAAGTTTAATGGGCATATTACTTACAAATCATTTCCCTATTCCCCCTTCCATTTAGTATCTACTATGTACCAAAGCACTTTACAAATAATATGTCATTTGAGCCTTACAACAACCCTGGGAGGTAGGTGCTATTATAACTTTCACTCTAGGAAACTGAGGCAAGCAGAGGTTAGCTGACTTTTCCAGGGTCACACAGCTAGTAAGAACTCAGGTCTTAATGACTCTAGGCCCAGCATTCTATCCATTGTGCTTGCTATCTGACTCTGTAATTTCTCTCCATGAAAAAAAAAAAAAAAACAACTAAAAGATTAGTGAGGAGGGGAGATATAAACAACAATGCTACTTGCTGCTACTGTGGCTGTGTAAGACCAACAACACCAGCACACAGGAGGGCTGCTAGCACAGGTTCTTTGATCTGTTTGTCTAAGGAAAGCAATTTTAAGCGGTTTACAATCTCTCTTTAACTAAAGATTTAACTAAAGATAAACTAAAATACTATATATATATGTATATATATATGTAAAGTGAGCTCCCTGAACTTCAGATAAAATACAAACAGAGAAAATATAAACAGAACAAATAACATATATCAACAGACAGGCTTCTAGCTATCTGACCAAAGCTATACATATATAGTTACCAGAGAGAGAAGCACCAACATCTAGGTTTTCAAAGGTGGGGGGTGATCCTTAACAGCTACGCAGTCTCCACACCAACACTCTTCCAATGAGTGTGCTCCCAAAGAAAAACCTCTTCTCTCACAGTTCTGAGAGTTCTAGCTTAACAGCTACCCTTAGAGTATACATACCCTTTTTCAGGGCCTGAGCACTTTACTCCTCTCAAGGGCTTCACAATTCTCGTGACCTAATTAGCAAAAGGGTGTGGAACTTCCTACATCAAAGGCAAGGCTCACTCAAAGGTACTTGATTGCCTTAGTCCTGAGAAGCACTCCAAAAGAAGAAACAATAAAAAGGCCCACTTTGCTTGCCCTTACATCATGACCTTCCAGGATCCTTGGCCTTTCAATCTAAATGGCCGTGGATCCTGGAACAAATAGAGGCGCTATACTTTGTGACCCCATCACATAATAACTTATTAGCAAGATGGCCATCTAGTCTTAAATAAAGCATATCATTCAGTATATCTTATAGCATTTCTCAGAATACCCACACAGCATATATCATTCTTTAATAAACTAAACCATAACATTCATAGCAACATCCTTAAACAAAACATCATTCAGTAGCATTCACAAGCAGGGGGTCCCAGGCCATGGTCTTCCCTAGCACAACATATCATCCTTAAGGGGTGGCAGAAAATACAAACACAATCCACCCCTGCACAATTAAGCTTAGGTTTAGATTCACGCCTGCAATAAGACACACTCCCAACAGAATAATATTTTTATTGAAAGATGGGGAAATGCTATATTGGACCCAGAACCACATTAATCAACAATTCCCAATAACACAGTTAATACAGCGACAACAACAAAGACACAGACAACATAGAAGCTTCACTGTTCAGTGGGACTCCAGAACCCAAGGTTTCTTCAAAGCTGGGGAATCTCTAATTTCCAGCTCTTCAGGGCCCTGAGTGGGAGAAATCCCAGGCAAAGTGTCTTCTCCATGGGTGAGAGTTCAATGTGACTCACCCACATGGAGATTTATATAGGGTGCTGAACAAAGAAAGCTCACTGCTAACTGTCCAGATGTTTCCCGCCAGAGAGGGGAACCACCCCCCTCAGGGGGGACTCTTGCAAGACATTTCGTTCTTAAGAACTGGCTAGGTTCTTAGAAGGCAGTGTCTCAGTAATGTTTATTGTTCTTCGTTTAGGGCTTA
The DNA here is from genome assembly GCA_028646595.1 of Phalanger gymnotis. Classification (NCBI taxonomy): domain Eukaryota; kingdom Metazoa; phylum Chordata; class Mammalia; order Diprotodontia; family Phalangeridae; genus Phalanger; species Phalanger gymnotis. Next base: position 35,798,916 of record CM053623.1, on the reverse strand, counting down.
TCACATCTCCAAGCTGGAGAGTCCAAAGGTTTGTTGAAGGGAGAGGGAGCTCATGCAGAGGACAACCTGATGCATGTGTGATGGGCTTACATTGTAATATGAATGATTTATCATTCAACCCCTACATCACAGAAAGTTACAATCTCCTCAGTCAATACAAAATGTCCAAGTAAAGTAGTTCTTGGGAGTGTGTCCTTTTCCCCACACTGCCTTTCAGAGCTCTTCCTGGCACCCTCAGGTACCAGTATGCTATAATTATCAAAGTCCCAATGCAAACAAAAAAGTCCCAATAAAGTTTTTTTGCAGGTGTGTTCTCCCCACACTGCTCCAGCCCCCTCTTCCAAGTCCTGAGAGGCAGCTGGGCAACAAATTCAATAGTGTGGGTCCTAGGGAGTCCATGGCACTTCCTCTCATCCACCATAGACAACTCCACCACTCCTCTGGGTACCAAACAACCATCCCAGGAGAAGGCAATGAAAAAAGCATACTCTGTGCCTTGCTGCAAAGTTTTTATTTTGCCCTGGGGCTGAATTCTGAGCTCCTGGGTTTCTTGTCCTCCAGCAGGAGCTAGCCACTCCTGGCCTCTGCCTGAGTCTTGATGTAGGCAGCTCTCAGTTCCTGCTCTCACCTTTCCAAAGTTCTCACTCGGCAGTTCTCCTCTCTGCTTTTTCTTTCACCTCACCAACCCTTCCTGCTGATTCTGTACAAAGGCAGTTCTCTGCTCTTGCTCCATGGCTCCACATAATCATAGTTACCACAACTGGGAAACAATGAAGAAGTATTCCAGGCCCCAAACTTTCCTTTTAATTTGTAGATCCTATTGACCACACCATTTTGTAACAACAGTGCTACTCGCTATTACTGTGGCTGTGTAAAACCAACAACACCAGCACACAGGAAGGCTACTAGCACAGGTTCTTTGATTTGCTTTTCTAAGAAAGCAACTTTAAGGGGTTTACAATCTCACTTTAATTAAACAGACATATAACATTCACTTAGTTCAGGGGAAAAGTCAGCACCCTGAAATTCAGACAAAATACAAACAGAAATTACAAACAGAAAATATGAATGTTGCAAATAACACAAATCAACAGACAAGCTTCTAGCTGTCTGACCAAAGCTATATATACATAGGTACCAGAGAAAGAAGTACCAACATCTGGGTTTTCAAAGCGGGGCGGGGCTCCTTGACAAGTACCCAGAGTCTCCACACCAACACTCTTCTAATGACTGTGCCCCCAAAGCAAAACCTTTCCTCCCATAGTTCTGAGAGTTCTAGCTTAACTGCCCTCAGAATATATATACTTTTTTTCAGGACCCAAGGGCTTCACACCTCTCATGGGCTTCACATCTCTTGTGGGCTTCACACCTCTTGTGACCTAATTAGCAAAAGGGTGTGGGCCTTCCTACAAAAAAAGGCAAGACTCACTCAAAGGCACTTGATTGCCTTAGTCCGGAGATACACTCCAAAAGATAAAAGATAAAAGTCCCACTTTGTTTGACCTTACAGGAGGGTAAGGAAGGTAGTATTTAACCCAGTATTCAAAATCTTCCATTACCTGCATGCCCTTCTCTACTCTAACCCCTGACTCTACAAACTTATCTCTTTAATATAGTTTCTGTGTTCCAGATAGACTAGTCTATCTGTGATTCTTTTATTAAAACATGTAACTTTTATTTTAATTTTTCTTAATTATAAAGTACTACTTTCATCATTATAGTATTGTTGTTATAGTATATATAAATTGTTGTGATTTCTAGTTTAAAAATGGAAGGAATTATTTGAAATAAAATAGAATTGATTGGCAAAAAAAAGTGCTACTTTCCTGCTTCCCACCCTCTTGTCATTTGGGGGGAAAAGAGAAAAGAAAAATAAAACTCTCATCATGAATAAGCAGTCAGTTTATAGCCATGTTAAACTTTATTTTCTTTTTTTACTTTCCCTCCCTTCTACCGCTCCAACTAGAAGGAAAAAAAAAAGATAAACAAATACATAGAATGAAGCCAAACAAATTCCTGTTTGGCCACATCCAAAAATTGTATCTCATTCATTGTTTGCAAATGCAGTATGATCCCTGTTCCAAGTCACCTTCAGGTGCTTCTGAACTTAGAGCTGATGAGAGCAAACTCCTTCCCCCAGAACACAAAACAACCAGGATCCAAGGGTTTCTTTAGGAAAAGTTCTAGTCTTTTCATGACTGAACAAGTAAAGAATTTCAGCTGATGGTGTTGGGGGTATTTGCAGTGGAAATCTTTGTTTGATCAAAGAAGATGTCTTTGAAGAAACAATACAGCTCAGTGTCCTCGTCCCCAAAAAAGAGAAGCATGTGGCCATGGGGCCAGAACCTCTTGAATGAATGCTTGTCATTTTCATGCTTCTTGCCAGTATTCTCAAGGAAGAACTGTCTCTCTGAGTTAAAACAGTGGCTTTTTGCCCAAGGATCATACCAGCCATTGGCCTTAGCCTCCAGTCTTCTCTCTTTCCAGACATACAGATGGGCCTCAGTGGCTCTCTCCTAAATCTGCCCGTCCTTAATCAATGCAACTCACTAGGCATCTCTGATCTTCAGTTTCCTCAACTGTAAAATGCCTACTGTGTGCCCCGTAAAACAGGGATAAAGCTTATGCAAAGTGCTGTGAGAGTCTTACAATGCAATTTAATGCTTTATATAATTACTGACCACATCTATTCCTTTTTTTTCTCCTCTATCTTTGTCTCCTTTTTTTCTGTCCTCTTTTCTTTTCTCTCTTCTTCTTTCCATTTGTTACCCTCCTTATTCTCTTCCTCACCTATACCTCAGACCTGCACATTGGTTCCCAGTGGTGTGCAGTAGGTGCTTAATATGTGCTTATTGATTGATTAATGAGGCAAAGGCCATGACAAAAGCTATACCCAAAGAAACTAGCATATTATCAACATTCAAATTTTCTTTATCTTAGGAATTATATATCCTTATTGCATTGTTTACCTTTTTTCTCTATAGAAAAAAGGCATTGGAGGCAGTTAGGTGGCACAGTAGATATAGAATACTGGAAATAGAGCCAGGAAGACTTGAATTTAAAATCTTGCCTCAGACACTTATTGTGTGACCCTGGGCAAGTCATTTAACCACAACTTGCCTCACTTTCCTCAACTGTAAAATGGAGACTGTAAGAGCACTACCTACCAGGGGGTTATTGTGAGAAAGAAGTGAGATAATATTTGTGAAGTGCTTAGTACAGTGCCTGGCAGATAATAGGTACTTAATAAATGCTTATTTCCTTGTTCCTTTCTCTTGATCTGTCTTTGATAACTTGTCCTGATTTGGAGACCAAATTGCTTGTTAGCAACTATTATTAAACAACTATTTGTGTAGAGCAATAGAATTTTAGAAGTCATCCAATTCAACCTCTTATTTATATCTGAGCATTCCAGATATATGCCCATCCAGCTTTTGTTTGGATCCTTCTGATAATGGGACATTCACTACTTCATGAAATAGCACATTCCATTTTTTTGTAGCTCTAATTGTTAGAAAGAATGGGAATCTGTTTCTATTTGTTCTAGCTCCCTCCCCTGGAACAACAGGGACTTAGAGATTATCTAGTTTAACCCAGTCATTTGACAAATCAATTCATTGACATGCATTTATTAAATGCCTACTGTGTATTTTGCACTGCACTAGGCAATGGAAACACATGTACAAACAATGAGATAATCCCTGCTGGCAAGTAGATTACATTCTAATGGAAAGACAAGTCCATATGTAAGTATATATAGAATGTTGTTGTTGAAAATGTTTTTTTCAGTCATATCCAGCTCTTCATGACCCCATTTGGAGTTTTCTCAGTTTCTCACTGGAGTGGTTTGCCATTTCTTTCTCCAGCTCATTTTACAGATGAGGAAACTGAGGCAAGCAGGGTGAAGAGACTTGCCCAGGGTCACACAGCTAGTAAACATCTGAGGCCAGATTTGAACTTGGGTCTTCCTGACTCTAGACCTGGTACTCTATCCACTGCACCACCTATGTATAGGGCTGTAATTCTTTACATCTAGAATAATTCCTATATAGAGGATACATGTACAGAAAACAAGTGTAAGTAGTTAATTACAATAGTTAAGTAGAATATCACTTATGAGGGGCACCCTAGCAGCTGGGGGGATCAGGAAGGGCTTTGTGTAGACATGGTGTTTGAGCTGTGCCAGAAGGAAGATGGCATCTGTATCCCCAGGACTGGCATAGCCTATGGAACATGGTTGATACTTGCCATCACCAACCTTGTCTCACTATGTTCTCTCTTCCTTCCCCAACAGGAAGCTGTTCTATACTTTAATGTTACCACAATCCAAAAGGAACTCTATGAGTTTGCTAAGGAAAACATCATGGATGATGATGAGGTGAGTTTTCAGTTCTGTTCAAGTCAATTAATATTTATTAAGCACCTATTGTGTGCTTAAGTCCTGGATCAACATAAAGTTTAGTAAAGGTATGGGTTCCTCTCCTTTCAGTGCTTACATTGGATTAGGGGATCTAGTAGAAATAAGTATAACATAACCAGCTCCAGGAACTTCTTCATCCTGCAAGATCACATCAACCCTGGTACTCATAACTCATCAGGACCTTCTGGACTACTTATCAGGGAACCTTCTGATTGGAGAGCAGAGCAGAGAGCTCCTCCCCAAACCTCCATTTAAAGTGGGCACTCAGCCCAGCCAATTTTTCATTTCTTCCTTGGCTGCCCTCCTTTGGAGTTCTCCATCAGGTCTCTTTATCAGCTATCCACCCCTCCCTTTTTCACATCCTTCTATGTGCTGTCTTCCCTTATTAGACTATAAGCTCCTTGAGGGCATGGACTGTCTTTTGTATTTTTATCAACAGTGCAGCACAGTGCCTGGCACATATTTGTTTGTTCATTTTCAGTCATGTCAGACTCTATGAGTCCATTTGGGATTTTCTTGGCAGAGATACTGGAATGATTTGCCATTTCTTTCTGCAGCTCATTTTACAGAAAAAGAAACGGAGGCAAACAGCATCAAGTGACTTGTCCAGGGTCATATACCTGGGAAGTGTCTGAAGCCAGATTTGAACACAGGAAAATGAGTCTTTCTGACTTCAGACCTGGCACTCTATCCACTGCACCACCTAGCTGTCCTTGGCACATAATAGCTGATTAATAAATGTTTCTTAACTGACTGACTGACAAATAGCATATAAGCACCTGCCAAATGAGATCCTAAAATGTGTTGGGGCGAGGAGAGGGGAGTGGGAGGGGTGTTCATTACTGACTGGTAGGATCAACAAGAGTCGGTAGAGGAGGAGGTCTTTGAGATAGTACACAAAGGATGAGTAGGAATTCCACAGGTGACAGATTTAGGTCAATGGGAAGAAAGTTATCCCAGGCATCAAAAACAACAGGAAAAGCACAGAGATGGGAGACTGGGGTGTCTGTATAGTGGACTACAGGTAGTCTAGTTTGTCTGAAAGAAGCCATGTGAAATAACATGAGAGAGATAGAGTTACGAGGGATGGTAGAGATCCTCCAATGCTAGTCTAAGGAGATGAATGTGTATTCAAAAGTCACTCAACTAGCATTTATTAAACACCTACTATGTGCTGGGTACTATGCCAAACAATGGAAATAGAAATATGAAAAAGAAAGACAGTTCCTGGGCTACAATGAAAAGCATAAAACAGTAAGATGTAAGGAGCCATTGAAAAGTTTTGAACTGAGGAGGAAGTGACCAGATCAGTACAGAAGGAGGAGAGCTATAGCAGCAGTTTGAGTAACGAATTGAAGGGGAGAGAAACCTACAAAGCCAGCATGGCTGTTGTGGAGGGTGGTGGGAGGAGAGGGGAGGGCCTGCATTAGCTATGTAGCCAAATCCCATAATCTTCTGGAGATGAGTTTCCTCACCTGTAAAACAAAGATCATCCTTGTACTGCCCATCTCACAGGGTGATGAGGAAAAATGGTTTATGAATGTAAGTTACCGAAAGGAATTATTTTCCCATTTGATTAAAGTTATTGCGATGCTGAATTTTCCCTGTATATGAAATGTGCAGAAGCCTAGAAAAGAAATCAGGGGTTTCTGAGTGTTTTTATGAAAGGATAATCTTAAAACAAAAAAGGACAAGTGTAAGAAATGGAAGCCAAAGTCATACGTTTCCCGAGGGAAGATTTGTGGTTTCCTCAGCATGTGAAACTAGATGTCTATGGGGATACACAGGCCACAGTCTATATGGTTGTTAAAAATACACTTAGCACAGAGATTTAGGTATCAAAGACAATTTATTATTGAGGAATCCAAAGGAGTTGGGCTTACGTTCCTAGCCAGGAGCAGGCTTCATTCTTCTTTAGGAAGAGGAAGCAATGAATACAGAAGTGAGAGCAGCTTTATAGTGTTAATTCAACACAGCATCAGCACAGTACCTCCTTTCAGAGAATGGATTGGTCTATTCACCTTCCAGGTTACAATCTTCCCTATACACCCCTTACATGCTGCTCCTCGGTATGTTCCCCCCACCCCCAACATATGTCCCATGTTCAAAAATGGCAGAAAACTCCTCTCTGTAGGGGTGTAAAGTAATATTCAATTAGACAATTAAGCATACTAAGTAGCAATTTGACCCAGTTCTCTCTTCAACTCTGACTGTTATCTGGCTAGTTTGAACGAGTTCTCCCAATATACTGGGTTTTTGGTTTTCACAAAACCACTAGTTGTTTTCTGATTGGCCGCCCCAACTGCCTTAGTTAATTTTTACTTCCTTGCTCATTTAAGCTAACATTTAATTAATTATTCTGTGGAAATGCAACTTTTTTAAATCTCTCACAATCATCTTTTTTACTTTGTAAAAACAGTGAATTTTAAGTATTTGTGTTTGTTAAGTTGTTTCAGTAATGTCCTACTCTTTGTGACCTCATTTGGGGTTTTCTTAGTAAAGACACTGGAGTAGTTTGCCATTTCCTTCTCCAGTTCATTTTATAGATGAGGAAAATGAGACAAACAGGGTTAAGTGACTTTCCCAGGGTCACTTGCTAGTAAGTGTCTAAGGAGGCTAGATCTGAACTCAGGAAAATGAGTCTTCCTAACTTCAGGCCTGGCACTCTATCTACTGCACCACTTAGCTGCTTTGAATTTTAAACTACAGTAGCATTTTAAAAATGCTCAGATAGTTTATTTCCCTCCATTTTTTGTGAGCTTGAATCATTGTCTTTTCTTCTGTAAATTGTGTCCGGTTCCCTTTAGCAATTCTAGAGAATCCCTGGGAATTTGGGGTTAGGTGACTCCTATGATGTGAGCTTGTTCCCCTTCCCAATTTGTTGAAAAAGACCAGAGAGCAAGAAAATTGGAATGGACCTAGGGGCCATCTTGTCCAGCCTCTTTCATTTTACAGTTGAGGAAACTGAGGCCCAGAGAAGTTATATGATTCACTCAAGGTCACATAAATAGTAAGTGGCAAAGGCAGGATTAAACCCAGTTCTGTTGATGCCATATCTAGGACTCTTCCTCAGCAAATTCTTCTGAAGGCTTTACACTGTATGAGATTCTTGGAGAAATGCCGAGTGTAGATAAGACACAATTCTTTTCCTTCACAGGTAACTATATGTTGAAGAAAAAGATTAATATCATACTTCGCAATTTAGGAACAAGGCTGTCAGAAACAATTTAATTTAATTTAACATTAACTTAATATTCAAGCTTTTTTTGGTGTAGAGATGTTAATTAGTAAATATTAAGTACCTACTACGTGCCAGGCACCGTTAAGTGCTAGGAACACAAAGAAAGGTAAAAAGACAGTCCCGATTCTCAAGGAGTTCAAAGTCTAGTGGAAGGAAAGGGAGGGGAAAGTTTTTCTGACTCCAGGTTCAATGCTTGATGCACTGTTACACCTAGCTGCCTTGACTGCTCCTCTGTTCTTTCCACTGGGCAGAACTGCCTTAATTTTGTGATATTGCTTCAATGAATAGGAGAAAGATAAGATGGTATCTTTAAAGAGCAGTAGGGTCAAATGAAGGAGATTAGCTTGGTTGTTTGGATTTCTTTTTGCTTTTGTGAATGCTTTTCCCATGACAAAGGAGACCTGCTTCGATATTTGAAGGCAGAAGGGAAAGATTTGGTAGAGAAGGAAAAAAATAGATTGAAGATGCTAGTGACACAAAGAATTACTGAATTTTAGATCTGGAAGGGACCTCAGCAGCCCATCCTTTCTTAAACTAGAATCTCCACTACATTATTGCTATCAAGTGATCATCTGGTCATCGGTCAAGGAACTTCACTAAGGAAATTCCATCACCTCCCCAGGCATCTCATTCCACTTTTATATAACTCTCTGGGGTCGAGCAGGATAAATCACCTCATACTCTGTGAAACTAAGACTTGCTTGTTTAGACCATGCAAACTTGGCCCACAAAAGGTTAGGGCTCCACTGTTTGGTTAGTGAATGGGGGCTAACATTTTCCCCTGGAACATTTTTAGACTTTGATTTAGCCAGAGAGAGAACATGCCGGGTTCTGACTATCCACTGGATATTTGGGGTTGAACTCTAAATGTTAAGAAACCAACACTTTGTTCGCAAATTCCCCAGAGCTCAAGTCCACACCTTGGTACTCTTCGGAACTCAACATGCTCCCCCCACACTGAACCTGGCCCAGGTTCCCACAACATCCAGCTGACGCCATGACTCTGTGTGGTTGGATGGGTCTGTCATGTCCGACTCTCCTAGTCCTTTTAAGAGGTGTTCACTCACCTAAAAAATGTTGATGGAGTTTTCAGCTTTGTACCCTTAGAGCCAGCTTGGCAGAAATAAGATGTTAAACACAGTGAAATGTCTTTATAACATTTTCCAGGCAACTAAGATTTTTTTGTCTTTCTACATCTTGGAATGAGATATCCTGGAAAACCTTAACTGGAGTTAGCTTTATGGGCCTCTTGGCTGGGAAGAAAAAAAATTAAATTGGCTGTTCTAGGCAGGAAAATGTTATTAGGAAGTTTCACAGTGATTATAAGTCACAGTAGGAAGTTGTAGCTAGGTCTGCCATCTTACGGATTTCTAAGATTCCAATTCCATGGGAATCATTGCCCTGAAGGAGTGGAAGGGTGTTACAAACAATTTGTTGTTGTGGTTGTTATTTTTTAAATCTGTCTTTTACTAGTTCAGTTGTGACTTGAAATAGAGCAGAGGAAATGACATACAGAGAAAACATGTTTGGGTAATTTCTTGTTTGCATGAGTCATAAATTATGGCCAAGTAAAATGTTCTCTGAGTTAGTAAATGGGAGCATGCATTCCAGATGTAAATTTCCAATTTCATGAAAAGTATGTGGAAATTCTACAAGCTTTCACATGGATATGGTCATTCCTTTTGTTTCATTTTGTTTTTTTAAGCCGTACCTTGTTATCCACTGTGGATCCTTCAGACCTCTTCTGATAGCGTGTCAAACCCAATTCTTCTGGTTTGTGTCATAAAGAAAACAAATACCACTGACTTGTTTTATAAGAGATGTTTCCTTACAAATGTGTAGTCCTTCATGACACATAATTTGAATTAGCAGTAGGTTTGAAATGCATCCAAAATCTTTTTTTTTTTAAAGTTCAGACTTTGGTTGGAAGCAGGAGCATTATTTGGGCAATGGTTAGGCTGGTCAGACAGTTTCCTTTGTGTGGGGATAGTATTCATCATGATAAACTGTATAATGAACTAAAACTTCTAACACTTGGACAGACTGGGGGCAGCTTGGTGAAGAACAAACACCAAGCCTAGTTCTATCTCAGGAATCATTACACTTACAAACATGGACAGAATCTCTCTCTCTTTGTCTCTCTGTCCTCTATTGTTGTTGTTGTCTCTCTTCCCTCTCTGTCTTCTCCTTCATCATCATCTTCTCTTCTCTCTCTCTCCTCTCTGCTTCTTGTTTTTGTTTTTCTTGCTCTTCTCTCTGTCTTCTTCTTGGTGTTCTCTCTGTCTGTCTGTCTGTCTCTCTGTCTCTTTCTGTATCTCTGTTTCTTTCTGTCTTTCTGTCTCTGTCTCTCTGCCTCTGTTTCTCTCTCTGTCTCTGTCTCTCTGTCTCTCTGTCTCTGTCTCTCTCTCTCTCTCTGTCTTTCCTCCCCCCCACCCCTCTTTCCACAAAGAGCATTGTTCAGTTTTCATTTGCGAGGGAGAGTCAATAACTTAGGTCATCTGAGACAAGTCTTCAAAATACTTAGTTTCAAAAACATGACCAAAGAGGTTGCTACTTTAGATTGCAACAACGATGAAAATGGCATCTTCAGACGGAAGTGCATGTCTGTAGTAAAGTAGACTTTGTAGATACATAGTATTGGTCATATTGTTGACATTTAGGGGTGCTGGGAAATAGTGACACACTGGGTCCTGCATGAAAGAATTTAACCCAAGCTTTCTTTCAGCCAAAGTAAAACAAAGGTTATTAAAGATCCACCATATTGGGTAGATTCTTGAGGAGTCTGAGCGTTTGTATCTCTAATGCCAGTAGGCCAGATTGAACCTTGAGCCTTTGTAATGCTAATGTAAGCAGGCTAAACAGAATCTGAGCACTTTCATAGAAACAAGATGGACCTTGTACAAGAACAACTGAGGGAGGAATCCAGGGGTGGCCAAGTAGTCTGGGAGTTCCAGGGATGGTCTCGATGGGAGTGGTCAGTAGCTTGGGGTGAGCTGAGGTCGAATCTTGGGAAGATCTTGATGGAAATGACCAGTGTCTAGGTGTGAGAGATTAGTAAAAGTTAGGAAAAGTTACATTTCCGCAGAATAATTAATGCAGTGTCAGCTTGAACAAAGAAGGGAATAAAAATTAATTAGGGAAGATGGACCCAGCCAATGAAAGAATAGCTAGTGGCTCTCTGAAAACCACAGACTCTGTATACAAGCAAAACTGGTCTAAACCGGCCAGATAATGATCAGGGTTGAAGAGAGAAGTGGGTCAAATGGCTACCATGCGTGCTTAATTGGCTCATTGAATATTACCTTACACACCCACATGGAGGAGTTTTCTGCCATTTTTGAACATGGGACGTATGTTGAGGGGAGGGACATACCAAGGAGTTCCATGTGAGGGATGGGTATATAGGGAAGATTGTAACACAGAAGGGAGTGGACCAATTCCTTCTCTGAAGGGGGTACTGAGCTGATGGTGCATCAATCATCAGTCTAACAGAATAAAGCTGCTCTCCCTCCTGTATTCCTCACTCCCTCTTCCTAAAGAAGGCAGACTCTGCTTCTGGCCAGGAACGTTTCCAACTCTTTTGGATTCTTCTAAAATAAATTGTTCTTAATACCTGAATTGTAGCGTCAAGCATATTACTAACACTGGGGTGACTAGAGGTATGACCTTAATGGGAATGACCAGTATCCTGGGGTGACTAGAGATGGAATCTAAGGAGAACCTTGATGGGAGAGGCCAGTAGCCTGGAGAATGGGATTAAGGATGGGACATCGCTGAACAGAGATTTGGACATAGTGATAAAGAAAGTCTTACAGCCTCAAGGGAACACCAGATCAAGCGGGGAAATCCAAAGAGATTTCAAAATGGGGTTTTCCTGGGCCCTTTAGACAAATGGGACCTAAACTCTTTTAGGGTAAGGGACAAAGGTCTTTGCTTAGGCAGCTACCCCATCAATGTCGGTTTGGCTCCAGCCTCTTTCTGGACTGATCTCTCATACTCTGTTACAGCCATACTAGTTGCTTCCCAAGTTTGCTCCATTCCATCTCCCAGGCTGTCACTTTGGAATGCTCCCTCATTCCATGCAGGGCTCTGACTAACTCGGTTCAAGTGCTACCTCCTATACAAGACCTTTGGTGATCCTGTCAGTATCTCCCGTTAAAATTAATTTGTATTCGTCTCCGTCCTTGGCCCGGCAGCCCGTTTGCCTGCTCCCGCTGGCCGCCGCCGCCGCCGCCATGCTGCCCACCGCCCTGCTCCGCCGCTGCTGCACCGGTCTTCTGCGCCAAGCCCGCGTCCGGGCCCCTACGGCCTTTCCGGCCCGCGCCTACGCCGAGGCCGCTCTGGCCGCCGCCGCCGGCGTCCCTGGCCAGATGTCCTTCACCTTTGCCTCCCCGACGCAGGTGTATTTCAATGAGGCCAATGTCAAGCAGGTGGATGTCCCAATCCAGAGCGGGGCCTTTGGGATCCTCGCTGCCCACGTCCCCACCCTGCAGGTGCTGAAGCCCGGCGTGGTGACCGTGTACGCCGAGGATGGCACCACCACCAAGTATTTTGTGAGCAGTGGTTCTGTCACAGTGAATGCCGATTCCTCGGTGCAGCTGCTGGCAGAAGAAGCCGAGGCTCTGGACATGCTGGACGTGGCGGCTGTCAGATCCAACCTGGAAAAGGCACACTCAGACCTGTCGGGGGCATCAGATGAGGCAGCCCGGGCCGAGGTTCAGATCCGGATAGAAGCCAATGAAGCTATCGTGAAAGCGCTGCAATCGTGAGCTGGGGAGCCAAACCGTTGGAGTCCTCCAGAGATGGTATGGCCATTCTGCTCCGTGGTGCTCACCTTGAGCTGAAGAGACCAGGAAATACCCAGGAAGGAAGAGGATGCCTACCCCGCCCCCCATCCCCTTTCCTGCCTACCCTCCTGCCCTCCACCCCCAGATTAAAAACCGCAAGGGTTCTGGACTTTAAAAAAAAAATTAATTTGTATTCACCATGACATATACTTTGTAATCATGCCATAATAGAGAACTGATGGAATCAGGAAAACATGGGCACAAGTCTTCACATACTGGCTATGTGACTTTAGGCAAGTCACTTAAGCTCATAGTGCTGCCAAGTAACTCTTAAGCCCTAGATTGAAAAACAGGTATTGGCCTGCATTGGTAGAGGGAGTTTCTTTACTGAGATTTCATTATGCCAATGAAATTGCAGGTCTAGTTAAACGGAAGAAAAGAAATCCGAACACAAAAGCTTCCATTGACTTATCTATATTTCTGTTGTATCACCTCATTAAAATGCAAACTTCTTGAGGGCAAGAATTGTTTTATTTTTGTCTCTGTATCTCTAGTGCCTAGCATAGTACCTTATATATTTTTAATGCTTAATATTTACTATGTTATTCTCTATAGTGTGCTACTAAATGTTTAAAAACTGGCTTTCCTTAAAAAAAAAAAAGCATGCACAGCAAACTTTTAAGTTTAATCTGAATTATTGACATATTTTCCATCACTTTCTTAAGTCTAGACAATCAACGGAATAATAAATCAAATCAAGCTGTGATCTGTAGCATTTGCCAATTTCTGAGATGCAAATGCTCATATTGAACATCTAACAGTCTCTCCAGTCTGTGTGAGCTGGCTCCAACACATCTCTGACCAAAATCTGTTGGGTTTTTTTTGTGGTTGTTGTTGTTAAATGAATAGTCACCTATAGCAGAAAAATAGTAGAAGCAGAGGACTTGTATTAAATCTCAGTTCTTGTACTTACTCCCTGTGTTACCTTGGGCAAATCACTAGGCTTCTCTGGGCCTCAGTTTCTCAACTTATAAAATGAGGGTCTTGGGCTAGGTGAGCTCCAAGGTAGCTTCTAGTTCTAAATGTGTGATGGCTCCCTGATCTCCCGGCTTTAGCTACTTATCATAGGACCAGTGATGAGGTGATCTGGATTCTGGTTCCAGGACTGTGACCAGTCAGACCTTCAGAAAGTCATAAAACCTCATCTCCAGAATGAGGCAATTGGAACAAATCAAGTCTTTCCCAGCTCTATTACATGACTCTTTGAGATTACATTCATTTCCTGGGAATATGAAAACTCTCGCCACAAGGTGGACCATTTTCCTCTTGACACTTGCTTCATAATTTTGGGTGTGTATGTATGTATTTGGTCATCATATATATATTCACTGACCAGTAGCACTTTCAGCAGTTAGAAAAATGCAGTTGGTTGTCATAGAAAGAACATTAATCTCAGAATCAAGAGCCCCAATTTTGAAACCTAGCTCCAACAATTGTGATCCTAGCTAAGTCATTGAACCTTTATGCCTCAATGAGTTTCCTCCTCTCTAAATTGGACTTCATACTTCACAAGGATTTTTTCTTATGAGGAAAACATTTAACTTCTTTTAATATTTTAAAATAAAATGTTATTTATATCTTTTGATGTCACCTATATTTTCCAAGGCATCCTTGTCCTTTCCGATCTCAGAGAATCATTCCTTGTAACAAAGAAGAAAAAAGATTCAGCAAAACTAAACAACATATTGAAAAAAATCTGATATTATATGCAACATTTCCATACCCATGTGAGGCAGTACGGTATAGTGGATAGAGGGCTGGTCTCATAGCCAGGAAGACCAGGTTTTTTGAGTTGTGCCTTTGATATACCCTGAGCAAGTAACTTAGCTTCTTGGGACTCTAAGCAACTCTTTAAGACTATAACTTAAAAAAAAAAAAACAAAGGTGCTGATCTGTCTTCATAGATGGATTTTATTCACCCAAGAGGTTCCTCGTGCCAATGAAATCACAAGCCCTGTTCCAACCCATACTGCCGCCTTTGCAAAGAAGTGAGAGGCAGGATGGTGCCTTCTAACATGTCTTTGGGGCCAGACAAGATGATTATAATTTTCTATCATTCGGCAGGAAGGCATTTTATAAGTCTGAAAGCATCATGCAAATATGAACTGCTAGTATCATTTATAATATTATATTGGCTGTTCTCTTTCTGGATCTTGGAAGTAATCACTTATGGGTAGAGAAGGCAGAGGAAAGATAGGAGAAAGAGATCTGGAAATGCAGGGCACAATGTTCTAGGGCTTCCTGATGTGCCAAATCATGCATTTAATGTCTTGAATGGAGTTAAATTCCATGCTATGACATTTCATTAGATCTTCTGGACACCTTTATTAGATTGGATAGAGTTGAGCTGTGTTGAAATCAATTGAACTGAGTCAATAGTTCCCTGTTGCCCATTCTCTGGCTGAGTTCCATAGGAGTCTAGAGATTGGTCTGTTCACACACCTGGATACAAGTAGGAAAAAAGCGAGAGCCTTTGTTGCCTTCAAAACTCAGCTTCAGTGCCATCTTCTACATGCAGCTGTCCCTGATCTGTCTGTCCCTACTCCCCCGCCCCCGCCCCCACTTCGTTCCCCCAAATTATCTTAAATTTATTTTGTCTGTGTTTGGTATGCACTAACCTCTACCCGAGAGCAGACTTATGGCTGGAGGCTCTAATGGGTTTTTGTGGTTTCGGTTAAGGAAATTTACAAGCTGCATATTTCTGATTAGTAATTGATTATTTAAGCTTATGATGAAAGGAAACCCATCTGTCAAAACTAGCATCAATTTTTAACTGGTTATTTATGAGATATGGGGAGCACATACATCATTAGGAGCTACGTATTAAATCTGGGGGACACACGTGTCATTGCCAAACTACATCACTCAAGTCTTTATCTTCAGAAAAACAGCTTACATAACAACACTTCATCACAAAATGTAGACTTAAAACAAAATCATCCTAAATTAACATATTTATTCCCTTTCCATCCCACCCTATGGCTGCTATCTACTCCTGCAGTGATCTAGAATGAACTATACCTAAGATTACAATAATCATTAAAATCATCCATACAGCAATTCCAAACATGCATACTTTTTTTCATTCAGGATTAGAATAACCATGACACACAAGCATTGATGTCACATTAAGCATCAAAACATCTTTAAATAAGTCCTTAGTAGATCAGGAAAGATTTCTATTTGTGTTTTCCAGCTGTCCCATGGTTTCTCATAGCAAGTCTTCTGTAGGCCAAGAATGCTAAGCAAGTATGAGAAGGCGTAGTGCAGGTTTTAAGGGCAGCTGGGTGGCTCAGTGAATAGAATGCCAGGCCTGGAGTCATGAAGACTCATCCTCTTGAGTTTAAATGGGGCCTCAGATACTTACTAGCTGTGTGACCCTATGCAAATCACTTAACCTTGTTTGCCTCAGTTTTCTCATCTGTAAAATGGGCTGGAGAAGGAAATGACAAACCACTCCAGTATCTTTGCCAAGAAAACTCCAGATGGGGTCATGGAGAGTTGAGTTGGACATGACTGAAACTGAAATGACTGAATGACAATTGCAGATTTTTTATCTAGTACTAATAATAATCATGTCATTTATAATACATCTTTTCTTTTGCAAAAACCTGCCTGAATGTTTAAGCTCCTGTTCTACTTTTTGGTAATATTTAGGTAATTGTTGCTGTAATTTCATTAATGTCCTATTGTGTTTTAGTTAGTCAACAGGTTGTATCCCTGCTACTTCTATTGGAGTGTCTGAGAAAGGACGAGCATGTAGGTGCCTCTATGCTTGCAAGTCAGAGGGGGAGAAAGTGGGATTGTCCACTATCATACTGGCAGAGGAATGGCTAGACCTCAACATCCAGCCAGAGGGAGAAACCATGCTTGATTGCAAGTGGCTACAAGGGTGTTCTGAGAGATAATGTGTCAAATATGTATGCAATGACATACACACATAGTAGCACACCAGGTCAGGAAGGTACTGATGGCAAATGCCTGTGTCCAATTTTCTCGTATAGCCATTTCACTATAATCACAGTCTTTTTTTAAATGTTTGTATTATTCCTCCATCTGCTAATGTGATTCCACTTTGCTTCATATGATTTCTATTTAGTGTGAGCCAAAATGTATCCAACCTTATTTGTCATATTTCGTTAACCATGTCCTCCTTTCCCCATAAATCACTCATTTATTGTCCAATTGTAATTTCTTCATTTATCTGATCATATATGGCTATTCCATTAGATACTGCCCAAGAGTCAGTCTTTCTCTTTCATCTAGCTTCTCTAACCCTGTGCCTGGGTAGTATAGATAACACTGCATGTGAGTTTACCTAGTGTCTGTTTTCTTCTGATGTCTTCTTCCCTTCCTCTTGTCTACCAAGACTTTTATTCCTCTGAGGTACTTGGATATTACAGGGCCTTTGTCCAATAGTGATTTTGCTGCTTTGTTATTCATATCATCCTCCCAAAACACCCTTCCCCAATAGCAATAGTGTTTATAGAAGAAAGAGGTAAGTCTTCTTGGATGTAGCTGAGGAAGGCAGCGTCCTGAGGGATTCTACCATCTGATCGTTCAGCAATATAACAAGTATCAAGGACAAGTCACCATTTTTCTCCTCTCATTCCTCAAATTGCCTTTTCTTTCATTAACTGGATGATAAAAAAAATATATACTCGAATTTGCGAAATATCATTTAAATTATTCGTTACTGTTCATCCTATTTGCCTTTGTGCTGTAGAGACCCAGCCAGTATATTTTAAGTTTCTAGTAATTTTTTGGAGCTTTTGGTCTCTGGGGCTCCCTGTTATATCTGACTCTTCTCTTATTCTACTCTCCTAAGGCATACAGGGAGTACTAACCAGGTTCTCATCTTCCCCGGTCATTGACCTCTCTTACTCTTTCCTAGGTTTCTCGAAGGTCTACTGCAAGTGGATGAGTCCAACTCTGGCCTCAGTGTCTTAGAACTTTTGGCATTTCTTAATTTTAAAAAGCATGTTGATTGCTATTGCTGATTTATACCCATTGACTCATCCAAGCAAAGACAGGTCAAAAAAGTTAGCTTAGCCCTTGGGGATTTCTACATAGATGTCAGAGGCATTTGAGCCCTTGGGAAATCAAACATCTCATTTAGAAGTTTGGAAAGGGCTATAAAAAACGTTATCTAGAATGTACTGTTGGAACCAGGCTTGCATAGCTGAAATGAAATTCACTCCACTGTTAAATTGGGTAGCATATCACCCCATCTCTTCTCTGACACCACTCAGTACATTCCTCAACATCAGTCTTCTTCTTGATAGAATGGGTTCCCAGTGCCTTGGTGTTTCAGGCACAGCATCTGTAGGATTGAGGGTATTTTGTTGGGTGTCCCCTGACAAGATGAGAATTTAGGGTGAAGACACTCCAGCTGAAATCTCCATTTCTACCCAAACTCAGGAAGCCACTGATCTAATCTAGAAGGTAGGAAACAGAGTCGACCCATAAGGGACATATTTTAATCTCCAGCAGGAAATCTACTCAAGGGATTATTTAATTCATTACCCTCCCTCCCCTCTGTAATATCAATTAAGTTGGGACTTTTTTTTTTTACTGTTTTAGAATGATAAATTAAATGTCTTCAATTGAGCCTTACTAGGTGCAAAGCCCCAGACCCAAACCCTTATCTACTAGGTGCTAAGCCTATGTGGGTATGAAGCCCTCAGGGAGTTGCTAAGACCAGAGCCAACAATATGCACCTAAGTTCTTGTCACTCAGATGATATTTGATGACATCCAAAGACTGTATAAAAAGAGAAAACAGAGCTATTTGCTAGGGGCTCTGAGCCACAGGAGGAGTGGCACATGACTCTGGGTCAGCTGTTGTTATGAGCTCCCCGGCTCCTGAACTCAGGTGTTGGAATCTTGGTAACTATGAATTGTATTTGGTCTGTTTATAATGTGGGTTTGTAATTTGTTTGTATTTGCTCTGAAGTTCAGGGTGTTGGCTTTTCCCTCTGAACTAAGTGAATGATATATGTATGTGTTGGATTAAAGTAAGATTGTTAACCCCTTAACATTACTTTCCTTAGTAAAGCAGACCAGAAAGACCTGTGCTGGCAGTGTTCTTGTTTGTGGGCTTGTGTTGGCCTTTCACCCCCACAACAGCTGTTAGCCAAATTGTTGCAACACCCCCTCCAATTCTTTTTTGAATTGGATTCTTCCTAGTATTGAATAGTAGCCCAAAAGACACCAAACTAGGTGTTATACAGATAACTACAGTAACACCAGAATGTAGAAGAGTTTGAATGCTAGGCTATGAAGATTCAGATTTACTGGAAGGCAATAGGGAGTCATGGAAGGATTTTTAGGAGCAACTCAACTTGTTCAGTTGTGTCTGACTCTCTCTGACCTCATGGACCACAGCATGCCAGGCCCTCCTGTCCTCCCAAAGTCTGTCCAACCTCACGATCATTGCTTCCATGACATCATCTATCCATCTCATCCTCGGCCAACCCCATCTCCTTTTGACTTCAATCTTGCCCAACATCAGGGTCTTTTCCATTGAGTTTCATCTTCTCATTATGTGGTCAAAGTATTTAAGCTTCAGCTTCAGTATTTTTCTTTCCAAAGAATAGTTTGAATGACATGACTAGGCCTATGAAGTTAACCTTCAAGCAATGAATCATTTGCTCATACAAATAAATTGAATTGGTGACAAGAAGACAAATGAAACTGGAAAGCACATTCTTCTTGGCTCTGGATAATGACTGTCTTTCTCTTCATCCCCATCTGCAGGCCAGCTAAAGCTTTGACATGGGCCAATGGCTAGCTGTTAAACTCTTCCTAAAGTTGGCTACAGCAGATGCTTCACATTTTAGATTCTCTTGATCACTTGCTATAGGGAAGTGAACAGAAATGAGAGCCTATATTTCTGGAAACTGAAGTAGTTTACTACTATTTACCATTTCGGGTAAAATGCTTATGGGATTCGAGGACACAAAGTCATCATCCCTCAGTGGCCAGAGCCAGTCTTTGGTATTAGTTATTACCTAGAAAGACAATTAGATAGATTATAGAACTAGATCTCCAGTTGGGACAGAACTGAATCCCCACAGCTGGGGATGTGCAAAAGTTGCCCAAGCCATGGTGTCCATGACTAGTTTCCTAGACTCACTGACTCTTAGAGCTAGAAGGCATATTTGCAATCACCTAATCCAGTCTCCCTTCATTTTACATGTGAGAAGGGAAGTGAATTGCCCAAGTCACACAGTGTGAAAATGGTAGAGCAAGGATTCAAACCCAGGTCTCTTGGTTTCAAATTAGAGATGAGTGCTCAATTGCCATGGAAGCTAGAAAAAGTCCAAGGTACCTGTGTGACATCTCAGGCAAGTTACTTAAAGACTCAGTTTTCTCATCTGTAAAATGAGGGGCTTGGACTAGATGGCCTCTGAGGTCTTTTCCAGATTTAAATGTATAATCCTATGTGCACTTGAGTTAACGAAGATGACTATGGCATTCTGAGAGTTAAAAATGCTTGTGCATCAACATGATGATACAGCTATTAGGGCAAATAATTCTCCCTTTCTAAAAGCATGGGAAAGAGGCCCAGTAAATCAAAGATGGGGGAGGAGGTTGGAGGTAGGGGAGGTATTGGTTAAGAGCTCTCTATCCTGGAATCAGTTACAGGAAAAAAAAAAAAAAGCCTGTAAGTTTTCACATCAGGGAACAAACTTGCACTGGTGATCCTGGCTCACATCTTGTCCATGGGGACCAGAACTTCCCAAATCCATTGGCCTTCAGGGTAGTGTGAAACTGTTAGGTACGTGTAGAAGGAGGTTGTTTCCTTGGAATTAGCACTGAGAAAATATTTTTCTATCTCCTCTGTGCAGAATGCTTCTGAGGCTCAGATCCACATTCCACACCAAGAGTTGATGGCTTGCCATAGTAGGAGGCAGGGTGCATGGCTGATGATACAACTGTTTATTCTTAGCTCTACATTTGACAGCTTAGTGAATTTCTCCATCAGGTGACATTGAGGGGAGAGCAGACCTGGAGGCAGGGAGACTAATCCACTCACTAACCTGTAATGTTTCCATGTATACATGCATTCATGTGTGTATGTGTGTATGTGGAGTGTAGGGGCTAATCATCCTTGAGACCTAGAACATAGATAGATCCTGTACATTAGCCTTGGGGAGGGGTGGGAGGGAAGAGACCTAGCTCTCTAATTCCCCCACAAGGCAAATTCCAGGGCATCAAATCTCTCCTAAACTTTGACCCAGCCTACTTGCTGCCTCTGAAGGCCAAACTAGATCTGCCTCAGACCCTGTCGGGTATGGGCCTACCCAAGGGTGGACTCTGGGAATCAATGTGAGATGATCTTATAGGAACAAATGACATGTCAACCCTGAAGCCCCTGGTTGTTATTTTCTGCCTGAGAAGTTAGGGCAAAAGCAACTAACCTATCCAAGGGTAGGGAATAATCATTTATCTGTGTTAGAAAGAAAAAAAAACAGTAAATTTTTTAAATTAAAAATTTAATATCGCTTTCATTTTTCCCTTTGAACATTTTATTTTTCCCAATTACATTTTTTCTCTTTTTATTCATATCTTTTGCTTTTATATCCCCTTTATTTCCAAATATATTCCCCTTCCCTTCCCAATAGACCATTGCCTATAGAAAAGAATAAAAAAGTAGTTCAGTAAAACTGAGTCTGTCCATCTATGCAGTGCTCTTTACCCATAGTCCTTCGCCTCTGCAAAAAAAGAAAGGGAGGTGCATTTTCTCATTGTTTCTTTTAGGTAATTTTAGATACATAGCCTTGGATACATAACCTCAATTCTTTGTTTCTCTTATTTTTTGTTCTTCTCATTTACATTGTTGTCATGATTGTGTATATTGTTACATTGTTTCCTTGTTTCTGCTTACTTCACTCTGCATTAGTTCTGGTAAGTCTTTCCATGCTTCTGTGAACTCCTTATGTTCATTGTTTCTTATAGCACAGTAAGAATGCATTCCATCAGATTCATGTATTAGACTGAATGAAATGGACAGATGTTTGCATAGTCATTTGTACATTCAGTCTGAGAGACAGTTTGTCTCTCATTTTGGATGGAGAGTTGGGTAGAGCACTGGGCCTGGAATCAGGAAGACCTGACCTCAAATTTGACCTCAGACACTTACTAGCTATGTGACCCTGGTAAAGTCACTTAACCCTTTTTGCCTCAGTTTCCTCATCTGTAAAAACAAGCTAGAGAAGGAAATGACAAACCACTCCAGTATCTTTGCCAAGAAAACCCCCAAGAGTCAGACATTGCACATTGTGTCTGTGACTATAGGCCAGTTGCTTAACTTCTCAGTGTCTCAGTGGATTCTCCAAGGCTCTCAATTACAGTTAAGTTGCCCATCTGGGTCTGAATTGATGCAGGGAGTTTCCACACCAAGCTCGTAGATATTAAGTGATTTGTCCAGGGTCACACAGCTTGCCAAGGTTTAAGTTGAATAAACAGAGATTATGTGATTTGCCACAGCTATAAATGTCTGAGGTCAGATTTAAATTCAGTTGTTCTCGAATCAAGGCCCAGTGTTCTACCCACTGAGCCATCTAACTGCCCTCTGCCTTGAGCAAAGTAGGTATTTAGTCATTGTTTATTAAGTGGTGGCATGGTCACTCATGCACACACCAATTTCTCCTATTTATAAACAAGATAAATTCCTAGAAAGGACTGGGGATGTTTCTGCTCCCCATACTTGTAATTATGTATTATTTAAATGTTTCAAGAGGGCTGAGAGCCAAATAAACCTTCTTCCTGCACGATCTGGTCACTTCAAGGGCTGCAAATGCTTTTTTCTGCAGAGGCTCAGGGGCACGTGGGGTAATGCTTCACCCAGGAACAGAAGCTACTCCTTAACTAAGAGGAGCTGCCATCTTCATTTTCTTTCTGGGGTCCTCCAAAAGATCATATCAGTTCCCATGTAAACAATGCTTCAAGGTTTACAAAACATATTTTTCACTATTCATTCTTTTTTTGTTTGTTTTTAAATGGATAGAGCTGGGGTGGGGAACCTGTGGCCCTCTAGGTCCTCAAGTGCAAATTTGTTCTGTGCAGTTAGGATTCAGTCAAAGGGCTTGAGGGCTTAGAGAGCCACAGGTGGCCTTGAGGCCTCAGGTTCCGCACATGTGGGAAAGACAGAGGGCCTTGGGGTAGGCAGCAAGGCGATAAGGCAACGAGCACTTTTTGATAGCTTTTTTAAAATGGTTTTTAAAAAATTATTAAATTAAAATCATTAAGTGGTTTTTTAAAAAATATTTTATTTCCCAATTACGTGTAAAAAAATGGAGTTTCAAATTCTTTCCCTCCCTTCTTCCTCTTCCCCTTCATTAAGAAGGCAAGTACTTTGATATAAATTATACATATAGAGTCACACAAAACATATTTCCACATTAGTTATGCTGTGAAAGAAAATCACAGACCACCCCCCCTAAAAAAACCAAGAAAAATAAAGTAAAAGGGCTTACATTCTAATGATGAAAAGCAACACACAAATGGGAGAAATGAAAATGCCATTGTTGACCATGGGCATGATGTCCAGAAAGTCTGAAGGATATCTGAGGGGAGAATGTAGGTTGGTTGGGCTGATCCCCTCTTCAAAATTATTGTGTTTGTCCTTTGTTCTTGAAGAGGACCATGACATAGGAAAATGATGACATGACTTGCAGTTGACTTTGATTTGAGCGAGGGAGAGCTGTGTGATGGTGGCATGGAAAAGAACTCCCCTGTGGGAGAAGGGGGCCAGCGTGGTGGAGGGATATTCCAGAGTGAGGTATCTACAGGGGTGGCTTGATATTCCAGACTGAGGAGGCCTAAAACCCAAGGGAAGTTCATGGGTGAGACTGTAGCTGAGGCACAATGTTAAAGCTCAGGAAGTCAGAAATATAGCTAGGATGAGGATAGGGGATAAGTAACATAAATATCAGCATTCCCACTTTACAGATGGAAAAACTCAAGTTCATGTTTTAGTATCATGTAGAGCTAGAGGGACCTTAGAGATGATCTGTCAGGAGTTCTTAACTGGTGATGATTGTGTTGCAGTATAATTGGTTTCTTTTGTGATGCTATATATATTATTTATTCTGGGCTGGCCATAGTGGCTTATATTTGTAATGTCTGTTACTGAAGAGGCTGAGGGTGATGGATCACTTGAGCTTAGGAGTTTTTTTTTTTTTGAGGGCAGAGATTGGTTTTATTTTATATTTCTTTTTATAAAATTTAATTTATTTAATATATTTAGTTTTCAGCATTGATTTTCACAAGAGTTTGAATTACAATTTTTCCCTCCATTTCTACCCTCCCCCCCACTCCAAGATGGCATATATTCTGGTTGCCCTGTTCCCCAGTCAGCCATCCCTTCTGTCACCCCACTCCGCTACCATCCCCTTTCCCCTTCCTTTCTTGTAGGGCAAGATAAATTTCTACACCCCATTGCCTGTGTATCTTATTTTCTAGTTACATGCAAAAACTTTTTTTTTGAACATCTCTTTTTAAAACTTTGAGTTCCAAATTCTCTCCCCTCTTCACTTCCCACCCACCCTCCCTAAGAAGTCAAGCAATTCAACATAGGCCATATGCATATCATTACGTATAACCCTTCCACAATACCCATGTTGTGAAAGACTAACTATATTTTGTGCCTTCCTAACCTATCCCCCTTTATCCAATTTTCTCCCTTGACTCTGTTCCTTTTCAAAAGTGTTTGCTT
>CM053623.1:35749325-35774184 GCA_028646595.1 Phalanger gymnotis | reverse complement strand
CTGTTGTCTTTGCTATTTGTGGGTTGAGAGGTCTGGTAAATGCCACAGCTCAGTAATTCGGGTTGCTAGGGCACTCTTTGCTCGGTTCCTGGTCTGGTTAGTCCGCGGTCTGCTCAGCTCAGCTCTGCTCCCCTCAGCTGGGAGCTGGGAGCTCCGTGCAGGACAGACCTTACCCAGAGACCATCCAGGCTGTCCTGGGCTGGAGCTCTGCTTCCCTCTGCCACTTTGTGGGTTCTGCAGCTCTAGAATTGGTTCAGAGCCATTTTTTCATAGGTTTTTGGAGGGACTTGGTGGAGAGCTCACTCCAGTCTCTGCTTTCCAGCCGCCATCTTCTCTGTTTGTATTTTCTCTGAAGTTCAGG
The DNA here is from genome assembly GCA_028646595.1 of Phalanger gymnotis. Taxonomy (NCBI): domain Eukaryota; kingdom Metazoa; phylum Chordata; class Mammalia; order Diprotodontia; family Phalangeridae; genus Phalanger; species Phalanger gymnotis. Next base: position 35,773,823 of record CM053623.1, on the reverse strand, counting down.
GTGCTAATTTTTTCCCCTGAACTAAGTGAATGATGTATGTATGTTGGATTAAAATGAGAATATAAACCTGTTAAAGTTGCTTTCCTTAGAAAAACAAATCAAAGAATCTGTGCTAGCAGCCCTCCTGTGTGCTTTTGTTGTTGCGCTTTCACCTCCACAGCAGCTGCTAGCAACACTGTTGTTACATTGTGACACAAACAATATTCATCAGAGGAAGGATTCAAGCCTGGTCATTCTGATTCCAAGGTTGGTTTGCTATCCACTACAAAGAAGTTCAGGCAATTCTGCTTTAACTCAACATAAGTGTTCCTGCCAAAGCACTAAGTTATGTGAAATAGAGCAGTCAAAACCACAGGGTTTATGGGAAAAATGAGATCAGGGGCATCATGATACTCATCAACTTCATCAGTGACACATTAAAAAATATGAACCTAATAAAAAATGGTAGCAAAGTTTCAAACATGCTAAATAGTTAAGAAATACATAAATACTATGATAAATAGTGGTTACATCTACTGCCTGGCTTTCTATCAGGCTTCATGAACAAGTTGGGCAGAAATGGGGTGGGATAGGATGGGTTGCTTTGGCTCACCTTTCTCCTCTCACAGCTTCCATTGTTCTGAAGTCCTGATTGGTCATTGGTCATTGGAATGCTCAAATCTTAACAGCAATTTTCCTCTATGTTATTGTGATTATTGGATAAATTATTCTCCTGCTTCTCATAGGGAGAAGTTGTGGAACACTTGGATGAACTCCTGGAGGAGGAAGAAGGCAGTTAATTGGAACAAACAAAGGAATTCCAGAGCAATGTGGACATTTCCCAAGAAGCCCAAGGCCCACAGTGGTTCTTCCTTTCACTCCCTTTGTTCAGGTTCATGATACCTCAAAGCCTCCCCTTTGTGCTGTGACATAGAGGGAGAGCCTCAGTTTTGACCTCTCATTACTCACTGTAAGCAAGGAGGCCAACCCTTCCTCCCCATACCTTCTCTCCATCAGCCCTGGCCATCTGTCTGGCTGAAGAGTGGTCCTCAACTTTGGTCTCCTTGCTTAGCTTTCTCCAAAGGTAATAATCTTCTTAATGAAAACAGCCACCTTTCCCCCAAAAAGAGACAATCATGAAAACTTTCTGCTGCTGTTGAATCTGTTTGTCTTAGTTTTCAAGGCCTTCACAGACTTCTGAATCAGAAACTGTTATTTTTTTCATACAACACTTAAAGAGGTTGTGAAGTGGGTGAGTGGAGAGGGGATGAGGTGGAGAAGGAAGATCTCCAAGTCTCACCATTTTGTGCCTTGACATCCACCTCAATAAAAACAAAAGGTTTTTACTTAAGAGAGGTAGACGTTATGGTCTTCCATGTATGTTTCCTAAAGTTTATTTAAAGATTTTTATGATGGTAACTTGTGTCCTTGGGAGGAGATATCCCTAAGTTAGGAGAATGCAGGGTGGTAAACCCTAGGAACAACTCTGGTGTTTGTTTTCTTTTTAATCTTTATTTCCCTATCTTCTTTCTTTCTAATTTCAAGAAGCACTTCCTAATCTAACCAGCAGAGTCCCATAGGGATGGAAGCTAAAAAATGGGTTGAAGAGTGAATGAAAGTTCCTCTGATGGTGATGTAGTAAACAACACAGAGACTTATGCCTTGCACCATAAAATGGGTCCTTGTACCATATGGTGAGGGGAGAGACATGACATAGGGTATAGCGAGCTGGCCCTGAAGCCCAAAGACCTGTGTTCAAGTCCTGCCTTCCTACACTGACTGGTTGGTGACCCTGGGGAAATCACTTAACTGCTCAGTGATCCAGAAAACTCTCTGAGACTATAAATTGCAAAAGATGGGAGGAAAACAAGTATTTGTTAAGGTGCTGTGCTAAGCATTTTGCTGATATCTTATTTGATCTTCTCAACAATGCTGTGACATAGGTACTATTATTATCATCTATGTTTTACAACTGAGAAAACTGAGGCAGCCTAGGATCACAAAGCTAGTCTGAGGCCAAATTTGAACTCAGGTCTTCATAACTCTAAGCCCAGGACTCTATCTACTGTGCCTCATAGATGCCATAAGAAGGTACCAAACTGTATCAGTAGAGAGAATTTCCTTGTTTGAGACATCCCTGCATCAGTGAAATCACTGGTTATATGTTATATGATAAATAGTAACTTCAGATGGAAAAAGTGCCATATGAATTCTTTTCTCTAATGAAGCAACTCTTGGTTAAACATTTTCCTTGTGAAAAGAGGTGCAGTCCCACTAATGCACAGGATTTGGAGTCAGATGTGACCTTGGAAATTATTCAGTCCCATTTATTTATTTTACTTAATCTTATTTTTATTGGTAGGTTTTTAAAAAATTACTTTCATTTCTGAGTGGAACCTTTTCTACTTCCCTACTCATTGGGCCATCTCTTTGTAAGAAGATCCAAAAGACAGGAAAAAAAAAAGACAAAACCCCTGTTCCTCAAAACCAGACAACATTTCAAGCATGACTGACTGACATGCAATATGTCATGCTCTAGGAGTCCATCTCTGTAAAGAAGAGAGGGAGTGTTTTCTCAACTCTTTTCTAGGGCCAACCTTGCTCATTATAATTATACAGAATTCTGTTTTATTTTCTTCATGCTTAAATTGTTGTAGTTATTGTGTATGTCATTTTCCTGGTTCTGCTCCCTTCCCTCTGCATCAGTTCATATGCTTTCCCATGCTTCTCTGAATTCATCGTACTTGTCGTTTCTTTCATATATATATACCATATTTTGTTTAGTCATTCCCCGATCAGTGGCCCCCATTGTCTTCTTTTAAAAAGGAGAAAAATTAAGTCCAGAGAGGTTGTGACTTGCCCATGGGCCACATAATAAATAAGTAACAGAGCTATGATTTATACTCAAGTCTTCTGAACTTTTTCTACTATACCATACTTCCCTGGCTATAGCAACCGTGTAGAGGTGAGCCGCAGAATGTTTTTCTGGAACCCAAAATTGCTCAATTCTTTTGACTACTTTGAAGAGTCGGCATTCTTTGCTAAGTACACTAAATATGTCTTTGAACTAAAGATAATCTGAGGCTCAAGAGAGGCAGATATGCTCATATTCCTCTATTGGCTTTATTTATTTTTGCTTCTTTGAAGTTGGTAAGTCCTCCTGGTGACACTTTAGGTTGGAGAGTGGATTGGGAAAACCTTCCATGGGCTATTGAATTTTTGATGTTCTCCTAGATTCCTAAAAAAGACTTTAAAGCTTTGGGCATCTTCTTTTCCCAGAAGTTCCCCTAGATGAAAGGAAATGGACCAGTGATGATTGTCTGGCCAGGCACTTGGCTAGGAAGCTCCTGGGGAAGTTGACAGGGGTTCAGTTTGTAGAGGAGTTTTGTGAGCCGGTGAATTAACATTTTTATTGTTGGCATTGTTAATAAAGCATATTTTTTCACATCAACCCAGCTGCCTGATGTTGAATAAGGAAAATATGATTTCCCAGTGGGGGAGACAGCTGCTCCCCAGAGAGGGGCAGATTGTCTTTTTTTTCTCCACACTCACGGCAGGGATTTTTCCTCAACCCAAGTAATTTGCTCTTTGAACTCAGTGGGGAAGAGGCCCTCAGGGCAAGGAGGGAAAGAAGACTGTAGCCCAGTAAGCAGCCCTGAGTATTCATGAAAACTTTAGATAATTCCTTGGGGGAAAATTCAGCCTATTATCTAAGGTATTTCTATCCACAGCTTGCTAGTACCTTCCACCTTAATTCCATTTACTCTGTATGCCTATCTGTTACCTCACTCTAAGTGAGTAAATGAAAAGGCCTGAGCCAGGGTCTCTGATTGCATCCTGGATCATCTTCAGCCATCCTGATGAATATCAGGTCACTGGATCCAGATGGCTATGGAGGAGAAAGTGAGGCTGGTAACCCTGCACAGCCCTCTCTCTCTCAAATCAAAGTCAACTGCAAGTCATGTCAACATTTCCCTGATGTCATGGTCCTCTTCGAAAACAAAGGACAAACCCACAATCTGGGACATTAGAATGTCCGTTCCTTGAGGGCAGGGGCTGTTACTACTTTTTCTTTGTATCCTCAGGACTTAGCACTTGATCTAGGATCTGGTTTTCTCCTCTGTAAAATAGGGGCATTGAACTAGATGGCCCTTGAGGCTAACTAGATGATTTCTGAGGTCCCTTCCTGCCCAAATCCTATGATTCTCTAAGAGTATAACCTCCATTGAGACCTCCCAAAGTGAGTGTTTGGTTTGCCATGTACTTCCACCCTAGTAGAATTGTCTGTGTTCTCTTCCCATTTTGAACAGTTACAGTGGGCAGGGTGGGGGGAGCCATGGATGTTATTGATGCATTTCCAAAACGTTACCATACTTTGGTTAATGATACCTCATTCCTTTAAAAAAAAAAAATTAAATTGTTAGGTTGTCATCGCATCACAGGTTGGGACACTAGGTGGCACCATACTGCATAGAGTGTGGGACCTGGAGTCAGGAAAACTCACCTTCCGAGGTTCAAATCTGGCCCCAGACACTTAGAAGCTGGGTGATCCTGGGCAAGTCACTTAACCCTGTTTGCCTCACTTTCCTCATCTATAAAATGAGCTGGAGAAGAAAATGGCAAACAACTCCAGTATCTTTGTCAACAAAAGCCCAAGTGGGGTCATGAAGAGTTAGACAATGAAAAATGACTAAACACATCACAGATGCATACATGTGATGCTACCGACTGCACTCATATATCTGTTTATCATTCTGGGCCTTTGCCCTTGGTATGCACCACTGGTGTGTTTACTTAGAGTCTTGTGTTGGTTCTCCTTGGTAAGCCACCAGTTAAATACTTGGACTTAGCAACCAGGTGGTATAGGGGGTAGAGTGTTGGACTTGGAGTCAGGAAGACCGGAGTTTGACTCCTGCTTCAGACAGTTACTAGCTGTATGAGGACCCTGGGCAAGTTACTTAATTTCTCTCGACCTCAGTTTACTCATCTGCAAAATGGGAATAATAATAGCACCTACTTTACAAGATTTTTATGATTATCAAAGGAGAATGATATCCACAAAACTAGCTATATGACCCTGAGTAGGTCACATCATACATAGTTGATACAAATGTCCCAAAAGATTATTTATGCTCATCATAAAATTACTTTGAAATTATTGCAGTCATTGTACCAGATCCTACTCAATCACCATCTTCTTGTCTACAAATACCATTTCAATATAATTGGTTTCTTTTATAATCTCATTTGATGCATTTAAAAACATAGTTCTAAGAAGATATTCATAGGCTTTATTAGACATTTTCAAAGGAGTCTATGACACCAAAAAAACGTTAAGAACTCCTGCTCTAAAGGAACAACATTAGCTAGGGCTGAAAATGGTCTCTTTACTTCTGAGTCATTATATGTGTGTGCGCGCACACACACACACACACACACACACACACACACACACATACATACACACATAATAGAAAATAGGGAAATAGAAAAAAATCCTACCACTGAAACTTTCTTGTTCTTGAGTTCAGGTTCATTTCAATGAACAGTATGATCTATATATGTTTTATAACTAAAAAAGGCAGTCTGGAGATTCAGGCTGACCTAGGTATCTCTGACATATACTGCCTGGGTAACTCTGGGCAAGTCTAAACAGCTTAGTACCAAAAACAACTCTCTGAGATTATAAACTGCACCATGAAGGGTGACCTGCAACAGTGGAGGGAGTTTGCTCTTTGGGAGTCCCCCTAGACCAATGAAATCATGGGTGTGATCCTGCTCCCATCTCCAGCCAGAGTGCTATCATTCTTAAATTGAGTTATTCTTTTAAAAACAGGTCAGTCATGCTTGATGGACTGCCTGACTGTGATTTCATCAGTGGCTCATTTACCCAATTGCTTTGGCTCTTGGGTGGAAGCCAAGGTTGTGTTTAGAAACCATAGATAGAGCAGTTAAAATTTGCTCTGTCTCATGACCCTGGCCAGCTGTCTTTCAAATGCATGCTGTGGGCCACAAAGGGGAAATGGGTGAGCATATCAACAGATCAGCACAAATATCTCTCTTTCCTGCTGGAAAGATTACTCAAAACTTGCCCAAATGAAATCAGGCCAGTTGTATCCTAATCATATGTAAAGGAGAAAATGTTGCCACGTGTATAGAATTTTTATTGAAATTAATGGGCCTTGCATGTACATGCATGCACACATGCAGGGCTGAAAGAGTCTCCACTTACTTGAATTTTGTCTGTTTGGTGTGTATGTGCAGAGCCATACCTAAGGCAGGGCAATCAGGCCTTTGTCCCACAAGCCTGAAATTTAATTGGCACTGATGGCACTTACAGTTCAATGGAATCAGAGGATCAGGGAGCACATCCCAACTCTGCTATTTCCTACCAGTGGGAATCTGGATAAACACCTTACTACTCTGGGCTCCAGCTACCTCAGCTGTGAAATGAGAGGCTGATGTCTAGATGTCCTCAGAAGTCCTTTGAGATCTAAATTGTCAATCCCATCAATCCCATGATCCCTCAGTAGCATAGAAATGAGTGAGCTTAGCATCCAATTAGCAAGAATAATTCATTAAAATAGGAAACTATCAAGCCAGGTACACTCCCACCTGTTAGCTGGGCTATTCCTACTTGATGGACCTCAGTCCCACCCAGGGGCAGTCTCCTGGAGCTATAACTTCCCAAGTGTGTGTGTGTTGGGGGGGGGGGCGGTTCGGGCAGGGGAGAGTCTCTTTTTTCTTTCTTCAACTGATTTGACTTTAAAAGTTGATTTAAAGGTAAGTTGGATGCCGATGAGGCTGGGCACCCAAACTACTAGTTATGGCTACAGATCTGGAAGCCCAACCTCTTCTCTCTTCACCTTTTGATTATCCCAGCTATAAACTGACACTATATTCAGGCACTAGAGCTTAGTGGGCAGTCAGAAGGTCTAGGCTCTAGTCTATGATTTTGGACTGGTCACAACCTCTTTGGATGTGTTTCTTTTTTTGGAAAATGAAAGAGTTGAACTAAGTGATATCTAAGGACCTTTCTATCTTTAAGATTCCAAATTGGTGAATAGGACATAGCATGTAGTTCTGGGTTGTATCTGCTTACCAGGCTCAGGTACTTAAGTAAATGCTTTTGTTAAAAACTGCCTTTCGAGGTCTGGGTTTTGCTGTTTATGGCCCATTGTAATGTACTGGGTTATTGATGTTTGCAAAGATGGTGTCATCTGCATTTTACAGCACACTGAATCTCTTAAAGCTGGGATCAGGGAGATTCAAAGTGACTGAGTTTTCAGTTTCAAAAGAAATCAAACCAAATTGAAGAAAATAAAATCAGAAAAAAATAACGATTTCCGTAAGTAGACCGTTAAAATGCAAATTTGTATACTGGACTTAAAAGGAAAAAAAAAAACCCTCAACCCCAATAACCTTCATGGGCATGTTTCTTAGAAGGTTCCTGGAAGTGTTTCCTGGATTAAAATCCTCTAGGCTAAGCATCAGCCAGGTCCATCTTTTAAAAAGAAAATAAACATGTTTATGAGACTGTTGGCATGTCCAAAGCTGGCTGAGATGACTGCTTACCTTGTGGCATGACGCCCAAGTCTTTTGATGAAAGACAGTACTGGGGCTCTTCCTTCCTTCAGTACCAAATGTGTGGAGCCTAGTTATTGGGGTTTTGTTGTTGTTTTTTAAACTTCAAAAGCATTTATTATTATTATTTATTTACAACAAAGACATGGAGCAGCTAGGTGGCCCAGTGGCTGGAGGGTCAGGCCTGGAATCAGGAAAACTCATCTTCCTGAATTCAAATCTGGCCTCAGATACTTACCAGCTATGTGATCCTGGGTAAGTCACTTAACTGCATTTGCCTCAGTTTCCTCATCTGTAAAATGAGTTGGAGAAGGAGATGGCAAACCAGTTCAGTGCTTTTGCCAAGAAAACCCCAAATGGGGTCATGAAGAGTTGGACACAACAGAAAAAAGCAATTGAAAACAAACACATACACATTGTGCATGTATACACACACACACACACACACACACACACATCCTGTGTATAGTGCTGCTCACATATTGACACCACTTACACATTATTGAGAAGCTAACAACACAAGACTGGAATACTGCCATATGACTAGACTGTCCATGTGTCATCGAAAAGTCATAGACCTCTTGTGCAAAATTGAAAAGCTCACTCAGCATTGAAAGGCTCCTATTCATAGAGCTTTCTATGTTGGAGCTCTCACATCTGGTGGTCCTTGGAGCCCAGTTACTGATAAAGGTTCCCCCAACCCCCATCCGGACTTCAGGGAGAGGCAGCATGGAACAATGCAAGAAGTGAGGGGACATGGATTCAAATGTTACCTCTACCCCTTGCTATATGTGTGACCTTGGGCAAGTCACCTCCCTGAGCCTCAGTTTCCACATGAGTGGGGGGAGGGGTGGTGTCGGACTAAACGGCCTCTAAGTAAGGTCTTTTCTAGCTCTAGATCTGTGTTCCTATAACCCAATAATACCCAACACATCCAGCACCATTTCAACTTGGGGAAAGGAGGTCATGCTGGCTGGTCAGTTAGGTTAAGGAATGTTACCATGGCACTTTGGTGCCATTATGACTCGATTCCTGGGAGCAATGCTCATGTTCAGTTTGAGTTCTGGAGGAAGAAAATGAATCTGGAGAAAAACTAAGGCAAGCTGCGAATGTTTAAAGGGTGACTATGAGATAAAAGGAGAATGCAAGCTAACAAAGTTGCCTTATTAAAATAGTTCCTTATTTTCAAAAGCTTCAATATTTCTACCGACTAACCTTTTGGGTAGATCTCTGTGATCCACGTTTACTGTATTACTGTATTTACTGTGTAACTATTAGCAGTAAAGTCTAACTCAGGAAATCTGTTCTTTTAAAGAGTTCCCATTAAAGGGACTTTAATAGCATGCAAATTTTATTGCACCAAATTCTGAATTGCAAATAGACAAAAGGTTTGAAAGGAAAGTGTTTATGATGGCTGCCAGTGAGGATAAACAGCTGCCCACCTCTGCCAGCGCCTATGAAAATATGTTTTTAAGTTCTAAATGTGAGCTGTAATCCAGAGCTCCTTCACTTTTAAAAAATTCAATACTTAAACTGTGGGGAGAGAGGGGATCAGTGCCAGAGAAAACATTCTCATTTAATAATGTTTGAACATGGGGCTGTGATGCAGTTGGTAGCGAGGCCCTGAGAAAAACCCACAACTAATCCTTCACTGCAGATGTCTGAACTCTTGACTGTCTGCCATGCTTTAAACAGCGACTTCTTTTTGCTGGGGACTCAAGGTTTGAATGACCCAGTGTGGAGAGTTGAAACTCCATACAAAAACATAAAAAAGGAAAAGAAAACTTAAGTCTCAGCTGAAGGCTTGGTAAATTGGGCCTTGGTGCTCAGGCAAATTGGGGTTCATGCCGTACCTGCCTTGGCTTGCCCTTTCCAGTTCACGAGATATAGTGTGGACTCTCATGGGAGTTCCACAAATGGAGAAGAGGGATAGTGACAAGTCAGACTTTATGGGTATTTTCAGTTTGGTTTGGTTTGATTTTTTCTTTTACCTTGACTAACCCACTGCTAACTAAAATAAAGCAATCAAATAAAAGAGATTTTTTTCTGTTACCCAGCATTACATGTAACATTAGCATTTATATAGTACTTTTCTCTCTATTCAATCACCATTTTTCACATTCAATTGAATTCCACAAAACATAGACTGGGGGTTACTTTGGGTAAGACACTGTGCTAAAACTAGTTGGGTAGGAAAATGAAAACCCAATCCCAGCCATCAAGTAACTTATGACTTAAAAATATGATCTCACATATTTCCTTTTCACCTTGTGCTTATGAAAACAACAGAACTAAGTGATTTGGCCTTTATTATATGGCAGAGAGGGGAACAGACCCTAGATTTTCTAGCACCTGGGTTCAGTGTTGTATTCACCTATGCCAAAGTAAAAGTCATTTTCATTCTTCTAATCTTCCTGTTTTTGACTGCTCATCTGTAAAATGAGATTGATGACACCTATGAGAATCAAATGAGATAATGTATGTAGTGATCTTTATAAACTTTAAAGCACCGTCAACAGGTAGGGTATTATTATGATCATTATCTGACACAGGAATTGAAATTATGTTTAGTTTTTACTCCTAATTCCTAGACTGAGAGATGTCTACCGGTTTCACTGGTAGGCCTAAGGCAGACATAAGGAGAAAGAAGGGAAAAGAAAAAGGAAAGAGTGGAAGAAGGGAACAGAGGAGGGAGATAAAATGGAGAGAGGGGTGGGGGAGAGAGAGGGAGAGAGAGAGAGAGAGAGAGAGAGAGAGAGAGAGAGAGAGAGAGAGAGAGAGAGAGAGAGAGAGAAAAGGGAAAGAAAAAGGTGCATCTTGTGGGGCATGGTGCAGGGTTATCACAATTTTCTCTGGTGCCATTTTGTTATAACAGGTCCAAAGGTCTAATATGTAGAATCCTCCCACAATTAAGAAGTATTTATCAATTTCATGTTGGTTCAATGTCTTTAATGTCTTCACCTATTAGTTGGTTCTTAGGCCCAAGTTTTGGCTCAAGGAATCTATATGTTTATAAATCTAATCTTATTTGCAGATAAGAAATCTTCAAATGTCAAAAGCTGGCCCAAAAAATCCAGTCCTCAATACAATCGTCTTTCTGGCAACGTATCACCCCTCTGCTCATCATTTCAAGAAAGAGGAGTATGCAAGGGGTCATTCAAGTCTTCAGCTGTGTGCTGATGACGTACTGCCAATCCTTTCTGAATAAATTCAGTATTAATTGATCTTAAGAGCATCTCTTTTGTTCACTAGGGCTTAATATGGTGCTTGAAGTCCAGTAATGGACCACTAACAGTACCATTTTTTAAACCATCTTTTTTTCTCTATTTGAAGGGTCTCTGAAGCTTTGGACTAATAAACAGTGGTATTTTCTCATGTCCACTGAACCTTCTTGAGTCCCTCACCATATAAACTTTAATCCATTTGTATATTCTTTTACATAAAGCATCACATATATTCATTTCCCAAGACTGAAGATTTTAGTCATTTCCATCCTTCACTCACTCATGGATTTCAAATATTAATGGAGATCAGCCAAATCAAATAAAAGCTTAAATACCAATGGTTTTGTATTTATTTTGCAGTATATTTCCACACAGCTGACACATAGTATGTACTTTTCGGTTACGTGTTCACATTATTCATTTAAATGGGTTAGTGTAAATTCAGTATTTTCAGCTACTGCTTAAAAAGTAGTTTACAATGGCAACTCTAATGTTGAGACAGAAGTTATTTTGCATCCTAGAATGCACTGAAAGCATAAAGGTTATCTTGCAGTATATTAGGGGGAAAATATTTACAAATTTGTACAGTTTCCAGTTTTTATTATTTTGTTTTGTTTTTGCTTTGGTTATACCCATCCAGTAATACTAGATTTCATTCCCATTGTTCCAAATTTGTTCTCATTTATAGTTTTCCAGCTGGGCTCTAGATCTCTTAGGTTTATCTACTGATTGGGGCTAAATAGGTTCCATGGAAGGTGGATCCCCTAGATTGGAGTGGGGAACCTGTAGCCTCAAGGCCACACATGACTCTCTAGGTCCTCAAGTGCAGCCCTTTGACTGAATCCAAACTTCACAGAACAAATCCCCTTAATAAAAGGATTTGTTCGTAAAACTTGGACTCAGTCAAAAGGCTGCACCCAAGGACCTAGAAGGCCATATGTGGCTTTGAGGCTGCAGGTTCCTCACCCCTGCACTAGATTGTTCTAGTAATTTATCTGATCAGCTATCTGACCTATTGTTCTTTTTACAAAGACTGCATCCCAAAGAGGTGACCTAGTAAAAGTGTAGTCAAGTTTCCAAAGTCTTTTTAAAATGTTTTCAGTAAAACTTTAATGGTTGATTTCACAATGCCGTAAAGGAGCCCAGTTATTCCAGATGCTGTAGGAAATCTTGACTCCTTTATTCCTACTCTCTTCATCCTGTCCCACTCCCAACCATTTACCATTAAGAGTTATTTCTAATTAGGTTATTCATGTTGGAAGAGGCTGATGGGTTTACTGGCTACAAGGTCTTAGGGCAGTTCTCCCATGCTACCACTAATGCATGTGCTGGTTTCTTGTGAAACAAAACAAGTAAGGTTTTAGAATGAGAAGAGAAAATGTCTTTTATGTACATCTGCTTCATCATCTGATCTCCCCCACATCTATATTTGAATTCATCTCTTTTCCAGTAATTTTCAGTTTCCCAAAAGATGCCTGGTATAATGTTCCAGAATGGGCTACAGAACAAAGCAAGACCAAAGTACTTGCTCAGGTAGAGCTCCCAACCGTGGCCATTTCAAAATCCTCATCCTCTCTGTTATCAAGGAAGTAGCCACACTGGTTACCCTACTTCCTTCCCCACTTATGTTTCCCCTGCCCTTTTTCATAAGTCTCTCTCGTAGGTTCAGAGGAAGGGAGTGTTACTGTGACAAGGAGGGCCAATGACTGGTTTCTACCATCCTTTTCAAAGACATGGAGATGGCACCGGGCACTCATGGCCAAGAACAACCAGGTCACTGCTCTGCAAAGGAGGCTGAGCTGATTGACTTGCAGCTGGCATTACTCAACAGAGTTGAGTAATTTTTGAGCAGCATTACTCAATAGAGTCAAGTCTTTGTCTCAGGGGCAGGAAGGACACTCTCCTCCACATTCGAACCCACTGAAAGTCTCTAAAACCTCTTTGCTTTGCAATTTTGATATAGCACCCCAAAGTCAAAGGCTCCAAATTGAGCTAATTTATTCTCCCTGGGCAACATCACAAAATAATAAGGCAACAACATGATATATCTTCCCAGTCCCATGCTTGGCAATAAAACATCCAGATCCTAGATAACACAGGCTTCAAAATTCCAGCTCATTGATGTCATTTATCTCATCATTTTGAAGGATGGGGCCAATTACTTTTTTTTCTTTTTAAAGAAAGATAGAATGATCAACCCAAACAGGGATGTTTTCCTTCAAGTTGGGAAGGAGGGCAAAAACACAGGATTTTGCTTGTTGAAGGAAGTCATGGGAAAGATGACAATATCATTGCCAGCCAGGGTTTGCTTTCTCCTTTGCATATGCAGAAGACAATGGAGAAATAGAAAATGGAGCATCTTAAGTTCTGCTATTCCACTGTGAAGTCCCTCCAGGGTCTTTAAAATGAACATCAAAATGTCAGTTTGGTTAGGCGTTCAGAAAAGAAGACAGTCTTCTTCCAGGTGAGCCAGCCACTTACCTCGCCCCACCCAAGCCACACCCTACAGAATTGTCACAGTTTACCAGTTGGGTTTGATAGTCCTTTCTACCAATTTCTGAAGGGCCAAGTGCATTGGTGGCAGTTAGACCTTCTGCATCTCAATCTGCTGGTGATAGTGCCGCATCTGACCTTTGCCATTCAGCTTATACACAGAGCTCTTCTGCTGTCGCCTTCTGTAGCACCACACAGCACTGATAACCCCCAGCAGCAGCAACAAACACAGAACAATCACTGTGACAGCAATTACAGGGCCTTTACTGACGCTTGAGCAATCCTCTCCCACACAAGACTCAGCTGTTGGAAGAGGCTCTTCTTTTATGCTCGAGGTGGGAAGCTCTTGCTCCATGAATCCCTCAGAGGGTGAGTCTGGGAAGCTGCTATGGGTGCTGAGCGTGGTGGTCCGGGCAGGAGGAAGAGTAGTGGCATCTGTCTCAGCATCTCTGGGTGATGGGATATGGTCAAGGGGTTGGGGATCCGCTATCGTCATTGTCCCTGGGGTTGAGTTGGTAAGGTCATAGAGTAAAGTGGACATCGGAGATTCATCCGTTGCAAATCCCCAAGGCACAGTGGACTGATATGTGACCATGTCACTCACTCCTTTGCTGGGACTCACATTCTCAGGGGCAGTAGTAGGTGTGAAGGTCACTGGTTCATAGTCCAATGTTCTCATCAAAGTGACAGTCAACTGAGTTATATCTTCACCTATAGTAAACGTGGTACTGCTGGGTTTTTTTACTTCTACATGGTTGGGCTGGTCAGTCATAACTAGGATACTTTCATCCAGACCCACTGACCCATCCCCCTTATCCCCTTCATCATCTTCTTCTTCCTCCCTTGTCCCATCAGTTACAGGGTAGCCATCTAACCAGGACTCATCACTGCTGCTCACAATGTGTTCCCCCACCTTGCTGTCATTCCTGCCAAGGGTTGGTCCAATGGGGAAGTCAGCACTGTCATAGATCATTTTGGTACCTGGCTCATGGAGTCTTGATTTCACTCCAATATGGTTATCTCCATCGGAAAACCGCCTCTGGGCATTCTCCTCTATCATCTCCTTCTCCAACTCAGGCTCATGAAAACCCTCAGCTGGAAACCAAAATAAATGTTTCTGGCTCAGCAAGGAGACCGGGGATTCTGTGGGAGCACTGCCTTCTCCTGGCAGGCCCCTCATCTTTATGTCCTTGTCTCCAGCCATGCTTTCTCTCCCTAGAGAAACAGAGATGGAATAACCCTGCTTTAGTTTGTCAGAGGCTTCTTTCAGGCCCCCAGCCTCCTTCTCTTCCTCCTTACTCTGGTCCTTCTTGTGATCTGTAAGTGGCACTGATCTGTCATCGGGGAAATTCTCTTCATAGTCGATATGCGTTTCGGCTTCATCTAGGAAAAAAAAGGAGGGGGTGGTAAGTCACATTAGACACCAAAGCATAAGCGCTGTACCTCCCCCCATTAGATTGTGAGCTCCTTGAGGGCAGGGACTGTATTTTGCCTCTTTTCATATCTCCAGGGTTTCGCTCAGTGCCTGGCACACAGTAGGTGCTTAATAAATGTTCGTTAATTGATTGACCTGTCAGAGGCATTACCAAAGTGAGCCAAGTTTGTAGCATGCTCCCTTGTTAAAAAAATCATAGGTGGTGCTTTTAGTGTAATGGGGATTTGATGTCGTGGAGTTGAACGCTAGTTCCTTGAGTGTAAGGAGTGTATTGTTTTTATCTTTATAATGCAGACATCTTGACTGCTCCTGGCTTGAGTCTCATTCATTGTAGACAATGAGATAGTGGAGTGAGTTGGCTGTGAGATAGCCCAAGGCCCTTCTGTGTTTGTACAGTCTACAGTAGCCACCTTTATGTGTGTAGGAGCTGTTAGCTTTGGGGGTGTCTGTATGAAAGCTTCCATTCAGCTCTCAGATCATCAAAGGCATCGGCCCACCCCTCCAGCTGGGAAGACTTGAAGCTTTCCCCATTCCTATCAGAATGCCCTGGCTGGCTGGCTTTTTTCAGCAATGTTCTGTCTTCCTGTCCTTGCTCTGTACACTACAGGAAGGCACCGTTGGTCACTAGGTGGTCGTGTGGCTAGTGTTAACTGTTTCCCTTACCACTTGACAATGAAGAACCAGGAGAATGAAGGTCAGAGGACCTGGGTTCAAATCCCAGCTGTTCCACTTACTACCTGTATGATTATGGGCAAATCTGCACCTCTAAGACTCCAATTCCTCATTTGTAAAAATTAAGATGTTGCACAAATGATCTGCCACTCATTTTCCCATAGTTTCTGTACAATCATGATAATAATGCCTACTTGTACATACATACATTATTTCATTTGAGCCTCTCAATCACCTTGGGAGGCAAAGAGGATCTTAGAATAGATTTAGAGCTAGAAAGGACCATTTTGATTATCTCATCCAACCCTATCCTCTTACAAAAGAGTCTGTCACTCAGCCAATAAGCATCAAAAAGCATTTATCAGGCACCTACTGTGTACCAGGCAAGGTGCTAAGCTCTAAGGATGCAAAGAAAGGCAAAAGACAGGCCCTACCCTGGAGGAGCTTACAATCTAATGCGGAGTCTAATGAGAAAACTGAGGCTAGAGCAGTTAAATAATGACCCATGGTCATAGAAGAAGTATGTCATAAAGGGCTACCTAAAAGTAGGTCATGAAGGTCATAAAGGCAAAGCTGAGAAAATATTGTGGGTATTATTGTCCTCATTTTACAACAGGAAACCATGGCCATAGAATTAGTGTCAGGGGCAGATTTTGAACCCAGGACCCTCTCGTTTTCCAGCTCCAAATCTCTTTCTACCACTATCCTGACTCTCTCAAGCATCAGCTACAACTTTTCTTCAAAGGACTCCTTGATAAAGAGGTGATAATGATAGTGACAACAAAAGCCAGCATTTATTATAAGAGTGCTTTAAAGTCTGTAAAGTGCACAGATATATTTTCTCATTTGATCCTCACAACAACCCTGGGGGCTAGATGCTTTATTATCACTGTGTTTTACTGAGACAAAGAGATAAACCAACTCATCCTAGTCACAGAGGCAGTTAGTGTCTGAGTCAGGATTAGAACTCAGGACTTCTTGTGTGACACTTTATATATTGCACCTTCTCTGTGTGGAGTTTGCACAGAATAGCTCTCTCTAGAGGTTGTTTGTTTAGTTTACTCCCTACCTTAAGCATAAGGCCTTGAACATAGCAGCCATTTGTTAACTGGGTTTATTGTTCTGTTGACCCCCTTTGCCCTTTCTTGATGCTGATGCTCCGTTCTTTCACTCAGGGAAGGTGGTCACACTAGACTGACTAGCTAATGTCTGCTCACCCCGCTACTAAAGAGGCATCTCTCTGTGCTTCAAATGTGGGCGTTTAATGAAATCCATCCCACTGCTCAGACCAACAGTCATGCTGAGGACTCTCTCAGAGCCCAGAGGGCTAATTTCATTGAAAGATTGGGGTTAGAAAGTTCAGGTGACCCAGAAAAGTAGCAGGCTGCCCTTGACACCCAGCCTCCATGTTCTAGGCTTTAATTTCACAGAACACAGTGCAGCAAATGTCAGCGCTGGAAGGAACTTAGAGATAATAGAGTCCGGTCCTAAGGTTCTAAATCCTGAGCTTCTCCTAATGTCTTAGCCCTAGCCAAGAAGCAGCCAGAGAAGGGCTAATGGAATTTTTAAGTGGTTACATGCAAAAGAAACATAAAGCCCTGATTAATGATGGATAATATTTTGTATTTATAAAACACATGGCGCTTTGAGGTACACAGCGCATATCTTCCTCATTTGACAGATGAGGAAAGTGAGGCTCAGAGAGGTTAAATAAGATGCTCAAGGATATATGGCTAGTACCTGGCAGAACCAAGACTAGATTAAATTATATTGATTTTTAAAAATTTTTACTTCACCCTCATTTCTGAATACATCCCCTCCTCCCCTATTCAGTGAGCCGTCCCTTGTAATAAAGAACAAAAGAGAAAGAAAGAAAAAGTTCAGCCTACTAACCAAGAAGCCAACCAAGTCATGCAGAGTATATGTTCTATACTCCTGGTCCCCCACCTTTGCAAAGAAAGGAGGGTGGTACATGGGTCTCATTGTTTCTTTAGGGGGCAAGATTGCTCTTGAAAAAGACAGACTGGGGACCGGGTCTTTACACTTCCCACTTTCTCTCCAGTGGGATTCAACAAACAAGAAAAAGAAAAATGGATGAGACAAGAAATTCTACTATTCTAGGTTTTTGTTCTGTTTTGTGTTGGTTTTCTTAGAGGTAAGTAAGGGAGTGATCAAATGAAAGCATAGATCACCAGATGTCTGGGAGATCTCTCGAATCTACTGTCACCAGAGCAGGATTGCTCCAGCAATTTTCATGGGAGCGGCCCCATGCTCTTACACTAAGACACCGATGATGCTACTCGATGACCTAACTGGATGGCCAACCAGTAAGGAAAAATAGAAGAAGGAGCAGGCAGGAAACTGAGAGAGGAAGAGAAAGGAGGAAAGGAAAAGATGGAAGGATTGATGTCAATGCCAGCCACAATTCAGTGGCCACTGTTTTCAGTGGTCATAGGCTCTCTAGTCCTAGATTATGTCTTTTGCTTCTACTGATGGCCCGCATCAAACCACCCAGATTCTCTGAATTAGGGCATCTCAACACTCTCCCTTCATCCTAGAAAGCAAAGTGTGTGAAATGAAAATGAGTATTTATGTGGTGAGACAGAACCTGTTCAACATGGCGCTCTCCTAGCCTGCCAATTCTTCATGGTTTTTTCTTTTGTTTTTTGACCATAGTTAACCCTTCATAATCTGGCTTCAAACTATCTTTCCAGATTGTTTCTATGTTACTTCCCCCTTCCTCATGCACATTCTGACTCCATTGATTGGCTGAGTTAATCCCCACGCACAACATTTCACCTGCTAGCCTGTGTCTTTTCATAGGCCATATCCCTCTTCACCTCCGATCTCTTGACATCCTTGGCCTCCTTCAAGGCTTGGCCCAATTGCTGCCTCTCCAACAAAGTCCTTTCAGCTCCCATGGTTAGTAATGCCCCCCAATAGAAATCACTTTGCATTTATGTTGAATATTTTCAGTATCATTTTGTGTGTGTGCTTATTATTTCTTCCTAATAGAATGTAAGCTCTTTATGGGTAGGGGAGGTTAATGTCTTTGTTATATTTCCAGTTGCTAGCACAGCATCTGGAACAGAGATGGTTAATAAATAACTGTTGAGTTGAATTAAATAATTGGAAGTAACTGTTATTGGACTCTGTGAGCAAAGCTAATATCTGCCTGAAAATAGCTATATCCTGTATTTACTCAAGTATCATATCACTTCAGTCCAGTCCACATACCAATTTTAAGATTTAATATGAGGGTTCTTGGTGGTATCCAACTCCCAACTGGTACTTTGGCAGGTGTGATGATTTCATCAACGTGGGTACTACTTACAGTTAATACAGGTCATAATCCCACCTTTAAGCCTCCATCCTAAGAGAACTGGTGTCAGTGCTGGATGTTATAAGGAGTTGTGAAAAGAGATAGATAGCTGGCCTTGAAATCAGGAAGACTGGGGTTTGAGTCCTACTGTTGACTATACGAGCTCCCAACTAAATTATAAGTAAGTTGCTTGTCTTCTTTCCCCTGGCAACTCTCTAAGACTCCAAATTCCAAAGAGCTGTGTGTTTCCATCATTACTTGGAGCTCTCTCTCCCATGAGATCTGGATTGCTCTCCTCAAAAGTCTTACCTCCTTGTTTTTGTTGCTACAGACTAAAGGAGGAACTTTAGGGAAAATAAATCATCAGATGTGCTCATCAGCTGAATCACCTTGTGTTCTATTCTTGGCATTGCTGTTATTTGTCCAATACTACCATCATTTCTGTCAGAATGTAAGCTCATTGTGGTTAGGGTTATATCCCTTTTGTTTTTCTAGGTCTGACAGTAGTGCCTGGGCACAGAAGAGGCTCTCAGTGAATGCAGGTTGACAAATTGATATGGTTCTTTTCATATTATGCTATAGTAATTATTATTATGGTTGTAATTTTTCTACCCTAAAGTCCTACCCCAATGCCTCATCATGGCATGGAGGTGACCTTGGCTCTAGAAGGCTGTACCAACGCAGCGCAGATTCTGGCAGGTGCCATTATGCTGAGATGATGTTGAGCTATGCTCAAAGGACCAACCCAACTAAGTCTGGAAAGCCTCAGCCACTAGGTGATGAATATATTTTGGCCAAAGCAACTCATGAAGAATGTCTCTTCATGGAGAGGGTGCAATATGCATTGGTGGGGGAAATACTCAATGCAGATTAAATCAGGGAGCTTTGAAAGCACTGAAATAAGAAGAACAAGAAATAAAAAGGATAAGAACTTATTCTAAATCTCACCCTGACTAGATCTGTAACACATTCACTGGGACACCATCCCATGAAACATTTCAAATCCCAATTTGAACTTAATGTGAAAAATATCCCAGTGAGTGAGAACAGAGGACCCACAGTTCATTGACTAGAATATAAAGAGCTCAAGGAGACAGTAAATCAAACAGCATCTGGCCGTGAAGGGGCAGAAGGAGCTGATTCCCTCACAGCCAGAAGGGATGCCCAGGCCAGGGCCTGGGAAAGTGGCCAGTGATGTCATCTGGGAGTCTTGTAGTTTCAGGATAAATACTCTGACTCTATACCATGGGATCAATATGTCCCAAGAGATATTTTTAAAGAAAAGAAAGGTCCTCCACATACATTTTCTATCTAAATATGCAATTGGTAAAATTGTGAAGAAATTAACTCCAAGAGTTCAAAGGGATATCTAATCTATGCCTCCCCCAACCTTCCACCCCTAGCTCTCTCCCCACGCCCCCACCCCCAACTCCAAAACCAACCAGGACAAGTGAATATTGGGATACTTTTTAAGAGCTCCAGAGAGAGACAGATCCACAACCTCCACCAATTTAGCAACCTTCACAGCTGAGGAATTCTGCATCATTTCTATTTTCTTCTCAAGCTAAACCCAGGTCTCCTTTTTTTTTTTTGGTTAAATTTTTTCAATTAACAAGCATTTATTTTTTCTCCCTTCTAATTCCCTTTCCTCCACTGGAATGAAGAAGGAGGAGGAAGAGAAAGAAGGAGGAGAAGGAGGAGAAGGAGGAGAAGGAAGAGAAGGAGGAGAAGGGGAAGGGGAAGGGAAAGGAGAAGGGGAAGGGAAAGGGGAAGGGGAAAGAGAATCTTTGTCACAAATAGACATAGTCAAGTAAAACAAATTTCCACAAAAGCCTATGGCTTCTTGTGGTCTCCTAAGAAAACAGCATTTGGTGTTCAAATATGGCCATACCCTCCCTCCCATCCCCCAACCCCACCCCCACCCCCAGAAACATTACAGGAAATGGAATGAGTTTTTATAAGAGGATCACTATCTCAGATCATTATCAATGGAGAATCAATTCTTAATTAGCTTTCTTAAACATGCCTATGGAAGCTATATAGAAAGGCTTGGACAAGAGTTACATGGGATGGGAAAGGGTGGTTGAATCACTGGATCATAAAATTGTAAAGCAGTAGGTGACTTCAGAGGCCATCTAATCCAAACGCTTATATTTATAGATGAGGAAACAGAGGCACATAGACAAGAAATGACTTGTCTAAGATCACCAAGGTAGTAAATGATGGATCCAGGATTTGAATCTGGGTCCCAAGACTCTAACTTTAGCCTTCATTCACTCACTACACCAGGGGAGGACGTACCCACGCTAATAAGATCACAGATCCATTGAAGGATCAAATTTCCATTCTTGCTATTAATAGCCTTAGCTAATGCCTCTAACCTCATAATGCTTCCTTCCTTCCTTCAGCTCTGCTTCACTCACCCCCAAATGCCACAAAACGGTCCATTGGAACAATATTTTACTCACACCATAATTGTGAACTCCAACTAAAGCTGTTCTCATGATGCCTTCTTGCACAATTATGAAACTTTTACTGCTTTTTAGTGTTGTTTTAACGTCATACAATATTATATCCTCATCCTCCCACCTCTCCCCACCTACCTTTTTTCTTCACTTCCCTGTTTCTGGGGAGGGCTCCATCCTGCCTCTGAAGCTGTCTTCAGCTCCACCTCATTGAAGCCTTTACTTCTTTCAAAACCACTCAGGGACCGCCTCTTCCAAGAAGGCTTTCCTGATTTCTCCTGGTTGTTAGTGCTATCCTCCCTCTCCTCCAGTGACTTACTATTTATTTATTTTGCATGTATTTCTGGCTAATTGTCTTCTTACAAATGGCGGTCCCCTGTAAAACATGAACTCCTTGAGATCAGAAACTTTGTTCTGTCTCTGTTTCTCCAGAGTCTAGGAAAGTGTTTTGGCAGAGCAGATTCTCAATGAATGCTTGTAAAATTGAATTCTACTAAATTTCATTAGAGCTGGCAGTGGCTCAGGGGTATCTCTGTGCCTAAATTCTCACCTTGGATCCTGCACAAAAATCAACTTTTGCAACGAATTGTAATTTTTTAACTTAAAAAAATCTTTATGACTGTGGTCTTTTTTAGTTCATAGAAATGTTTCTGTTGTTTGGTTGTTTCAGTTGTGTCCAACTTTTTGTGACCCCGTTTGGGGTTTTCTTGGCAAAGACAGTGGAGTGGTTTGCCATTTCCTTCTCCAGCTCATTTTACAGATGAGGAAACTGAGGTGAACAGGGTTAAGTGACTTGCCCAGGGTCACACAGCTAGTAAGTGTCTGAGGCTGGATTTGAACTCAAGAAGATGAGTCTTCCTGATTCCAAGCCCAATGCTCTATGCACTATGGCTCCACCTAGCTGCCCCAGTACTGTTTCAGCCTCTGTCAAATAAGATTTGGATTCTTCATGGTCATTAAGGTGCCTTTCAGTTCTGGCATCTCACAGGCAGGTGTGAGGGAAGCCACAATAACTATTTTTAGGGATTTTGCTCCCAATGAATGTAACAGGCATAATCCTTAGCTGCCTTGATAACACTACTAAATAATTATGGTAGTGAAGTTTTGGGGGTCTTGGACTTTGAGTCAGGAGAACCTGGGTTCAAATGCTCTCTCTCTCTCTGACACTTACTAGCTGTGTGAATTTGAGCAATTAATCTTATTTTCCTCATTCATAAAGTGGTGATAACAATACCTGCAATAGCTACTTTTAGGGGTTTTTGTGAGTGTCAAATGAGGTAATGCATGTAAATAGCTTTGCATGACTTTAAAATGTTATATAAAAGTTAAGTCATTAATTAGAAAAACACAGATCATTGATTTAAAGCTCAAAGAAGTGCAAATGTTTAACAACTGGCTCTCTCCCCAAAATGTACACGAGACCTACTTTCAAGTTTAATCTGCCTTAACTTTTTTCCATCGCTTTCTGTTCTAGACAATCAACAAAACAATAGAGTCCTGATCTGTAGCATTTGACAGTTACCTAGGTGTAAATGCCTCCTATGAAAATTTAACAATCAGCTCATTGCTGGCTACAAGCAAGGGACTTCAAAGTCATCTAATCCATCCCCTCTCAATTTAGAGATCATAGTCTCATTGTATATAGTGCTGGAAGGGACTTCAGAGTCCATTCAGTCCAACCTTTTCATTTTACTGATGAGGAAACTAAAGCCCAGTTGGGTTAAGTGACTTGCCCAGGGGGACACAGTTAGTAAGTGTCTGAAGCCACATTCGAACTCCTGAAGTTCAGTCTTCTGACTCCAGGCCCCACACTCTATCTACTATAGCGCCGCCTAGCTATGCTTCAATACCTTTTCCCGTGTCATTAGGAATACACTGCATGTCATCTAGAGCTCATGTGACACGCCAAAGAACCTCCAAAAGTCTCGATCCCTGCCAATCTGGAAGATGACATTATAAAGCATTGCTGTACCAGAGCTTCTTTCTTAAATGGAAAAGTTAAAAAAACAAAAAGTGCGCTTCCTCCATCACTCGCCAGCCGACCTCCGACTCCCTACCTAAATACCACATCATCACCCAGTTCTATAAGTGGCAAAAGGAAATTCTCTGTTTCCCTAATGTCCAGGCATGGGATGAGGACAAGTTGAAAACATATCAGTGCAGAGGACATCCTGGTATCCTCCCATTAAGAGAAGAACTCTCGCTGAACCACATCAAAGCAGGGACCTGGATTGGTTTTGTTGGACCCCACTTTATATATAAACAGCCATGTGATCGCCCACTCTGAGCAAATTACACTGGGTGAATAACAACGCATGTTGGTTTTGTTAATTTTACTTTTAGTACAACCTTGATTCGACTCATTATTTCTTGTTTCTTGGTTCATCAAGTCTTTGATTTGGAAGGCACCTTCAAAGTAATTTGATATAACCACCACAAAAATCATGAATCTTGTTTAGAATCCTCAAAATAACGATCATCCAGCCTCTACCTCAAGGACTCCAGTAGCGGAGAACTTCCTGCTCCATCGAGGTAGCTTTCTCCATTCTTGGATCACTGTAATACTTAGGAAGTTTTTCTTTGTATCGAGCCAAAATCTACCACTCTCAATGGTTTATGGATAACTTCCACCCGAGTGGGAGCCAAACAGAACAAGCCTAATCCATCTTCTTACGTGGCAGCCCATCAAATAAGTTCCTATCAAAAAATTAGGCTGTTTTAGGCAAAAACAGGCCTTACTTGCTGTTTCCTATTGGGCTTTTGTACAGGCTGTCCACAGTATTTGGAATGATCATTCTCTACATCCACCTCTTGTAATTCCTAACTCCCTTCAAGGCTCAGCCCAAATACCACTTCCTTCATGGGGCCTATCCTGATTCCCCCAATTAGTCCATCCGCCCCCTGGAAAGCCTGTTTAAAAAGCCTTTATTTTAATACTATCTTAAAAATTAGATTGGAGCAAGTGGAAACTAGTGACTTGATGAGAAATCAATATTATAAAACGAACCAAAGGAATGAAAAAGTGGAAGACAATGTCAAATATCTCATTAGAAAAACCACTGACCTGGAAAATAGATCCAGGAGAGATCATTTAAAAATTATTGGACCACCTGAAAGCCTTGATCAAAAAAAGAGCCTAGATATCATCTTTCAAGAAATTATCAAGGAGAACTGCCCTGATACTCTAGAGCCAGAGGGTAAAATAGAAATTGAAAGAATCCACAGATCGCCTCCTCACATAGATCCCAAAAAGAAATCTCCTAGGAATATTGTCGCCAAATTCCAGAGCTCCCAGATCAAGGAGAAAATACTGCAAGCAGCCAG
>CM053623.1:35738320-35748825 GCA_028646595.1 Phalanger gymnotis | reverse complement strand
AGCCCAAGCCTAAGAGTAGGATGTTGTGGGGGCCCCCACATATTGACGGCAGGTGGGAGGGCCCCCCGCAGGCCCAGGGCCTCGGGGTGCGGTGCTGTGGGGCTCCACACAAAATGGCGCCGGGTGGGAGGGTCCCGCGCAGGACTGGGACCTCGGGGTGGGGTGCCGGGTGGGAGGGTTCCCCAGAGCCCCCGGGTCTCTGGGTGGGGGGGCCCTCACAGCACCCCACCCCGAAACCTCGGTCTGAGGGGACCCCACCCACCGGAAGTCAATATGAGGGGGCCCTCACCACACCTCACCTGGAGGACCCGAGGTGGCGGGGGTACTCTCCCATCCGTCGCCAATATGTTTGGGGGTCACACAGCACCCCACCCAAGGGCTCAGGGGCTGTGGGGGACCCCCAGATCTAACGCTCTCTGGGGCCACACCCCGAAGTCAAAGAAATTGGAGGGACCCCACGCAGAGGCCCGGAGGCTGCGGGGGACCCGTGAGGGCCCTCCGACATATTGGCGCCAGGTGTGAATGTCCCCCGCAGCCCTCGGGCCTCGGGATGGGGTGCTGTGCGTGCCCCCCACATATTCGCGCCGGGTTTTGTTGGCTCTTTTTTAAAAAAAAGTTTTTTCGTATTTATTTTCAACTTTATTATAAAATAAAATCTGGACATGCACACAGCACAAATTATCAGTATTCAATTTAAAGCATGAAATTTCCATTTCATCCAAACCTACACATATGAAATAGTGTACATGGTTTAAGTTGTCAGGCTTTTCTTTCCTACCTTGTAGCTTTTCTTTTATTCACCGCTGCGTGCTTTTTACGCTATTTCTACCCCCACCCCACCCCAGCGCCAATGCCTAAAATGGAACTCGGACATATACATGTATACACAGACACACATCGGTATCAGTAAGTATCTCTAAACCTACACATACATACAGAGATACATTCAAACACGTCTCTAGAAGACTACTCTGCTTTTTACTGCTTCAAGGTTTCCCTGAAGATGGCCAGCATCTTTCATCTGTCCAAGTCTTTCCATGTTTCTCTAAATGAACCAGCTCACCATGTGCTTCACCACAGCAGTATCCCAACCCAATTACAATCCATCTGAGAGATTTTCTAGGAAATTTTTCCCACAGGGTCTTTATTGTTTTGGGGTAAAGCTGGTCCACGACTGTAGCTAGACCACTTCTTTTCCGACCCTTTCCCCACTCAGTTCAACAGCCCACCCGCAAATTCCGTGGCACCTGTGCAGGGGCCTGGTGGGGAACGGGGCTTCGGAGCAGAGGGTGATCTGAAGGCCAGACCTGGTGGGGAGAGGGGACACGCGTGGGAGGGGGAAGGCAGGCCACCCGAGGCCAAGCCTCCGGGGCCTCGCCCCTCCTTCCTATTTAATTGACCTTAATTCCCTACAGCCTGAAGGGTTTTAGGTCAGCTGCTTACTGCTCTCCCTGGAAGGAAGGTGAGCTGATCTCTGAAGCTATCTTCCTAAGGGAAGGTCCCTTACACTTAGGGAGGGGCTAGAGCGGGCGGTGGAGGAGATTGGGGGGGTGGCGAGGGTGTCCCTCCCGGAACTCGCATTTTTCTTCTTCAGTCCAGGCCCTCCCGTCTGGAGCCCACAAGGGATCCCTTGTTTTGGAGGTGGTTGAGCCGGCCCTACAACTGACTAACAAATTCAACCCTCACTTCCCGCCCCCCTCCTTGGCTTTTCCTGAGCCAAGAAGATTTCGGCTCTCTTCACCCCGCTCTACCCGACCTCAAACCCAGGTCAGGTGTCAGGGTATTCCGAGAGGCGTAGGCCTGTGGAGGGGCAAGCCGCTCCAGCTCTGAGCGAGTCCCCCCTAGACCCCCTCTCCTTATCCCTGAGGACCCACGCCCACAGAACCTAAACCAGATTTGGCCGCCCCAGCTCCTCAGCTCCAAAGCCGGCCCAGCTAAGTGAGATCAGACCCTCTTAGCGCACCCTCACTGCTTCCTGGCCGGGGGTCTGTGGCAGGAGCGGAAGAGGGGCTCGGCTGCCCTGCTGCCCTCTAACACTCCATCTCCTTACTTTGGAGCACCAGCACCTAGATTGGAACCGTTTCATCGCGAGCTACTACAGAACAAGGACGACCTCTGAGCTTTGCCTTGGATAGTGGTAAGACTGAAACCTGGAAAAGATAGGAGTTGTTGGGGGCAGTGGAAGCATCCCATGGTCCTGGGCGAAAGAGACTCAGGGACTGTGGATGGGCTTCTGTGCGAGAGTGGGTGAATGGGTGTGAATGTGCTGGAGGAGAAAGTGAGGCTGGTGACCTCACTCAAATCAAAGTTAACTGCAAGTCATCATTTCCCTAATGTCATGGTCCTTTGAAGGACAAACACAACAAGGTGGGTATGGGTGTGCAGTTTTTTTCTCCCCTCTCCTTTAGAAAAATCCTTCTCGACAAATTCGGCCACCCCCTCAAAGTGGTTTCAGTGCTAATTCAGCTAGAAATCTTCTAGCTCTGCTCCCCTTTCTTGCAGAGGTCGACTGTCTCTCCCCGAACAAGAAATGCCCTCCAGATTCTACCAAGTTTTATAACATTTGGATGACTTATTCGTTCCTTTTTAAGTTCTCGCTTGTCTTCCTCCCTCCCAACCTCGCATTAGAGGCCAACATTTTCTAGACATAGAACTGTGTGTTCCTATATGTGTGTGTATCTACCTATACCCACACAAATGCATATATGTGGAGACAGCCACATAGTATGTACTTCCATGTGTGAGTTCTTAATCTGGAGGTGGAGGGCCTTTTTCATTCCTAAGACTTTCCCAATCAACTCGAATATTCATTTTACTCTGAACAGCTTCTTCATTCACGGGTAGTCTTTCAGTATTTTTGCTGTCACTGTATATAGCCTGAAAGATGATTCATTGAGGACCCCTCCTCCAACTGTAATCAGTATTACTTCATTATGATTTCAGTAGGGGTATTGATTTTTAGTAGTTATTTGAATCCAATCTATATCTAGTCAATCACCTAACAACAGGTAGAAGTAATCTGTTACTCCATCCTTTGTCTATGTCCCATAGGAATCTAGGTTCTAATATGAGGAGCCCATTGAATCTTGTGACTACCTGGTCTTGAAATTTTCCTTGCTTTGACCAATCCATGACCCTGCTGACATCTCATTTTCACGTCTTTGAGCTTATACCCCATATGTCAAGGCATTCTGCATTTTGTACAGTGCCTTGGAAATGTCTAAGGAATCAATCTCCAGCTTGGCAAATCAGATGTCAAACCTTCTATCAATGGGGCCCGGGGAGGGAGAGGGCATGGCAGATCCTGAGGAAGGTCTGAGGTCTACTTCCTTAGTGGGGACCATGGACCCTTTTAAGCAACTGCCCTCGGCTCAGAGTTCTGCCTCCGTCTCTTGGATTGTAGGTTGGACAGTTTTCGTCCCCATCAACATTCTCTTGGCCCTATTTGTTTCACTCTGCATACCCTAGAGATTTTGTTTCAATAGTCAAGGACCAAAGTTTCCTGTTTTCAGGGCAGAGCTCATCTGGAGGGAACACAGGAGGCTAGGCTTCCTCATCTCTCTTTCTCATCCAGTCAGTTCCCCCTGAACTTTTCTGAACTGCAGAGGTGAGTAAAATTGAGGCCCTGCCTTCCGGTCCCCAGGAAACCAATGCACATACCAGTTATAAAGGATGCCTTCTACGAAATGGCTGAACATGGAACTATGACTCCCTGGTGGTTATTTTCTTTCTTCCTAAGAGCACGCTAGACCCTGGGATGGTCACTGAGGTTTTGAGGATTGGCATGCCAAAGGAAAGTGTTTGTGGATGCCTGGATGGAAGCAGGCAGGGCAGCCAGGATGAAGGGACTTCAGGTCTTCTTTCATGTCTGCTTTTTCTCTCCCTCTTGTCATTCCCAACCATCCTCTCTTCTGTGTTCATTCATTCCATCATGACCATCCTCTCAGGCTATCTCTAGAGTCCAACCTCTCATCTTCATTCAGTCTTTGCTAGAAATCAGCCAGGGAACCCAGACCATTTGGTTTCATTGAATTCTTCTTCCTTTAATTTGTCTTCTTTTTCTCCCTTGGGCCACAGCCTTCCCCCCCATCTCAGGCCCCCCAAGATTTTTCAATTGCTCATTTCCTTTTCCTTCATCCTGTCAGGAAGGGCTCAAGGCTGAAGGAACCTCTTCTTCCCCCTCCAAACACACACTCAGACAAACACATAGACATAAATCCACACAGAGAGAGGCAGTCAAACAGAGAGGCCTGGGTAACATTTTCGTCCAGTGAGACAACATCCAGAGGATTCTAGACTTTTCAAGGTTCGTTTCCACACCCTCCTTCATTCTTTGAACCAGAGAACCCAGATTACTTTGTGGCATTGAAACTCTTCTTCCCTTTATTTTCCTTTTCTTTCCTCCCTCCTTTCTCCCTATTTCTCTCATCCCATCCTGGATGGTGTGCATGCCTCCCTGACTGACTACCCAGTTGCCATTCCCAACTAGCCACAGTAAGAAAAATTTCCCTACAGGCAGTGGGAATTGCTCCTCTGCCCCTCATCCAGACATTCAACAATCTCCTTTCATTCCTGCCCCTAGGTCTTTGTACCACTCCTTACCATGTCCCAGCCAGGCCTGCTAAGGAGTTTAGTTGAGCATCTGGCTGGCTAGGTATGCTGGGTCCCATCCCTGCATAGATGGTTTTTGGAAGCTGGGGAACAGCCCGCCCAGCCAAGGAATATCCCTGGCCTTCAGGTCTATTTCTCTCATTTAAAAAAAAACATCCAAAGAGCTTGTGACCTATCCAAAATCATAGACTAGAGCCTAGGCCTTCCGACTACCCACTAAGCTCTGACTATAGTGTATATTTGTAAGCTGAGGTTATCAAGAGGTGAAGAGAGAAGAGGTTGGGCTTCCAGATCCGTAGCCATAACTAGTAGTTTGGGTGCCCAGCCTCATCGGCACCCAACTTACTTCAAATCAACTTTTAAAGTCAAATTAGTTGAAGAAAGAAAAAGAGAGTTCCAGAAAACTGCCCCTGGGTGGGACTGAGGTCCATCAAGTAGGAATAGCCCAGCTGACAGGTAGGAGTGTACCTGGCTTGATAGATTCCTATTTTAATGAATTATTCTTGCTAATTGGATGCTAGGCTCACTCATTTCTATACTACTGAAGGATCATGGGATCACCAGTTTAGATCTCAAAGGACTTCTGAGGACATCTCACCCACAGGCCCTCATTTTAAAACTGAGATAGCTGGAGCCCAGAGTAGTAAGGTGTTTATCCAGATTTCCACTGGTAGGAAATAGCAGAACTGGGATGTGCTCCCTGATCCTCTGATTCCACCAAACTATAAGTGCCATCAGTGCCCATTAAATTTCAGGTTCCTAGGACAAAGGCCCGATTGCCCTGCCTTAGGTATGGCTCTGTACGTATACAAGAAACAGACAAAATTTTACTAAGTGGAGACTCTCTGGCCCTGTGTATATACTCATTAATTTCAATAAAAATTCTGTACACTGGCAACATTTTTTCCTTTATATATGATTAGGTTATAACTGGCCTGATTTCATTTGGGCAAGTTCTGAGTAATCTTTCCAGCAGGAAAGAAAGATATTTGTGCTGATCTATTAATATGCTCACCCATTTCCCGTTTATGGCCCACAGTATGCATTTGAACGACAGCTAGGCAGGATAGTGGGAGGAAGCAAATTTTAACTGGCCTGTCTATGGTTTCTAAATACAACCTTGGCTTCCACCCAAGAGCCAAAGCAATTGGGTAAACAAGCCACTGATTAAATCAGTTAGGCAGCCCATCAAGCATGACCGACCTGTTCTTAAAAGAATAACTAAATTTAAGAATAATAGCTCTCTTGCTGGAGATGGGAGCAAGATCACACCCATGACTCCCTCCACTGTTGCAGATCACCCTCCATGGTGCAGTTTATAATCTCAGAAAGTTGTTTTTGGTACTAAGCAGTTTAGACTTGCCTAGAGTTACCCAGGCAGTATATGTCAGAGGTAAGAGTTGTACTTAGGTCATCCTGAATCTCCAGGCTGCCTTTTTTAAGTTATAAAATGTATATAGATCACACTGTTCAGTGAAATGAACCTGAACTCAAGAACAAGAAAGTTCCAATGGTAGGATTTTTCTCTATTTCCCTATTTTCTATTAGGTATGTGTATACACGTATGTGTGCATACTCAGAAGTAAAGAGACCATTTTCAGCTCTAGCTAATGTTGTTCCTTTAGAGCAAGAGTTCTTAACTTTTTTTTGGTGTCATAGAGTCCTTTGAAAATGTTTAATAAAGTCTATGAACATCTTAGAACTATGTTTTTAAATGCATCAAATGAGATTATAATAGAAACCAATTATATTGAAATGATATTTGTAGACAAGAAGATGGTGATTGAGTAGGATCTGGTACAATGACTGCAGGAATTTTAAAGTAGTGATGAGCATAAATAATCTTTTGGGACATTTGTATCAACTATGAAGTGTGAGAGATCACAGAAAATTAAGATTCCACAGAATAATTAATGAAGTGTCAGCTTGAACAAAAGAAGGAGTAAAAATTAACTAAGGCGGATGGACCCAGCCAATCAGAGAATTGTTGGTGGTTTTCCGAAAACCACAAATTACCAGCTAGATAACAGTCAAGTTTGAGGAGAGAACTGGGTCAAATGGCTACCACGCTTGGTTAATTGAAAATTACCTTACGCACCCACAGGGAGGAGTTTTCCACCATTTTTGAACATGGGAAGTATGTTGAGGGGGGAGAACATACCAAGGAGAAGCATATAAGGAGAGTGTAAGGAAGATTGTAACCCAAAAGGGGAGTGGACCAATCCGTTCTCTGAAGGGAGGTACTATGCTGATGTTGCATCAGACTAACAGAATAAAGCTGGTCTCACTCCTCTATTCCCCACTTCTTCTTCCCAGAGAAGAACCGAAGCCCACTCCTGGCCAGAAACATAAGCCCCAATTCCTTTAGATTCTTCAATAATAATAGATTACCCTTGATACCTAATTCTTCTGTGCCAAGCATGTTTCTAGCAGAAGTGACCTGCCCAGGGTCATACAGCTAGCTTTATAGATATTATTCTTCTTTGATAATCGCAACAATCTTGTAAAGTAGGTGCTGTTATTATCTCCATTTTACAGATGAGAACACTGAGGTTGAGAGAGATTAAGTGACTTGCCCAGGGTTATCATACAGCTAGTAACTGAAGCAGGAGTCAAACTCTGGTCTTCCTGATTCCAAGTCTAACACTACCTACTGTGCCACCTGGTTGCTAAGTCCAAGTATTTAACTGGTAGCATATCAAAGAGAGCCAACACAAGACTCTAAACACACCAATGGTCCATACCAAGGGCAAGGGCCCAGGATGATAAAGAGGTATGTGAAAGCAGTCAGCATCACTTCTATGCATCTGTGATGTGTTTAGGCATTTTCAATTGTGTCTAACTCTTCATGACCCTACTTGGGCTTTTGTTGACAAAGATACTGGAGTGTTTTGCCATTTCCTCCTCCAGCTCATTTTATAGATGAGAAAACTGAGGCAAACAAGATGAGGTTGAGGAAAAGTCCCTGCAGGGAGTGTGGAGAAAAAAAAGACAATCTGTCCCTCTCTGGGAAGCTGCTGTCTCCCTCAGTGGGAAATCATATTTTCCTTCTTCAGCATCAGGCAGCTGAGTTGATGTGAAAATGTGCTTTATTAACAATGCCAGCAATAAAAACATAATTCACAGGCTCACAGAGCTCCTCTACAAACTGAACCCCTGTCAACTTCCCCAGGAGCTTCCTAGCCAAGTGTCTGGCCAGACAATCATCACTGGCCCGTTTCTTTTCATCCAGGAGAATTTCTGGGAAAAGAAGATGCTCAAAGCTTTAAAATATTTTTAGGAATCTGGGTCAGTTAGAGGTAGATTTTTAATTCAGTCTTATAGGAGAATATCAAAAATTCAATAGCCTGTGGAAGGTTTTCCCGATCCACTCTCCAACTTAAAAGTGTCACCGGAACTTCAAAGAAAGCAAAAATAAAGCCAACACAGGAATATGAGCATATCTGCAAAGCTGAATCTAATCTGCTAATTTCACTAAACAAAAAATTAAGAATGAGAGGCCTTTTTAGCATCACTTAAGGGTGTTCATTGACCATCTCTACGGTCAGTCCTAACATAATGGTTTGGAATAAGTTTCTTTCTTTGGGGCGGGGATCAGGTAGGTATGTAGAGGAGAGTTTGGGATGGAGATCCTATTCAGGTTTTTGTTTCTGTAGATAGCCTCTGAGATCTCTCCAAACTCTGAGATTGTATGATTTTTAAAATGATTTCAATAGCAAGCCTCTCTTGAGACTGAGATTATCTTTAGTTCAACATATTTAGTGTACTTAGGAAAGAATCCTGACTCTTCAAAGTAGTCAAAAGAATTTAGCAATTTTGGGTTCCAGAAAAACCTTATTTTGCAGCTCACCTTTACATGGCTGCTGTAGTCAGGGAAGTATGGTATGGTAGAAAAAGTTCGGAAGACCTGGGTATAAATCATAGCTCTGTTGCTTATGTGGCCTGAGAGTCAGGAATATCTTCCTCTCCCTTTTCTTCCATTAGATTTTGAAGTCCTTGAGAACTGGGACTATCTTTTTACCTTTCTTTGTGTTCCTAGCACTTAACAGTGCCTGGCACGTAGTAGTACTTAATATTTACTGACTGACAATCAATAACTCTGTTATTTATTATGTGACCCGTGGGCAGGTCACAACCACTCTGGACTTAATTTTTGCAGCCCATCGGCTGGGGGATGACTAAACAATTTATGGTATGTGTATATATATATATATATATGAAAGAAATGACAAATACAATGAATTCATAGAAGCATGGGAAGACATGAACTGATGCAGAGGAAAACAACATACAAAATAACTACAACAATTTAAGCATGAAGAAAATAAAACAGAATTCTGTGTAATTATAATAAGCAAGGTTGGCCTGAGAGAAGAGTTGAGAAAACACTCCCTCTCTTCTTTACAGAGATGGATGCCTAGAGTGTGGCATATTGCATGTCAGTCAATCGTGGTTGAAATGTCTGATTTTGAGGAACAGATTTTTTTTCGTGTCTTTTGGATCTTCTTACAAAGAGATGGCCCAATGAGTAGGAAAGTAGAGAAGGTTCCATTCAGAAATGAAAGTGATTTTTTAAAAAGGCTACCAATAATAATAAGATTAAGTAAAATACATAAATGGGACTGAAAAATTTCCAAAGTCACATCTGACTCCAAATCCCGTGAATTAGTGGGACTGCACCTCTTTTCACAAGGAAAGTGATTTACCATGACTTGCTTCATTAGAGAAAAGAGTTCATAAGAACCTTTTTCCATCTGAAGTTACTATTTATCATACAACATATAACCAGTGATTTCACTGATGCAGGGATGTCTCAAACAAGGAAACTCTCTCTACTGATATAGCTTGGTACCTTCTTATGGCATCTATGAGGCACAGTGGATAGAGTCCTGGGCTTAGAGTTATGAAGACCTGAGTTCAAAATTGGCCTCAGACTAGCTTTGTGACCTTAGGCTGCCTCAGTTTCCTCAACTGTAAAACAGAGATGATGATAATAGCACCTATGCACAGCGTTGTTGAGCTCAAATAAGATAATATCAACAAAATGCTTAGCACAGCACCTTAGCAAATACTTGTTTTCCTTCCATTCTTTGCAATTTATAGTCTCAGAGAGTTTCCTGGGACACTGACCAGTTAAGTGATTTGCCCAGGGTCACCTAGCCAGTCAGTATTGGAAGGCAGGACTTGAATACATGTCTTTGGGCTTCAAGACCAGCTCACTATACCCTATGTCAAGTCTCTCCTCTCACCATATGATACAAGGACCCATTTTGTGGTACAGGTCTCTGTTGTTTTCTTACATCACCATCAGAGGAACTTTCTCCCATTCAGCCCATTTTTTAGCTTCCATGCCTCTGCTGGTTAGATTAGGAACTGCTTCTTGAAATTAGAAAGAAAGAGGAGAGGGAAATAAAGATTAAAAAACAAACAAAAAAAAAAAACCAAACACCTGAGTTGTTCCTAGGGTTTACCACCCTGCATTCTCTTAACACAAGTTACCATTATAAAAACTTTAGATAAACCTTAGGAAACACATATGGAAGGCCACAATGTCCACCTCCCTTAACTAAAGACCTTTGGTTTGGTTTTTATTGAGGTTGATGTCAAGGCACAAAATGGTGAGACTTGGAGATCTTCCTTCTCCACCTCATCCCCTCTCCACTCACCCACTTCACAACCTCTTTAAGTGTTGTATGAAAAAAATAACAGTTTCTGATTCAGGAGTCTGTGAAGGCCTTGAAAACTAAGAAAAACAGATTCAACAGCAGCAGAAAGTTTTCATGATTGTCTCTTTTTGGGGGAAAGGTGGCTGTTTTCATTAAGAAGATTATTACCTTTGGAGAAAGCTAAGCAAGGAGACCAAAGTTGAGGACCACTCTTCAGCCAGACAGGTG
>CM053623.1:35712696-35731609 GCA_028646595.1 Phalanger gymnotis | reverse complement strand
AAAAAAAGAATGTGAGCTCTCGAAAAAGAAAAAGAAAAACTCTTTAAATATCCAAAAGGGAAATGAACTGTGTCTAGAGATAGTAGGATCTCCCTCAATTGAAGTGAAACTTGGATGACCACTTGTTAGGGATATTGATGAAGAAGGAAGGAAGAGAGAGAGAAAGAAAGGAAGAGAGAGAGAAACGAAGGAAGAGAGAAAGGAAGAAAAGAAGAAAAAGAAAGGGAGAGAAAAAAAGGAGAGAAAGAAAGGAAGGAAGAGAGAAAGAAAGGAAGGAAGAGAGAAGGAAGGAAGGAAAGAAGGGAGGAAGAAAGAAAAAAAAATAAAAGAAGAAAGAGAAAGGAAGCAAGGAATAGAGAGAGAAAGGAAGGAAGGAAGGAAAGAAGGAAGGAAGGAAGGAAGGAAGGAAGGAAGGAAGGAAGGAAGGAAGGAAGTGCTGTCTATGTACCAGGCACATTAGTATCTCATTTGATTTTCACAACTATCGGTTCTTCCCCCACCCCCCCATAAAACAGTATGTATAAGCAAGAAGAACAGTAATCAGAAGCCACTCTCCGATTTGTTCTTACCAACATACCAACATTTCTGGCAGATAATGGGTGATTAATAAGTCTCTGCTCATTGATTACCACTTACTTGAACTGACATTTTCTGAGCTCTTCCATTTACAAAGAGAGCCCACAGTGTAAGCAATGAGCAGGCCCAAACTACAGGGTGTGCATGAATATAGGTAAGTTTCATGACAGCCATACCAGCATAGAGAAGTTGGTGAACTAGTGCTGAACTTAAAAGGGAAGAAGAGAAGTGACCTGGAAGTGGAGAGGTGACAATAAGAAGTCCATCCTGGACAGGATGGAGTGAACTTTAAAGGAGAAGGGGCGAATGCTGAATATGGATGATCTGAGAAAGACATCTGAAAGTGGCAGAAGGGACCCAGGAACATGCTAACTCTTCCTGCTGACCTTCCGGAGCAACGGATATGAGAGAAAGAACAGCCAGCCTTGGAGAGGGGGCCAAGAGATGTTTTATCTTCAGGAGGAAGCTAGGTTTGTGTGAATACAAGAGATTTAAAAAATATGAGAAGACAAGACATAAGATGAAGGGGAGTTTGTTAACAAGAGAGAAGGGCCCCAGGGGCTCAGAAGATAATAGGGAGAGTGAAGGAGAAAGGGGATTGAAGAAAGTATGGGGAGAACAACAGAAGGGTAAAGGGGATTTCAAAGGTTATGCAGAATCCCAGGGATTAGCAAAGCAGGAGTTCAGAGTTCTCTAGTCATAGTACATGAGGAATGGCACATATAGATAAGCTAAATCAGCTGACATTCTCAATCAGAAGACTGCACGAGGGTCTCAGCAGATCTCTGTTCTGAGATGGAGCTTATTGAGCTACTTACATCCTGGGAGCAAAGGGGAGGAGTGAATTGTTTCTCAAGAAATCTATCACTGTGATCATTATCACTGATATTTATTGACTACTTAATCTATGAAGGACACTACTATATGGATTAAGGAGATCATATTAAAGTTAGGAGACAGTCTCAGCCTCAAAAGCATCTATTGGGTTGTGTGTGGGGGGTGCGGTATTGGCAGGGCTCCCCACCTTTAAAGCTAACCAGTGATCTCATGCTGATTCCAGAAGTCCCAGTCACATGGGTCCCCAGGTCAGGCAGTGCATGGAGCAGTTCACTCAGGTAGGAAGGTGACCTGAAAGAGGGTCTGTCAGGCCATCCACACTGGGGTGGATTGGTGAGGGACAGGAAGAAATGAAATGTGAGAAAGTGTGATCCCCTAACATCAGTACCTGGGACAAAGCCCCAGTCACTCCATGACAGTTTCAGCTCTGACCAGTATTCCCTTATAGGTGGCTCCTCTTCCCTGTGCCATTCTGGAAGTACCATTAACCCTTCTACATCATAACTTTCCCCTTTATGGTTTTGCTATATTGCCAGTCAGCATAAGAAATTAAATGGGAATTTTGGGGGAGTTCTGCAGAAGCTACAGATGACACATGAAGACTGGCAGATGACACAGAGCCTATGACCAAATATTCGACCCAAATTTTACAATAAAGTACTGTAAACACCCCGTAAAAGAAAAAGAAAAAATCCAGACTTCTCTGATAGAAAGAGAGGGACAAAAACTTTAACGTGGATTTTCCAGCTCACGAGGGTACCATGGCCCTAACCCCCATCCCCAACCCATGATGTGGAAGGGTAACTGTGGTAGAAGTGGAGAATTTTGGAGAGCAGTTGCAAGAGATCTTAAAGATAAGATTTTGAAGTAAAGAAATCAGCCAATCTAAGGCATGTTGCTACTCCTCCCTCCTTAAAAGCCCAAATCAAGTATTATTTCATCCATGACACTTTTCTCTGAACCTCTCATATTTGTCAGAGCACATGGCCTGGACCCTTCCTTTCCCTCATATCATAATTACTTGGATACATGCTTTCCCCCAAACCATTTAGATTATAAGTTCCTTGAAAACATGATCTCCCTTCTTGGGGTGGGGGTAGTGGAGAGAGAGGGAGAAAATTTGGAACTCAAAATCTTGTGCAAATGAATGTTGAAAACTAAAAATAAACAAATTAATTTAAATTTTAAAAAAGAAAATATGATCTGTCTGAGAAATACCACTGCTAGGCCTATACCCCAAAGAGATTTTTTTAAAAAAGATGAAAATGGTTCATATGTACAAAAGTACTTACAGCAGCTCTTTTTGTGGTATCAAAGAAGCATCAACTAAAAGAAAAATGGAAATAAGGCTGGAGTAGGGCTGGGCCTGCCCATTATTCCTTGCTCCTTCTCTGAGGAAGCAATAAAATACACCAGTCACATGCACCTCCATTCAGTTTTCTCCACTCCGATGGGAGTCATCCATGATGGTCTTCTCACCTTGTTCTCGTGGGGTCTTCCCAAAGATGATGATGTCATCAAAATACACAACCACTTTCAAGCCATCCATGTCACTGACTACTTTCTGCATCACTCTTTGGATGGTGGCAGGTGCTCCTGAGCTGTCTTGGTACATATGTTAGAACTGGTCACACCTAGCTCAGGGGTGGAGAACCTGTGGTCTCGAGACTACATGTGGCCCTCTAGGTCCTCAAGTGCAGCCCTTTGACTGAATCCAAACTTCACAGAACAAATGCCCTTAATAAAAGAGTTTGTTCTGTAAAACTTGGACTCAGTCAAGAGGCTGTATCCAAGGACCTAGAGGGCCATATGTGGCCTCAAGGCTGCAGGTTCCCCACCCCTGGTCCAGCTAGACAGAGGAGAGCCATCTTTTCTTTGCCTTCTTCTGCCATGTTGTTATCGCTGTTCAGTCATTCCGGTTGTGTCTGACTCTTCATGACTTCATTTGGGGTTTTCTTGGCAAAGACACAGAACCCAGATCCTCTTATACATAGTCTAGTGTTCTTTCCAGTGAATTATGTTGTTTCAGGCTGGCTGTATTGATTATATTCAATTCTGTCACATCTATCCCATTTCCCATCATTGGGAGAGGTGATGGAATAGGGCAGAAAAAAGCCTTTCCACGGGGCCCTTGGAAGAAAAGACCCTCCTCACTAACCCTCCCCAGATTAAGGAAATATAGTTCCAGAGGAATGCCAGAGTCCAATTTCACTTCTGCCTTTAATACCCGGCTTGGGGCACAAGTATATTGAATCCCAATATCTTAATCAGGTGACTAGACAAGTTTGAACCCTATGAAGATGCTCTGATAGTATAATGATGTTCTGGGTTTCTTCACCCCTCTTAGTTGCCTATCTACCTGCCATGTTTCCAGCACCTAACAGTCATTATTACATCTAGGTGACGCAAAAAATCTAAAAAAAGTTTAGACATCACCATTATGAAGGAGGACCTTTCAGACTAAGAGAGACACCACCTGGGCCCTTTTAGCACAAATTGTTACTGAAAAAAAAAGTATTCTTAATGCAAGAAAAATAAAAAGATACCTCAAAAACAGTTTGAGAATAAACTATGTCTGTTAGATCGTAACCTCCTTTAGGGAGAGCACTGTGTTTTTCATCTTTGTAATACCTAGCACATGAAATGGGGCTTACTGGATGTTTGGTCAATTGAAATGAATTGTTCTTTATAGAAAAGATGCTGATTTTTGCAGCCCAAGAGAGCCAGTGTCTAGAATATTTATCAAAATGTGACAAAGCAGTGATCGGGCACCAGAAAGCAGTAAGGTTAGCTTTTGGTTTCTGGAACAGAAACAATCTCCCTGCCAGAAGCTTTTGATGTTAGGTTTTATGCTGTTTCTTTGAAGCTAATTCTCTGCCACAAGCCGTGGTTGAGAAACATTGTGTCCAAAAAAAAAAAAAAAAGGCCCTGATTGTTCATTCCTTCCTCTGGAAAGAGATTCTTTAAATACACCAAAGGCTGAAGTCCAGTAGAGAATCAGTAGGACACGTGGAAAGAAAAGAAGACGGGAGAATAGGACTGAAGTTTTACTTCCCTCTTCATTTGGATTCCCATTTCCAAGGTATCTTTTTGGAAAAGTTAGATGAAAAGGTGGTAAATGTGCCCAGTATTCTTAGTCACAATTAAGAGGTAAGTTGTCAATAAATCACCAGGGCAAGTGCTTCTGAGTCTTAAGCAAACTTGAGGATGAAATTGTTGACCTAAGTCAGAAACTTCGTCATTACAAATGCCCAAGAATGAGGTCAGGCCACTTCTATGACCTTTCCAGAAAAGAGGCTCTCCAGGGAAGCTCCAAAAACTATAGAGTGGGCATCACTTTCCCACTGAGCAAACTGATGAAATCTATTAAAAAAAAAAAAAAGAGGAAAGTGCCAGAACCCTTAAGCAAATACACAGAAAGAAATATAGCTTGGTTTCTTTCTGTACCTAATGAGAGGAAAAGGAGGAGGGCAGGAGCAGGAGGGTCTGGGAAAGAGTAGATGGGTGAGCAGAGGACAGTGTAGATGGGCTCTGGGGTATAGTATGATCAGAATAGGGCTGGGTATGGGGACTGGATGACCTCAAAGAACCACATCTCCCTGAGGAGTCTGGGTGGAAAGGGAACTGGTCTTGAAATTAGAAAAGCTGAGTTTGTGGCCTGGCTTGGGCACTAATAAGGAGTATTTTATCGTCAGAGTTTCAGTTTTCCAACTTGTCTGGTCTGGTTGTTGTCCTTTATTCTTGCTGTCGGGGACAATGTACAGTGTGTCTGACTGTGGCTGATATATTGGCTAATACCAGTAGGAGCTCAAAATACTATACTACAGGTCAGGCACAAATAGTCCATTAGGGTGGGGAACCTGCGGCCTCAAGGCCATATGTGGCCCTCTAGGTCATTGAGTACAGCCTTTTGACTGAGTCCAAGTTTTACAGAACAAATCCTTTTATTAGGGGGATTTGTCCTGTGAAGTGTGGGTTCAGTCAAAGGGCCACACTTGAGGACCTAGAAGGCCATGTGTAGCCTCGAGGCTGCAGGTTCCCCACCCCTGCT
This sequence comes from Phalanger gymnotis, assembly GCA_028646595.1. Taxonomy (NCBI): domain Eukaryota; kingdom Metazoa; phylum Chordata; class Mammalia; order Diprotodontia; family Phalangeridae; genus Phalanger; species Phalanger gymnotis. The sequence continues at coordinate 35,726,145 of CM053623.1, read as the reverse complement.
CTACCCATGCCCTGATTTATAATTTACAGTTTTAGACAATTGCCTGGAACACAGAGAACTTAAGTGACTTGCCCAGGGTTACATATGTGACCAATAAGTGTCTGAAGTTTTTCTTGAACTTAAGTCTTCTTTACTCCAAGGGCAGCTCTCTAGCCACGAGGGCCCAAATTGGCTCTCATTCTCATTATTTTCTTCTATATTTTGTTTTAAATATTGTATACCCCTCAGAGTATTTCTGGGCTCATACGTGGGGGGTTTACAGACAAGGAGAGAGTGAATATGGCAGGATGTCATGTGGAAATGCACGTTATAAGAGAAAGAGGAGATAAGAGGCACAACTGAAAGTTGTGAAGGATTACCTCCTATGCCCCATAATGAAAAAGAGGATAACCTTAATAATACTGGGACATGAGGAAGGAGGTTAGTTCAGTTTTCCTTTCCTTTTGAGCTTTCTCTGGCTAGAGTGGGAATGAATTATTTGGTGGGTTTAGTTCTCATTATTTTGATAATAATTGTCCTCCCCCATCAAGGCCAGAGAACAGACATCCCCATTAGCTGAAAATATGTTCTTATTGCTTATAAATGACCATCTCCCTTTTACAGAGAAGAAATGTAAACAGGGAGGAAAGACAGCCTTCTCACCTATTATTCAGATAGTGTAAGTATATAGTTACATTTTCTTTGTCATGTGGTTTTATGCAACTCTAAAACATTACTGGATTCATTAAACTTCTCTTTTGCTCATCAAATTACATTGTAAAATTATTCATATTATTAATACTCTCCATCGCCATTGCTGATCATTTGTGCTTTCTGTGTATTTTAAAGGACCACGAGGTCAGAGTCTTGTTGGTCAGACCACATCTACAGTAATGGGTTCAGTTTGGGGCAGGAAAGTTTAGGGAGAATATTGATAAGACAGAAAGATGAGGAAATGAGGGTATAAGAGCATTATCAAGATGCCAAATCAAGATCAAGGCATTTCTGGGTCACTTGAAGGAACTAGACGCTATCGCTGTCTTCAGAAGGATGGCCATAAGGAAGAGAGATTGTTTTTTTGCTACTTGGTCCTACAGGGCCAAACTAGAACAATGGGTGGGAATTGGTGAGGGACAGATGTCAGTTCAACGGAAGAAAAAAAACTTCCCAAGAGTTAGAACTATCCAAAAATGAAATAGGCTGCCCAGGAAGGTGGTAAGATCATCGTTCTTGAAGTCTTCAAGCAGAGGTAGGATAATCATCTATTGAGTATGCTACAGGAAGGGTTTCTCTGCATTGGGTAGAAAATCGAAATTGAAGATCTCATTCTAGGTGAGAAGACCAACCTCATGCATTTTCTCTTCCTTGGGGTTTAGTTCCCCTTCTCCTGGGATTGAAAGAGACTGGATCCAATTTGTCAAAGGTTTCCTTCCTCTTATTCCCTACATTTGCTATATTTACCTAACCGTAGAGGGAAAGATCGGTCCTTTCAGATGGATGTTAAAATGGGGTTCTGGTAGGGACAAACAAGACTGGACTGAGCCAAGGGCAGGACTGAGCTCCTTAGATCACCTCTCTCTGTTTCAGCCAGATGCCTCTTACTGCCTATTGAAAGTGCCTAATGTCACCAAACCCTTAGCAGGTGAGCTTGAGTTGATTTCTACCCTAGCCATACATTTTGCTTGGTTCTGATTTCAAGGCTCTGGATCTATGATCAGGGAAAGTAGCCCTACTCTGGAGTTGTTGTTCAGTCATGTCCAACTCCGTGCCCCTATTTGGGGTTTTCTTGCAAAGATACTGGACTGACTTGCCATTTCCTTCTCTAGCCCATTTTACATAGGATGAAACTGAGGCAAACAGGGTTAAGTGACCTGCCCAAGGTCACAGCTAATAAGTTGTTTGAGTCCAGATTTGAGCTCAGGAAGACGAGTCTTCCTGACTGTAGCACCAGCACTCTATCCACTGCACCACCCACCTGCCTGTAGTCTGGGATAGTTTAATGCAAAGACTAGATTTGAAGAGTACCCAAGTTTATATCCTAGTGTTGCCACATACTAGCCATGTGACCTTAGCCAAGTCACAGCCTCTCTATAAAAATATCTACAAAATGATGGAGATGAACGGTATGTGAAGGTTCCTTCCGCTCTAAATCTGTGATCCCTTGCTCCTAAGGCTGTCACAGCAATAAGAGACCTTAGAACTAGTTCATTCTCAGAGGACTATGAATCTAATAAATACATTACTAGTACCTCTCCTTATCCGACAATGTTGACAAATACAATCTCAGCTTGCCAAGGAATTGGTCCAACACAAACTTGACTCCAGAAACTGTCAATACATAGAAACAAAGTAACTAGGTCAGAAAGGCTACAGATGTGACCTGAGACTGAACAATGTGGATAAGAGTAAGGGAACTTTAAGAAAATGGACTTATTTTGTTTAGTCAAAAGAATTGATTAGAAAATGTCATGCTACATCACTGGTTTAAGAATCTTGTTTCAGGCAAGCAGCACTCTGGCCTTATGTTACCCATCATGGACCCTGGGGCAGCCATTGTGGTTTTAATGAGTTATTCAAGGAGGTATCTAACGAACATTTCAAGGAGTATAAGGGGATAAGTCAAAAATTAGCAGAAAAGTACCCAAAATCTTTACTATTCTACAAATTGATGGTTATCATCTTTAGGTTCTAAAATGAATTTTCTTTAAAATCTTAGGAATTCCTTGGCCTGGATCACTTGTCAATAAATACTGGTACTTTTTTTTTTTTTTGGTATCTAGACCCAAAGTTAAAAAGTTCAATGGTTAACATAGAATCTTAATAAATACCAAAAAGAAATCAATAACCAATGGGGTTGGGACAAATGTTACAATCAGATATGTACAAATTAATTTATATTTCCGGAAACATAAAAGGTAGGGCAGCTAGGTTGCACAATGGATAGAGTGCCAGGCCTGGAGTCAGGAAGACCTGAGTCCAAATCCAGTCTCAGACACTAGCTATATGACCCTGAGCAAGTCACTTCACTCTGTTTGCCTCAGTTTTCTCTTCTGTAAAATGAGCTGGAGAAGGAAATGGTAAACCAATCCAGTATCTTTACCAAGAAAACCCCAAATAGGATCATGAAGAATCAGACATGACTGAAAAATGATTGAACAAAATAAATATAAATATATGTGTGTGTATAGGTATATACACATACACATATATACATACATATATGTGTGTGTATACTCTGCCTTCCTTCTTCTGCTTGTCCTCCTTCTATCTCCTTGGACCGGATGGATCCTGTTAAGAGGAAGGCTCTACTACCATCACCTCAAAGCCTAACTTTTGTGTATCCTGTGTTGGCAGGTGAACAATAACCACAATGGCACCCTATTGGGTGTGTATGTGTGTGTGTATATATGTGTAAAGAGAAAGAGAGAGATAATGTATTTTGTTAAAAGGTAAATATTTTCCAATAAATCCTTAAATGTTTCCAAGTGAGCAAGAAAGGCTTACTATCCCCTTCTAATCTATGAAGCCACTTTAATAAGGACCGTCAGATATAGCAGACCTCCAAAATAACCACTGCCCCAATGACAGAGGGTGGCTGTTCTCATTATCTGCCAGCAGGGTAAGAAGCCTCACCTAATCGAGCCAAACCAGACTGCCACCTATCTATACCTTCTCTCCCCAAGCCTTTATCTCTGCACCACAGCTGCTCTTCTGTTAGCTTTCGATGGTTTGAAAGAGAAGTCTGGAAACTAGACTCAACTGTATAAACCAAGAGAGGAAAAATGTTCTAGAACTTCAAAAGCTCCTTGTAGGACAATGCAGAAAAGGTATGCATACTGTTTGATTAAACATTGAGCGTAGGCATAGAAATTAGCTGCAGATTCTCCTAAGTGCTGACCCATTCTAATACGATATCGCTGAAGGTTCTCAAACAGCTGCCACAGATCAAAACGACTTCAATTAGAGGTGGAAGGGGAAAAGCAAAGAAGAATCTAAGAAGTGGTTTCGACGTGGTCTAGCAAAGGGGAAAAAAAAATTACCAAATTCTACATCTGATCATATGATATTTAGATATGATGGACTTAGAAAAAAAAAGTATAATTCAGTAGAATGCCAAAATACAGATATCCAGAAATGCAATGCAAAGGTTAAAAGACATTTGAAAGTATCCTACTTTTCAACACAAGGTACCTTTTTCTTTAAATTTAGGGCTACTGAGGAAAGGAGGGCCAGAAAAAATCAGATTATTGCTTTATATGTGCAGAGAGGAGATGAATATAGGCCAAAATAATTAAGGTAGGCTTTTTAAGCAAGAGAAACTCAAGCTATACCTTGAATGATACATATAACTTTGATAGGCAAGGAATTGGAAGAAAATCCAAAGCTTTGTCAAATAAGTATCAATGTTTCCAATTAGAATTCAAGTCCACATTTTGGCCCATTGAAGGTCAGGCATTTTAGTCTGGTGTGGTTTTTTGAGAGGGAGGTTGAGAATAAGAAAAGATAGGGAAGAAAAGGAAAGGAAAAGAAGAAACAAAGAGACACAGGATAAAAACCATGTGCTAAGAAAGAGGGGAAAAGGAGAAAATAGAGATATTTGGACATGTATGTAACAAGAAAACAGGTGGGAGAAAAAGATTGTATGTATATGTATATGCATATGTATACATACATACACAGAGATAGAAAAGAAGAGAGATGTATGTATATACACATATATGTATGGATAAAGAGAGACAGAGAGAGACAGAGACATTGAAAGAAGCCTGGAGGTAACTATTTGAGGCAAATAGCTCTTACCACAGACTGCTAATATGTTTAGGCTATGGATTTCAGGGAGCTGTCATCTCTTCACTAATACATGCCAATCATCTAAGCACTAGCCACAACTCATTTAATTGACATCATCTCTCAGGAATTAGAATTATAATAATTGTTTATCTTATATTTGTATAATGCTTTATAATTTTCAAAGAGCATCCCTATACATTATTAATTTTGTTGTATATGCTGATCTCACTATTGGAGGTGCCCATATACCCTATAATTTTCCATTTGGAAGATAACTTTATAATGGATCCATCTTTCATGTGTGGGACTTGGTCTCTGAACTCCCACATGTTATGGACCCAAAATATATATGATTTTGCAATCTAGCCAAAGTCTTTCTAAGGATCTGATATCAAAAAGTGTGTGTAATGAGCCTGTGGGTAACTTGATACAGAAACACCACTTTTCTCCAGGTCCCCAGGGAATGAAATTAAAGGTATCTTATGGGGTGTGTCTAGTCTTAAAGGGTGAGAGACCACGGTGTAGGCATAGCAGGTTTGTAGCTCATAGACAGGAAACTTTTCAAACTACCAGTCAGTCATAAGAAACTTGCCTCTTCAACTCAACTGAGAGAGCAGTCACTAGGTACAAGGTTCCATGGTAGATGCTACAGTGGGGTATTGAGATTTTTTAAATATGACACCTATCTTTAAGGGACTTTTACTCTGCCCTTCTTCCTTTGATTGTCCTCCCTCTGTCTCCTTGGGTTGGCTGGATCCTCTTAAGATGAAGGCTCTACTACCAACACCCATGAAGCCTAACTTTTTTGTGTCCTGTGTTGAACAACTGCTGAACAATGACTACAGTGGTACCCAATATGCTGTATGTGTTGGGGAACTCCCAAATAGCCATAAATCCTTCCTATAGAAGCTTGCTTTTGTACCCTGTTATAATGACAGTTCCAATGAGGCAGTGCATGAAAAATCTATGGTCCTGGGTATCACAAAGTACCCATGGAAAGAGGGCAGTTAATGAACTGAAAACTCAATATGAAGGAGACATGGAATCTATAAAAGCAGATGTGAGCTTAAACTGCATTAATAGACGTATAGTGTCTAGAACCAGGGAAGTGACAGTCTTCCTGCTTTCTAAACTGGTCAGACAGCATCTAGGTACTATGTGCAATCCTGTGCTCCATATTTTTAAGGACATTGACAAGCTTGAATGATCACAGAGGAGGATGAACCAGAAGGTGAAAAGAATGAAAATCATGCCATATTTCATTCAGTTGGGGGAACTAGAGATGTTTAGTCTAGAAAAGAGAAGGGGTAGGGGGAGGAGGATTAATAGCTTTATTCTGAAGACCTGCCTTATGTAAGAGGGATTAGACTGGCTCTGCTTGGTCCCAGATGACAGAACTAGATGCAGTGAGTGGAAGTAGAAGAGAAGTTAATGTAGTTAATGTAAAGGGAAACTACCTAAAAAGTGGAGCTTTCTAACAATGGAACAGGAGGTCCTCCAGTAGAAATGGAATATCATCTTTTTCAGAATGTTGTAAGGACAATATGAATTGGGCTACATAAACCAAATTCAATTGAATTAAACACAATGTAAAGTAATTAAAGCAATAATTTAAAATTAATTAAAGTAATTAAACACAAGATAAATTCAGGACAAAAAAACAATTACATCTGGGGGACAAGAGAGGTTTCATGTAGGAGGCAGCACAGCTGAGCCTTGAAGGATTCTAAGGATTCTAATAGGAATTGATAGGACCTAATGTAATAGGCAGAAGAGACGAAAGAGTGCATTCTAGACATGAGGCAACCTCTAAAAGGCAAGGACATGGGATATGGCATTTCAACTCTGGGGAAAAGATAGTTTTACTTAAGCATAGAATTGTGAAGGGGACTCGTAATTGTGTTATCCAGAGGATTGGGGGGAAGGTTTGGGCATGGCAGTACTCACATAGTTGTTCTTATTCTCTTCTTAGTCAGCAGCCTGAGGTTTGGAGGAGCATTTCCCTGGATGTTCCTGTCATGCTCAGTGCACAGCCTCATGCTATAGAGGCTTCTTAGGTAGAGGGACAGCAGGCACCTAAAGGTGCCTTCTGTGAAGAGAAGCTGACACTGTGACTCTATTCTTATAGTGAAAGAGCAAGTAAGTGAGTTCTTGACATGCCACCTCCAAAAAGTTGCCAACTCAGGTCTAAGTATTTATTGTGAAGGAATCTGCCTTGTTGGGAAATCAATTGTACACTATGATAAGGAATTCTGTGATAAAAAGTGGCTTCTGAAGATAAGCTTAGGCTACTACTATCATATATTAATAATGTTTTTAAAGTTGTTAAATTACTTGAATTACATTATTAATGACTTCTTTAGATTTTTTTCCTTTATAGGTTGATATTGCTGTGGGCATGCCACCTCACATGACCCTCAGTGAAAAGCAAGATATGTCTAAAGAAGTAAAAAAAAAATCACTTTTCAAATCAACAGTGTGGCCAACTCAGAAACTGTGAAACAGCTGGTTAGGTGGCATTTTGAAACATGACTGTTCATGGAGTTATGTAGTTTCTGCTTGAAAATGCTCAGTTTGGGGACTCCCCCCCATCAATGATCACAGAAGCACATAATTTCAGAGTTGGAAGGGATCTCGGTGGCTACCTAAGCCAATCTCATGCCCCCAAAATAGCCCCACTTCAACATGAGTCCCCTCCCCACTGAAACACAAGAGTCCCCACTGTATAGATCCTGAGATCTCATCTACAATGTTGTGGGTAAAAGTCTTCCAGAGCAGATTACCAGGATATATCATAATCAACCATAGAAACAACTATTTATTAAATACCTAGGGCAAAGAGCTCTTCTGAGTACTCAGAGCAAAAGAGATACAACAAATTTAGTGCTCTTGAAGGGCAACTGCTGGTGTAACTCAGGGTCAGGCCATGCCCAAATCTCCTGCTTAAAGTAGCAATTGGACCCGAACCACAGAGACAGAACTGACATTTACATGATGGTTTAAGGTTGGCCAAGTACTTGACATACATTGTCTTACTGGAGCCTTGCAAGACCCCTGTGAGGTAGAAGCTACTGGTATAATCATTCCCAATTTGTAGATGAGGAAACTGAGGCTCCGGGCATGGCTTGCCTATCGTCTCAAACTAGCAAACATCAAAGGATATGAACCTGAATCTTCTTGAGTCCAAGTCCAACCTTCTATTGACCATTCCTTAAGTTGGAAGGAAACTTAGAGGTCATCTGCTCCAACCCAGAAGGCCCAGGAATAATGACCTACCAAAAGCTTTAAAATTGATTCCAACACACAGTGGCCAAATAACAATAACCAGGTCCAGAAAGACAGGTCACAAGAGAGCCAAGGTTCATAAAGAAGCAGGATGAAGCCTTTTCCCCTTGTGGCACACATTACAGAGTAGAGGGCTGAGGTGGAGAGAAAGATATAGATCTCTAATCTATAAGAACTTGCTTTGCCCAATACCATACTGGCGTTCTTTAAATCATTCCTACATCTTTCCAATTCTGAGGTCTCTCTGCTTTCCTTGCAAAGCTCCCAGCATTCTAGACTTGCCACCTTCTCAGAAAAACTTCTCATGACCCAGCCTTTCATATGCTGCTATAAGGAACTGGTTGTTCACCTCCATGGACCAATGTCCTAAATCTACTGGCTACTCTGAGTGGTTCACATTTGACGTTCTAGAAATCCCTCGTGTTCTGACAGAATTGTATGCTTCTTGAGAATGGTTTTTTTATCCTTTGCCTTTGTATCACTAGCACCTAACAGGGACTGGCAGATAGTAGAAACTTAACAATTTTTGCTCATTGATTAATTGTTTGGCTAGAATAACTTCCAATATCCCTGGTCTATCTGAGACATCTCAGGTATTGACACTGTCTCAGAAGAATAGTGTGGAGGAATATTCTACAGTGCCTTTCAAGGGTAGCTACAGCATTGTATAAGTCTTTAAGGAAACAGCTCTTTCCACAAACTGGCTTAGTGCCCTCTAGAATTTCAGCAAAAAAAGCAGGCCCACATGATATTACTCTCAGCTGCCCCTGAGCTTTATTTTCCTGTGTGTTGAAGTTCAAGATATATCCCTTCAACCCAGATTGAGGGTTCATACTGACCAATTCATCATTCCCTCTTGGCAGAGTATAAATTCAGATATGCAAAGAAATTGGCAATAGCCTCAGATTCCTCTTTATATTCTCTCCCATAGGGCACAGGAGTGCTACGCAAATAAAATCCATGAAATAGTCCTGGATATCTCCTAGCTCCCTGAGGAATTACAGAAACCATACCTAATAATTAGTCCGAATCACTTGACAATTTTTTCATATTATGTTAGACTATTTTAGTCTGTATCTTAGTGAATTGAACAGAATATTGTGGAAATAGCATTCCCAAAGACATCAGGAAAATCTCTAGTCTCTAGGTCAGTGTAGTAGCAATTTAGATTTGAAGATCATTACCACCCATTAATAGGCCAAGTGACCTGCTTACTGCTAAACCTAAGACACATGTGGTAGGAGAAGCTTCTTGACAGGAAGAGGAAGTTATGTCACAGGAAATGCTGAGAGAGAGAGAGAGAGAGAGAGAGAGAGAGAGAGAGAGAGAGAGAGAGAAGGGAAGAGAAGAGAAGAGAAGAGAAGAGAAGAGAAGAGAAGAGAAGAGAAGAGAAGAGAAGAGAAGAGAAGAGAAGAGAAGAGAAGAGAAGAGAGCAGTTATGGCTGCTAATGGATGCCCTCATGATTGTTAGAACTGAACAGGCTGACTTAGCTGGATTATGAGTTTGTTGGTTGGGAAGACCCTAGCAGGGCGTGAGAGAGCTTTTGGGATGGTGAGGCTCCAGGTTGTTATATTGTATGTGGAATGTTTTACTGCTGTGATAGACTGGATAAATGGCTTGTGGGATATGGTTCTCTGGTGTCTGAGTAAATGGTTTACTTCTTCTACCTTCTATGTGGAGAGCCTAGTATACTTTGCGATATAGAACTACATAGGCATTTTGAAAATTATCATCTACATTGTTATGATTGCCTTACTGTTACATCTACTTTAGTTAGATTGTGAGCTTCTTGAAGGCAAGGACTGTCTTTTTGCCTCTTTTTTGTAATCCCAGAGTTTAGTACAATGCCAGGCACATAGTAGGTGCTTAATAAATGCCTATTTATGGACTAATTAGGCTGTAGTGAAAAAAAAAATCCTGCTTTACAAAATTTGACACAGGCTTACATTTTGGGATGGAGGAGGAGGTGGGAAAAGAGGGGAGGGGGTGACTTTGAAAGAAAGGCTAGCTATTAAACAGCTAACTTCATGGCAAACAAAAGACACATGGGATTTAGAATCAGAAACCCAGGGTTTGAATTTCAGTCCTGCCTCTTATTATCAATGTGACCTCAGGAAAGTCATTTCACTTTCCTAGGCCTCAGTTTTACTAGACATTACATGGGGAATAGGACTAGATGATGTTTTCTGGACAAGAACATATGCAAGATTAAACTGAGTGCTATTTTATTATAAGGAGCAAGAAGACTGGCCCTAGAGAAGAGGTGAGAAAATGCATTTCCCTCTGGTCTTTGCAGAGGTGAGAGACTAGGGGTGTGAAATATTACCAACACTTTCTGACTCAGTTGCTTAGTTTTGCTGAATTGTTTTGTCTTGTTTTTCTTGCTTCTTTCCTTTTTTTCTTTGTTATAAAAAATGACTCTCTGAGTAGGTGAGGGGTATAGCTGGAAATGAAGGTAAGGTGAAAAATAAAAGCTAAAAATTTTAATAAATTTTTAAAAATAAAAGACTAGATGATCACTAAAGCCCATTAAAGTTCTAAATCTTACAATCTTGTGATCTGGTTTTCATCAGAATATTCTTCTATTAGGGTATTAAATTTCACAAGGGCAGAGATGACTTTTTATATAAACCATATCTCTTACACTGCCTAGCACAGTCATATTTGATGGATAAATAAATGGCTAAAGGAATACCTACTCTCTGACATCACTCTCTGCGATCATTCCATCAAAGGGTATCCAGCACTCTAGTTGGACCGGGATGCTTAGGACTCCTACAAAAGCAACTCCTTACCAGGAGAGCTGCCTGAACAGGGGCAACCTGCCCAGCTCCTCCACAATAAAAATCTCAAATTTGTACCAGACTCAATAATGTTCAGGAAATCCAATGAGAAACTATGGTGACTGCTTGAAATCCAGAACTACACAAAAGGTCAGTAAGCAGCCCACAGGCAATAAGATAGGGGATTTCCCTCAAAGCCAGTACCAATTTTAATAACCAAGCCAAGTAAAAAGGGCCAGAGAAATGTGTTGCCTGCAGGGCTCTCTGAAAAAATGGTAGGGGAAGCTCACCCAAAGAAGCTACCCATGGGTTATCAAATCACATTGGGGTCTTTAGAAGCCCTGGGAAGCTGCCACAACCAATGTAAATGAACCTTAGGCCAGAATATCCTAGGGCTCTGAGCTCCCCAGCACCATGTCCCAAGATATGATAGGGATACAGAAGATCCAGCACTCTGGACCTCAAAGATCTGCAGGAGGGTAACCCCAGGAGAAGAAGGTCAGCACAATAACTCAAATGATTTAGGTCAACACCAAGCAGCGTTGATCACCCACCCAAAAGTGCAACGGGGGCAGAGATTGGTCTTGGCACAAAGCCCCAGTCTGGGAATTAATGATGGAAAGATGAGTAAACTGAAGACACTCACCAAAAGTTTAAAAAATATATCAAATCTAGACATCACCCCCAAAAGGAGGAGAGGATAACTCTAAAACAATTGTAAGCAGAAACTCAAAGGGAAAGGGGGATTTTCCATAAGGACTACATAAATATATAGAAGGGTGAGATTAAAAGCAAATAAAATAAAAGATCTTGAGAAAAGAACTGGAGGAAGAATAAACATCTTTGAAGAAAAAGTGGTAAAACTTAGCCAAGTAACAGATTCCCTGTAAATTAGGATAAAACAAACAGAAACCAATGAATCCTTGAGATCATAAGAAATTAGAACAAAAATTTTTTAGATAGTAGAAAATGAAAGAAATTTGAAATAAAAAACAACTAATTTAGAAAGGAGATGATTTAGGAATTCACTGGAATCCCTACAAACCATGATTTTTTTTTAAAGCCTAAATTTCAAGAAATCATAAATGAAAACTGCCCAGATCTATTAGAACCAGAGTTTGTACGGACCTTTCCAATGCTGTTGGCATAAGGGCATTCCAGTCTGTTTGCCTCAATATCAATCGACAGTTGCAGTTAGTATTTTCTCTATGTCATTTCTTGACCTGTTTATTAGTACTTCAGTATCATTTAACTAATTAATATCGATTATCTTTTGCAAAAGATAAGAAAAGGACCAGGGGGAGGAGAACAAGAATTTATTAAGTGCCATTATGTGCCAGGCACTCTGTTAAGTAGTTTACAAATATCTAGTATTACTTCCCATATTTAGCTTGTTTCTATATTAAACTATGAGCTCCTTGACAGTAGGGACTATCTTTTGCCTTGCTAGGCTGTCAAGGAGCTCATAGTTTAATGAGGAGACAACATGCAAACAATATAGAAACAAGCTAAATATACAGGATAAACCAGAAATAGTCAACAGAGATAAGGCATTTATCAAGTGGGATGGATTCAAAGGGAATGGAGAAAAGCTTTTTGCAGAAGGCAGGAATTTGTCTGGGACTTTAAGGAAGTCAGAAGACAGACAGGAAGGAGAGAATTCTAGGCATGAGGAACAGCAAGTGACAAAGTCCAGAGTTGGGAAGTGGAATTTCTTTATGCAGGGAGTATAAAGAGACCAGTGTCACTAGATTCAAGAGTATGTGGAAAGGACTTAGGTATGAAACAACTGGAAAACTGGGAAGGAGCCAAGTTATGAAGTGCTTTGAAGGCCAAACAGAGAATTTTATGTTACTAGGATACTAGATAGATATCTAGTATTTTATGTTACTAGGAAGGCTATCAGCAGAGAGACTGCTTGTGTTGGAGAAAGCTGAGAATGTGGGGTTTTCCAGTGCCTTGCACATTGTGTGTAATAAATTCGTCTTGAAATGAACTGAATTAAATTAAAAAAGGATGGACAAGGGCAAGCGGACTGTGCCAGCGTGGGAAGCTGAAATAATAACTTGAACATGGACCTGGGGGTTGGTGAGAAAGGAAAAGATTGGGCATGAAGATGAGATTCTTTGTTGGGCTAGATGGCCTTTGCGGTCTCTTCTGAGATTCTTTGAAGGCCAATGCACTTTGGGGCTGATTTGAAAATAAGGAGATGAGGGTGGCTAAGAAATTAATAAAAAGACAAAAGGAAAAAGAGGAAAGAGGATTGGCCCAGGAGTCAGAGGAACCTGTGTTAAAATCCGACTTCAGACACGACCCCTGTGACCTTGGGTAAATCCCTTACCTCTCTGGCCCTCAGTTTCCTCATCTGTAAAATGAATGAGGTTGGACTAGTTATATTCTGAGTTCCCTTCAGCCTCTAGACTTATGATTTTAGGATAAGTAATGTAGGAAGGCTGCTCTTGAACGAATGATAGAAACATTTACAACGTACAAAACATCAGGTTACCCTCTGGGGATACAAATTAAAAATGCCAGCCCTTAAGGAATTCATAGCCTATTAGGAGGAGGCAAGAAAAAACTAGACAAGCCTCGGGAAGGCAGTTTTTTTTT
>CM053623.1:35696587-35712196 GCA_028646595.1 Phalanger gymnotis | reverse complement strand
GTGTTTTGCCTTTTTTTTTTTTTTTTGGTTCTGCTTCTTCTTTCCCATGATTTATTCCATTGGTCATAATTCTTCTCCACAACTTGACTAGTGTGTAAATTAATTCAATGCCAAGTTATACATGGAAGTTATATGGGATTCAATGCCTTCTTGGGTAGGGAGGGGGGGAGGGAGAGAAGAAAATATGGAACTCAAAATTATGTAGAACCATGTGTTGCAAACTAAAAATAAAAAATAATAATAAAAAAAAAAGATTTAAGTGAATCGTAGTGACTGGGAGAACAGCTAGTATCCAGAAGGTTATTGCAGTAAAATCTGGGTAAGATGGGAGCCAAGACTAGGTGGTGGTTCTAGGGAAAATGGAAAGGAGAAGACATATCTAGCAGTCATTTTGCGGGAAGAATTTAGCAAGGCATGGCTGGGTACTGGATATGGAGGAAGGTGGGCTGGGGCAGGGGAAGGGAGGGATGCTGAAGAAAGTTTTCCAGTATTGTAAGTTAGGGTGGATCAGGAGCCTGTTGATGCTGCTGACAAACATGACAAAGTGATGAAGGAGGGACATTTGAGATGGAGGGACAACCGCAAAACTTTTCTCTTTGGGTTTCCCTTGCTGAGGGATGAGGGGAGGGGATGGTTGTATCACATTTTTTCAGAGATTCCCTAACTCCTGAAATAGAAAAGATGCTCTGAGGTGGTTGAAGGCCAGCAACTGTGTGACGTAAACTTACCCTTCTTGGGAAATTCAGATAAAATAGCTGGTGCATTGTTCTACAAAGTTGTTTCATGGGTAATTTGAGAGCCATATTCTAGTCGTGCAACTTTGTAACATTTTTCTGATAAGTATAAGACAATCATTGAAGTAGATGGAAATGGGATACATACCTAATACTGTTTTATCCATTAATAGTATGGACACATTGAGTTTTTCTTTGCCTTTAACATTGTTCTTTGTGTAGTATATTCTGAGTTACCAAGAAATAAATTAATATGATACAACTTCTTTTGCTTTTGTTGTGACCTAGAACCCTATTCATCAATGGAAGTGATGAAGGCACAGTCTCTGGGAACCCCCTTGAATCTGGAATACAGTCTCTGGAAGCCCCCTTGAACTGTCCTTGAATCTTCCAACTAGATCTGGCCTTCCCCTAAGGCCATAAGCCTTAAGTTATCATTAGGTCCAAATCTCTACTTGGCCTCACCCTTTATTGTTCAGTTACTTCCCAACCTTGATACTATCAATATCCATGCCTTCAGCTACTTCCCACCCTTAATTCCATTCTCTTGGTTCCTGGACTCTGACCTTATCTTTGGACTCCTCCCCAAGACCTTCCCTGAACCCCTCCTCTAATCACCCCAGACCAATCCCTCCTACAATCTTTGTGTATATAATCTCCATCTTGCCTCCATGAAGGTGCTCACATTCAATGTAGCTCAGCTCAGATTGAATCTGGCTTGCTTGTGAAAACAGGCATCACAAAGGGTGGGATTTCTTAAGACAACCCATTATGGTGAATCCCTAATAAATTTGGTCTTTTTAATTTGGCTAAGAAGGCTTGAGTCGAATTCTTTGGGCAGGACCAGGTGTGTCGGCATTTTGGGGTCTCAAGCACCCCTAGAAACCTATGGTTCCCTTACCATCATCATTTTGATTTAAACCTCTTCAGAAGGAACTCCCAGAGTGGAAGCTCCCTTAACCAATTCATAAGGAAATGTGTCTGTAACATATAATATTAATAACAATAATAATAATTGCTAGCACTTATTATATGGTGCTTTCAGATTTCAAAAGCACTTACATGTTATCTCTGGTGATTCTTGCAACAGTCCTGTAAAGATACTATTATCATCAGCTTTTTACAGATGAGGGCATTTAGGCAGAGATAGATCATGATGTACCCAGAGTCACATCTAGTTAGGGTCTAAGACAGTCCTTGTTCACCTTTATTCTAAGTCCAGAACTCTATCTACCAGGCCTCCCAGGTGCCTTTTAAAGAACTGTCTAGGTCAGACATGAAGAGAAAGCTGGCAAGTTCAGGAGATGGCCCCTAATTATCCCCACTCTACACCTGGGAGGAAGTAGAAGGGAAGTAGCAGGCATAGAGTGGGCAGTGAGGAGGGAGGAGGGCAGGTGGATCCAAGAGAAAGGAGTAAATGAAACAGGATTCTGGGGATCAAGGCCCAGGCCAGGCCAGCAGAGAGTTGTGATGACCAGGAAAGACAAGTGGAGAGAATTTAAATTCTCTGTCCAAGGATCCACAGTCAGTATGTGTCAGAGGCAGGTATTGAATCTAGGTCCTCCTGACTCCAACCATTCAACCAACAAGCATTTATTAAGTACCTACTCAGGTACTTATTCAACACCTTATTCAGCACCTACACAGGCTCTATGTCAAGTGCTAGGGATACCAAAAAAGGTAAAAACTAAAAAGCATCCCTACCCTCAAGGCTCATGCTTTCTAATGAGGTAGGAGACAACAGATACATAATTAAATATAAATACAAGATGAATTTAGAGGGTAAGGAACTGGAGGGAGGAGGGAAGGAACCAGGAAAGACTTTCTGCACAGAGACATTGGAGGTGACTAATGAAGGAAACTGTAGATTCTAAGAAATGAAGGTGATGTGGGAAGGGTTCTAAGCATGGCAGATAGAGCCTCATGTCTGAGGAACAGCAAGTTGACTAGTGTGATGGGACCATACAATGGGTGAGAAAGAGCAAGATATAAAAAGATCAGAAATACAGGAAAGGGACTAACTTGTGAACTTGAAATGCCAAACCAAAGAATTCTTATTTCATCTTAGAGGTCATGGGCTGCTACTGTGGTTTACTAAATAGGGAGGTAACAGGATCAGCCCTATCTTTGGGGAAAATCACTTTAGTAGCTATGGGAAAGGATAGATTGGAGCAGGGCAAGGCTTGAGGCAGATGATTGTAGGAAATGTCAGGCTTAGGCCAGTCCTCTCAAATTTAGCCTGAGATTAGAATGAAAATTCCAAT
Source organism: Phalanger gymnotis (assembly GCA_028646595.1). Classification (NCBI taxonomy): domain Eukaryota; kingdom Metazoa; phylum Chordata; class Mammalia; order Diprotodontia; family Phalangeridae; genus Phalanger; species Phalanger gymnotis. The sequence continues at coordinate 35,709,198 of CM053623.1, read as the reverse complement.
TTCCAGATTCCCAGAATGTGGGGCCATTAACAAAAGGGGCTTACTTAGCCATAGAAGGAGAGGAACATTCCCTGAGGGTATGGCTTTGATTTGGTAGAAGGTAGCTCTAATGCCTCTGAGTTGTCCATGGTGGTTCTCTGGTAAAGCCTTCTAGCTTTTGCACTCAGGAAGCCTAGAAACTATGTCAACAGCCAGTGCCAATTAGGTCTGGAGGATGGTTTCAATACCTTTTAAGGAAAAGAACTAACCCAGCCCACAAAATCTAGGACTTTGGTAGATATTCCTTCTATTAGAGCCAATTGTCCATGCAAGAGGGCCTGAAGTAGGGTAGGTAGGACCCTGTGAGTTGCATGTTGACTTAGAAAACCACAAATTAACATTATCTGTGTTGTATTGTATTTTTTGTTAATTTTGTTGTGCGATACAAATTTATGAATCAAAGAATTAAAGACAGAGGCATCTCAAGGTGAAAGTAGAAAGGAAAATTTATTATGATCCCACGGGAAAGGGCAACTCCAGGTACCTTTCAGTGTCAGAGAGCACTGGACACAGAGAATTGGGGTGTTTACATAGGTCCCTAATGCAATTTCCCCTCCCAACCTCTTTCCTCTCAGCTTGCAGACATAAGCTTTGAGGGTACAATCTGGACACGATAAATCTATCCCAGGGTCAATGGCAAAGAACAAAGTTTTAATTATTTTTGACAAGCAAGTGACAGACATAACCTTCCCACCATTCTTATCCCATTCTCCCACCAATCTGAAGTGATAAATCTATCTTAATGACAATGACAATGAACAAATGGTTTGGTTATCTGTGACAGGCAGAAGCCAGTTGTTGGTTACCTCATCTTCACATCTGTGGCAAACTAGCCTTTCCCACCACCCTTGCTTCTGCAATGGATGCCTCCCATCACCTTTACATCTGTGACAGATATCCCCCAGCACCGTTAAATTTTGTCTCCCATCATTTTTATACCTGACTGGTCTTGCACATCTACATTGTACCTGGCTTTCCGGCTTTTCATCCATTCTTCTCCCAAGCCAGGGGTCCCTTATCCTGGGGTCAATACACAGGAGGTGAGCATCCTGTGTCCTATCCTTACTCTCAGAGGATTTTATGGTTGTTGACTTATTCACCTCAACCCTTCTTTCTTTTAGGCATCTCACCCTTAGGTAAATACGCAGGATATGAGGATCCTGTGTCCTATTCTTATCCTCGGGGGGGCCTTTCAGTCACTAGCTTGGCTTATTGAGGGGAAAACACCTAAGTAGAGAAATGGCTTTACAGAAAGGAAAATATCTAAGTAGAGAAATGGGACTCACTATCCTACTTATTTCTATTTATTTAATTTGTCCTCTTTTATGAGAGGTCTTCACTCATCCCACTCATTGTTAAACATTTCCCAATTACATTTTCATCTGGTTCAGGCTTTACTATGGAGTTTTGCTTGTAGCCAGCCCATACCTTGAGTTTGATCCCTGTGTTGTAGAGGGCTTCTAGTACAGAAAGTTTCTCAGTTAATTCAGATTGCGAGTTTGTTTGTAATCTAGTCTTGAAGATTTGCCCATGATCACATAGATATTTTGTGTCAGAAACTAGACTTCAACTCAAATCTTCTTAACTTTTGGGCCAGAGAATCTCTCTATTTGGGGCAGTGAGAGATGAGATAGGAAGGAGAACATGGGAGCTAAAGGCCTCAACTCTATTTTAAGACTAATGATTCATTATTCAAAGAGGTTTGCACAAGGTTTAGACTCTCCTTGCTTCTTTTGGCTAATGTAGTAGTGGTAGTAGTGGTGGTGGTGGTGGTGGTGGTGGTAGTGGTAGCAGTAGTAGTAAAAAATAGTGGTAGTATTAGTAGTAGTAGTGGAAGTGGTAGTAGTGGCAGTAGTATCAGGTAATAAATAAACACTTATTAAGTACCTATTATGTGCTGAAGGTACAAAGAAAGGCAAAAAGCTGTCCCTGCCCTCAAGGAGCTCAGTCTAATGGAGGAGACTACTATTCACAAACAAGATAGGGTCTGGTTAAATTGAAGATAATCTCAGAAGGAGAGCACTAGCATTAAGGGTATTAGTAGTAATAAGACTTTCTATTTGTTTAGACTATAATGATTACAATAATCCTTTCATTTATTTGGACTAAAAGACATGCAGATGATAATCAGTTAGTGTCTAATTAGATATTTATCTTTTTAATATATTGAATGAATGAATAATCATTTATTAAACTCTTATTTGGTGCTAGGCATTGGGGTTAGAAAAACACAAAAGAAATATACGCAGTCCTCTGGTGTTCTTAAGGCAGAAACTCTAACCTTTTTTTATGTCATGGACCCCCCTTGGCAGCCTGGTGAAGCCTGTGAACCTGGTGAACCCCCTTTCCAAATAATGTTTTTAAAAGAATAAACTAAAACACATAGATTACAAAGAGGATCAATATATTGAAAAACAGTTGTCTTTTAGGCAAAGTTAAAGCAATAGATTTAATCAGAAGAGAAAAATAGGGAAACCACACTATGTGTCAGCCATATTATTCAATATTGTTTTAAACCATTTAAAATAGCTAGACAGCATAAAATACCTGAGAGTATACCTGTCAAAACAGACACAGGAACTATATGAATATAAATATAAACACTTTTCATACAAATAAAATTAGATCTAAATAATTGAAGTAATATTTATTTTTCATGGGTAGGTAAAGCCAATATAATTAAAAAATGACAATTTTATCTAACTAATCTATTTGTGAAATGCCATCACAATTAAATTATTAAAGAACTATCTTACTGAGTTAGAAAAAATAACAACAAAATTCATGTAGAAGAACATAAGGTCAAGAACTTCAACAAAACCAGGGGGGAAAAAGGTGTAAAAAAAGCAGATCCAGGAGCATCAGACTTTAAAACATATTACAAAGTGAGAGCATTGTTGAAGTGTAAAATGGGTAATTTTGATTATTTTAGATTAAAAAATTTCTTGTATAAAATTAAACCTATACAGCCAAGAATAGAAAGAATGTAGAAAATTGGAAGAAAAAGACTTTCATAGACAATCCCTCAGACACAATGGGATTGGGTTGGGATTGTGAGAAACGTGGTTTTGGGGATCACTGGACTTCTCCATGAAATGCTCCCTCACACAGGGGCGTGCAGCCCCCTTGCACAAGGGCGGGCCATAACACTCCACTTACCGGAGCTCTGTGACCCCAGATCCAACTCAGCTCCCTGGAACAAACACTTGGCGTAAATCCCCGAGTCTTGCTCAAGACCCTGTGTGGCCCCAGATGGGCAAGCCTAGACACGCTCACAATACTCTGCTTTTGTAATGGCTTGTTTGCACCTGCTCAAGGCTCACGTATAAGAAGCCCTAGATTCTTGAGCTCGGGGCTGCTCCCTTCTATGGGACAGTCACAGGCTAATAAATGATGCTCAATATATTCTAATTTGGCTTGGTCTGTGTTTCTCAGTCCGTCCATTTCACCCAAATTGTGAGAAAACAAGGCTTTGGGGATCATTGGATTTCCTAGGCAGGGCCAAAGTCCTGAGGAAGAACCCTGTGATAATCCCTAAGGACTGTGCAGACCACAGCACTCCCAGGAGAAGGCCAAGTGGTAACCTCCCCACCCCTCCTCTTAATCTGTGGGGATCACAGGGGTTCCTAGAGTCAGACCCTAGGAAGACCCAAGTGATCGCCCCTTAGAATGGCAGTGAGATCACAAGGCTCCTGAGACAGGTCTGGAAGACCCTGGAGTAAGCCTGACGTGAGCTTCCGCTGTTCATTGCTTCCTTTCACTTGACCTTAGGAAGATCTATTTGACTTGCCTATTTTCACCCAAAGAATTCAGGACCAGAGTGGGCAGAGGAAGGCATTATGTTCCTCGTGAGAACAGGTGTAGTGCTTACTGGAACACTCACACTGATACAGCTGCAGGAGCAAGGGTTGCCATTCCCTCCACTCCTGCTAGAGTTACGGTTAGTTTACAATCTTTATTTTTTTACATAGTTTTCCTATGTTATACAGTTTATATAGGTAGGATAATAAGGATACAGAAGCAAAAGTGAAGTTAATTAGATTTCTTTTGTCTTAGTTTAGGATTAAACTACATTCTTTTACTTCCCCTACTTTCTCTCTTTAATATATGCAAATTATGCAAATCAGGAGGCCTGGATTCTTGACCAAGACCAGACCCTAGATAAGCTTGAACTGGTTCAAGTGGTTTGGCCTGTCTAATTCCTCTAATCCCTGACTGCCTTCTCAGAAAGCATGCAAATGCATACAAGCCTCTCACCTCTCACCTGACCGACCTTGAGGCCTGGTTTCTATTAAAGTTTGGGATGGGGGGGGGGGGAAGTACACCTTTAGTTCTGTGGAAACAAAACTCCTCCCATTTCTTACAGGATATTGCTGCGATGTAGGAAATGATGATCTGGTTGATTTAGAAAAACATGGAAAGACTTGGAATTATGAAAGAGGATGCTATCCACCTTCAGAGAAACAGACAACCAGAAATAAGCACACTATGGTCATGAAATACACATATGTACGTGTATGAGTGTATGTCCTTATATGAGTATGTTCATAAAAATTTATGTACTTGCATTATATATGTTTATATATGCATATGTATTTGTATTCAGTTGTAGCCTTGGGTGGGGAGGGGAAAAACAAAGTAAAAAGTACCCAGCAGAGAATAAAAGAAAACCAACAAGGAAGCAAAGAAAAGCTTGACAGCATAGAAAATAATGCGTAGTATTTATTATGTAGGTTTTCTTGAAATGGAGATTTATTGCTTTATATTGAATCCTCTCATGTTCTGTTGTGTATGTGGCAATTTTTTTTCTTTTCTTATTTTGTACTTAAATTTAAAATAAATTTCGAAATTAGAAAAAAAAATCCATTTGTCCAAAGAGCAATACTTTTGCACATGGTAAGCACTCAGTGAATTCTTTCTTGATGAATTCATCAATGTATTAAAACCATAAGCTCACAGACCCCAGGTTAACAACTCCTAATAAAGAGGGGCCCACGGTTGTGGACTACTGACTTCACACACTCACTAGCTGTGCGACCCTGTACACGTCTCTTTACCTTTATTTTCCTTAGTTTTTTCACTTAGAAAATGAGAGGGTTGGATCTCATGGCTTTGAGTGCCCCTTCTGGCTATCAATCTCTGATCCTCTGACTTAAGGCTAATAATAGAATAATTAAACAGTAAATTGACTGATGAGAAACCTAGAAAGAGGGTTGGGCTGTGAAACAAGAAACTTGGTCAAGGTTCTTTTACCGATTGCTAGCAGCGTGACCTTGGGGTCTACAATTGGCAAACTACTCATTTAAGCTCTTTGAGTATCAACTTCTCATCTGTGAAATGGGTACAACAAAACTTGCTTCTTTAACTTCATGGGGGTTTTTAAAGAGCAAAGGAAGCAATGGATATAAAAGCACTTCACAACCTATAAAATGTTATATTAAAATGAACATGAAGAAAAGCCTGTAGAACAAGCCAGGGCAAGCTTTGGGGTTCTGGAATCCTGTCCTCCCTTTACCTTGCACCGAGAAAAGCTAAGATTACTACATTTTCCATAAGGCGCCCATTGCCAGATTAGCCCCATACAGAGTGCCTGCAACAGTCTAAGCTGGGGATTAAGAAAAAGTGGACCAGAAGGGAATTGGTGGCAACTTCTGAGTTCCCTAGGAAAAGAAGGAATTCATATCCTAAGGTTCTGATTCCACTAAAGCTTGGCTGTTTCTTCCCACTGTCCATTAGGGAATATTCACATGGTTATTATGGAGATATGGAGTTGCTGAATTCCTGGTCTTCTGACTCTTATTCTGCCATGCTAGCTATTGAATTGCTGACTCTCAAAAAAATCAAGATAATACAATCTTAGAATCAATCATGGGGCTGATGGAAAGCCTCAGGTGAGGTTATCTTAGCTGCCTGATTGCAGGGAGGGAGGGAGACATTGCTCAAATATTGCGTGTGAGTCTGTCCTAAGGTTTAGAGATCCCTAAGGGAGAAAATCTCGGGGCCCTCCCAAGGTCACCAGAATCCATTTCCTTCCATTCCCCAGCTCTGTTTTTAGAGAATTACCTTGAGGGCCAGAGAGATTAACACCCAAAGTCACACAGACAGTATATGGTGGAGGCAAGACAATTTATAGTAGAGTGCGTCTAACTCTAGTCAATCAACCAACAAGTATTTCTTCTTTTTTTTAAAATTTATTTTAGACAAATACTAAAACTTAAATACACAAGAAGAGAAAAAGAAATATTATAAACTTAAATATTGAAACAAGTACAAAATAAGAAAAATAAAACATTGCCATGTGCATAGCAAAACTTAATATACAGCAATAAATTTCCATTTCCAGAAAGTCTATATATAATAAATACTACGCATTGTGTTGAAAAATGTCCATTTCTTCTTTGATTCCTTGTAAGTTTTCTTTTGTTCTCTGCTATGCACTTTTTACTTTGTTCTTTTTTTCCTCTTTTCCATCCCCCTTTCCACCCCAAGGCTACAATTAAGCTCAGACACACGCACACGCATATACATACAAACATATATAGACATATACAAAGATATATATATACATACATACATACATATACCCACATATACATGCTTATATATACATACACTTAGATATCTATAATCATACTCATATATAGACATACACATTCATCTAAGTAAGACCATACTATATTTATTTGCCCTCTGTTTCTCTGAGGGTGGATAACCTCTTCCTTCATATGTCCAAGTCTTTCCATATTTTTCCAAGTCCACAAACTCATAATTTCCCACACCACAGCAATATTCCAACCTTGTACTGTCTAGTTATTTTAAATAGTCCAAAACAATGTTGATGAATATGACCGACATACTGTAGTTTCCTTATTTTTTCACTTTTTGCTACTTTAGCCTTAACTTTGTCCAAGACCATGATTACCACCCTTGCTCCTTTTTCTCTAACAAATTCTTCTCCTGATCTTTGTTTTGTTTTGTGCATATCTCGAGTTTCCTCTCCCTCCTGACTCCTCTTCTACCCACTACCTTGCCTTCCTATTATTTAACCTACATTCCCCTGCCCCTCATCCTTCCCTAATCCTCCCATTTCCATTAATCTAAACAACCTTTTCCATCTCATCCTTTTAATCTATTCCTTCACCCTCCCCTCTAGAGATCCCTCCCTTATCCTCTCCCCCCCATCTCTATTCCCCTCAGCATTTTATTTCTTTCTAAATTTAGAAGACTTTTGTACTCTTCGAGATATATATATATTGTTCCCTCTTGAAACCATTCCCAATGTAAGTAGGTTCCAGAACTACCAGCCCTCCTCCATTTAATTCCTCCGTGTCAGTTCTTCCTCTCATACCTCATTTGTATGTGATAATGATTCCTTTTACCTGTTCCTAAATGGTTTTACTTTTTAAAATCATATCATACTCAGGTCTACCCCAATCTTTCCTATGAACTACCCAATTACTAATAACAATCTTAGACATTTCCTCATAGAAAACATAAACAGTCTATTCTTAGTGAGTCCCTTTTAATTAGTCTTTGGCATATACCTTATATTTCTCTTGGATCTTATATGTCAAATCTTCTATTAAGTTCAGGTCTTTTCTTTTTAAACAAAATCCTCAAAGTCTAGCAACTCATTAAATGTCTATTTCTTTTTTTCATTCAGGCCAAGAAATATTTCTGAAGCGCTTGCTGTGTTCCAGGCACTGTCAGGGGCTTCAATACACTCCCAAATGGATTTTTGAGCTCATTGATTTGGGAGTAGTTCCCTTCCAAGACAAAAATGAGACAGACCCTTCACTCAGGGACCTACTAAAGGAATACGATATGTTCCCAGATAAATCCAAGCAGGATATTTCCCAAATAAATACATAAGGATTTAGTGGACTGGGAATAAGGGAGGGCTTCCTGAAGAAAAGATCTAAGAGTCAAATCTTAAAGTGAAGGAGGGGTTCTGACAGGCAGAGGATGAGGAGATGACATTCCAGATAAGGGAGAACAGTCTGTGCTAATCACTGAAAGGAGAGATAGAATCTGGCCTTTGGGGAACACCAAGGGTGCCATTTTACCTAGAGAGAAGAATGCTTCAGAGGGAATAATGTGAGATTTTCCTGGGACAGATTACCAAGAGCATTAAGTACAGGAAAAGATGTTATTTTTTCCTAAAGGCATTGTATAGCTATTGATGTTTCTTAAATTTAGGAGTAATTCCAAGACCACCCTTTGTCCTGTTGAACTTCACACTGCAGCTGTGAGATTATCTATTTAAAAATAAGGAAACAGGAGCAAGAAGGGGAGAGCTGAGTTATAGGGTGAAACTGAAACTGAGTTACTGTTCCTCTTTCTTCTTTCTGTAGCTTAAAATTTTTAAGCTTAAAATTTATGCTATTTAACGATCTGACCCTGACGGCTAGTTCTGTTGGGTCCTATGTGAGTACTGACCCAAGTCATGTTCAGATCTGTTAATACACATGCAGAAATGACCTTTGGTTTTAAAAAAGCTATTTGCTAATATTACACGAAAGCTTTTTTTTTTTATTATCTATTTTGAGTATCAATGGGCCTTTATCATGAATTTAGGAAAGAAATCAATTCTATAAATCACATGAACTTAGACTTCTAGAGGTCTTGTTAATGGAATAGGACCTAGAGCTGAACCCCAAAGGGATCTGGGGGTTCTAAGAGGCTGACGGGGCAAGATAAAGCCTTCCAAATATGAGAGAACAATCTGTGCCAATCACAGAAGCAGGAGATGGACTCTGGCTTATGGAGAACACCAAGGAGGTCATTTTATCTACATTGAAGAGTGTTTCAGAGGGAATAATGTGTGATCATCCTGGCACAGATTATTAAGAGCATTAAATACCTGAGATGTCACTTTGTTCTAAAAGCATTGTGTAGCCACTAATGTTTTCTTAAGCTTAGCAGTGATTCCAAGACTACCCTTTTGCCAGTTGGCTTTATACTACAATTGTGAGATTATTTGTTTAAAAACAAGGAAAAACTGGAAGACTTTGGTTTACAGTGGGAAACAATCTTAGGGTTCATTGTCCAACTACTTAATTTTACAGATGAGTTTACAGGCCCGGAGAGCTTAAATGGCCTCTTTAAAGTTACAGAGGCAGTCAGGATTTGAACCTGGGTCTTCTGAATCCAATTCCAATACTCTTTCCAAGTTACCAAACTAAACTGGGTTCTAGCTTACTGAATGTTAATAAACCATTCAGAAGGGAGCTGTTTACTTTATGCTCTGGACTTTGGTGTGTATAAACAACCACCTGCCTTGAGACCCCTATTACTATGACATCATTTGTGAGTAGGGGACAGATCCACTTTTTAAAAATCTTGTACTCTGTGCCAGGTTTGGCTTCTCTTTGGTTGGGATTGTGAGATTCTACTTGTGTATTGATTTGATGTATTTTTATTTGATTTTTAAGTAATTTTATAGCATATATAAAATCCTATATATAATTTTTATAACTAATTTTACTTTACATTTTTTAGCTACTAGCTTGCTGTTACTTTGCTGTGACCTTGAATTTTCTCATCTGGGAAACGGGCACTTAGCCCAGGTATTGTCCACTGACAGAGAGCATGTGGCATAATGGGTAGTTGTATTTGTTCTTTGTTTTTGAAGAGGACCATGACATCAGGGAAATGATGACATGACTTAGAGTTGATTTTGATTTGAATGAGGGAGAGCTGTGCAAGGTCACCGACCTCCCTTTCTCTTCCAGAGCCATCTGGGTCCAGTGGCCAGATATTTATCAGGATGACTGGAGATGGCCCAGGTCGCAAAATGGGTAGTAAGCCAACCTTAAAGCCTGTAAAATCTAGGTTTAAATCCTGCCTCTGACAAGTATTGGCTATGGGATTCTACTCATATTTCTTACCTTCCCAGTGCCCTAGGCAACTCCTTTATTCTATAATTAAAAACTAGTTTGTTCATCTCCTGGGAGTTCTCTACTCTCTATCAAAAAAGATTTTTTTTTAATAGTACATTGAATAGGTTGGAGTAGTCAATGGGTGACATTAAATGACCACCAACTGAGCCACATTTGACTGTACATTGATTTTATGTAATAGCAGTGCTCCTAGAAAATGGCATTCAAGAGGCAGTGTGGTATGTTGGAAGTGCTCTACTGCTGACCATTGGGGTCACTTTGGGCAATTCAGTTCTCTTGGCCTGGTCTCTAGAATAATGGTGTTCAGCTAAGTGATCTCCAAGGTCCCCTCCAGTTGAGGCAGCTGGAGGCAGAGTGGATAGAGAACTGTACTTGGAGGCTGAGTTCAAATCTTGCCTTAAAAACTCACAACTTTGTGGCCCTGTTTCAATTTCAGTTTCAAAGGGAATAACAACTTCTACCTTCCAGGATGGTTGGGAGTATCAAATAAGATATATGTTACTTCTAAGCATTACATAAATATTAGTTACCATTAATTTATTACTTTTTAAATCAATACAATTAGTTCCTGCAATGATTTAACCCTGAATATAATTTTTGTAAATGGTATCCTGTTTTAAATGCACAGAGAGGGGGAGATATTGCTAGTTAATAACTATATAGACAATATATTTCTTAGAATTAAGATGACTTATGGGACAACTTAGAGAGAAAAGCTGAACTTTTTTTCAATTTTTTTTTAATTTCTTTTTTTTTCGTTTCACTATACATGTTTATTTTTTAATGTATATTTTTAATTTTCAATATTCACTTCCGTAAGATTTTGAGTTCTAAAAAAAATTTTCTCCCCTCTCTCCTTTCCTCCCTCCCCAAGACAGCATGCAATCTGATATAGGCTATACATGTACAATCATATTAAACATATTTCTGGGGCAGCTAGGTGGCGCAGTGAGTAGAGCACTGGCCCTGGAGTCAGAAGGACCTGAGTTCAAATGTGGCCTTGGACACTTGACACGCTTACTAGCTGTGTGACTTTGGGCAAGTAACTTAACCCCAATTGCCCTGCATTCCCCTTCCAAAAAAGGAAAAAAAAACCATATTTCCATATTAGTCATGTTGTAAAGAAGAGTTAGAACCAAAGGGAAAAACCATGAGAAAGAAGAAACAAACAAACAAAAAGATAGAGAGAAAATAGTATGCTTCAATCTGCCTTCAGACTCCATAGTTCTTCCTCTTGTGTGGAACGAGTGAAGACCTCTCAAAAAAGGGGACAAATTAAATAAATAGAAATAAGTAGGATAGTGAGTACCATTTCTCTACTTAGATGTTTTCCTTTCTATAAGCCAAGCTAGTGACCAAAAGGCCCCTGAGGACAAGGGCAAGAAGCGCGAAAGAAAGAAGGGTTGAGGTGAGTAAGTCAGCAATCATAAAATCCTCTGAGAGTAAGGATAGGACACAGGATGCTCACCCCCTGTGTACTGACCCCAGGATAAGGGACCCTCAGCTCAGCAGAAAAATGGATGAAAAGCCGGAATGCCAGGTGCAATGTACATGTGCAAGACCAGTCAGGTATAAGAATGATGGGAGACAAGGTGTAAGGGTTCTGGCGATATCCATCACAGATGTAATGGTGATGGCAGGCATCCATTGCAGAAGCAAGGGTGATGGGAAAGGTTGGTTTGCCACAGATGTGAAGATGAGGTAACCAACAACTGGTTTCTGCCTGTCACAGATAACCAAACCATTTCTTTATTGTCATTGTCATTAAGATAGATTTATCACTTCAGATTGATGGGAGAATGGGATAAGAATGGTGGGAAGGTTATGTCCTTCACTTACTTGTCAAAAATAATTAAAACTTTGTTCTTTGCCATTGTCTCTGGGATAGATTTATCATGTCCAGATTGTACCCTCAAAGCTTATGTCTGCAAGCTGAGAGGAAGGAGGTTGAGAGGGGGAATTGCGGTTAGGGACCTATATAAACACCCCAATTCTCTGTGTCCAGTGCGCTCTGATACTGAGAGGTGCCTGGTGTTGCCCTTTCCTGCGGGATTCTAATAAATTTTCCTTTCTACTTTCACCTTGAGATGCCTCTGTTTTAATTCCTTGATTCGTAAATTTGTATTGCACACACTCTGGATGTAGATAGCATTTTCCATCATGAGTCTTCTGGAGTTGTCTTAGGTCCTTGCATGCTGACAAGAGCTAAGCCTATCAAAGCTCATCATCAAACAATGTTGCCATTACTGTGTACAATGTTCTCCTGGTTCTGCTCACTTCACTCAGCATCAGTTCATGTAAGTCTTTCCAGGGATTTCTGAAATCCACTTGCTCTTCATTTTTTATGGAACAGTAGCATTTGTAGTAGGAAGGCCGAATTTATGATCTCAAATATAATCCTGTATATGTTTGAATGGTCTGAAATAGCAAGGTATGAGAGATTCTCTAAGGAGAAAACAACAAAAAATTTATTTAGGCCCCACCGCAGCAGAACCTTGAACCAGCCTCCCCATTCCAACATCTTGACAAAAAGACTCCAGGCCCAGAAAGCCCATCTCACAAGAGCAATCAGGAGGCCACAGAAAAACAAGATAGTATTTAGCCAAATCATTTTCACTGGCCTCACTCCTGCTCGCACTCGGGTAAGCCCTGCTTCCGCAGCTTCCGCCT
>CM053623.1:35674345-35696087 GCA_028646595.1 Phalanger gymnotis | reverse complement strand
CGTTCTCAAGCCCCGCCTCAACGACCAGAGACCATTGGTTCCCGAGCTGGCCCCTCCTAAGTCACCAATCCACACCCACACAGGTTTCACACCTGACAGGGCCCTGGGCCTGGGGCTTAGCACTTAACAGCTGAAAGTACTTCCACTCAAAAGAAACAAAAGCCATGCTAATGAGACAATTTTGCTTAACAACACACTGCATTCCATTACATTCATATACCACAACTTGTTCAGCCATTCCTCAGTTGATGAGTATCCCCTCGGTTTCCAATTCTTGGCCACCACAAAAAGAGCTGCTATAAATATTTTTGTCCACATAGGTCCTTTGCCAATTTTTATGATGTCTTTGGGATACAGACCTAGTAATGGTATTGCTGGGTCAAAGGGTATGCACAGTTTTATAGCCATTTGGGCATAGTTCCAAACTGCTTTCCAGAATGACTGGATAAGTTTACAACTCCACCAACAAGAAAGCTGAACTTGTGAACTTAATTCAGAGATAAAGAAACATGGCTTAGGCAATTTTACAACACGTTGGGGGTGATACAGAATCGAATCTGTTACAAAATGAATCGGAATCAATTAGATTTTCTCAATACAAAAGAGGGGAAGTTTATGATCTTTGGCCTTGTGACGACAATCTCATTGAGGAGACATACCTGAAAAAAAGGCAAATGGACAGATAATGACAAGTCAAAATTACAAGCATTGATAATAGCTAGGATTTATATAGCACTTTAAGGCCAATAAAGAGCATTACAAATATCTTATATCATCATCACAATGACCTTAGGAGGTAGGTATTATTATCCACATTTTACAGATGAGGAAACTGAGGCAAACAGGATGAAGTGACTTGTCCAGGGTCACATAACTAGTAAGTGTCTGAGGCTGCATCTGAACTTGAGTCTTCTTGACTCCAGTCCCAGCACTCTAACCACTGTGTTACCTACCCATATTTTGATGACTACTTCAATATAATTAGTTTCCTTTGCAATCCTATGTATTTTATGCATTAAAAAAGAACATTATTCTGAGAAGGGGTCCATAGGTCTCCTCAAACACGGCCCAAAGCAATCATAATACAAAAAGGTGAAGAACTGTGCTCTGCCTCAATGTCTTCCTCTACCTCTTCCATTTTACGAGGAAACTAAGGCCCAAGTATATCCCACAATGCAAAATCCACATTGTGAAAAGATTAGCTGAAAGCTTTTGAGTCTCTAGTGCGTGTTTTAGAAAGCGTAGATCAGAAATTTCAAATGCTGTAATAACCCAGCAGTTCATGAGTACTAGGATAAAGAAGCTAGTTTAGAGGAAAAGAGGCCCAGGGACCGGTCAGTCATCCTACAAGCATTTATTAAGCACTTTCTAAGTGCCAGGAGTACTCATCAAGTCCAGAATCAACTGGACAAGAAGACAAGGGCCGGACTTTTCTTTAGACCTGTGAATGAATGGTGGTGCCTGGATGTCCAGCATTTCTCACTTTTTCAAGGCTTTAATTTTTTCTAGGCTTTAACCTTGAGGCCCAAGGGTGGGGTTGCAGTCTTATCTGAAGGTGGGAGATCGCTTGATAAGCAAAGTCAGAAAGCCCCCAGGAAAGTAGAGACATTTTCACAATCTTACTTTTCCCGAGGGGGATGCCGTCATGTCTCCCACGTGGGGCTCCAGAGCTGAACAAAAAACAGTAAAAATAAAAACTAAATCCCACCCCAGCCCCCTCGGGATGTCAGCCCCGAGGCCACCTGGGCCGGGTTGATGATGCAAGCTCCGCTGATCCGGGCTGGGGTATGTAAGCAGAGGTGGCTTGGCCCCGGGGCTAGAAGGAGGAGGCAGAGGTGACTGGCTGGAGGAGGAGACTTTGCCAGGAGAGGCCGGCTCGGGGCTGAACTCGAGTGCAGTCAAGTGACTCTGGGCGGGCAGCGCCGGGCTCCTGTGTCGCTCGCACGTCTGGGCTCGCGTGGCCAGGGCTGTGCCTGGGCGTCGGTCATGGCTCACCGGGCGCTCTTGGCTTTCCTGCTTCTGCAGGCGCTGCTGACTGCTGCGGAGCTCCGTGTGCAGGTAGTGTGCTCGGAGGGGACGGGGCTGGCCTGGGGCCGAGGTTGCGGTGGCAGCAGCAGCAGCAGCAGGGGCAGCTCGGGTTGCAGCTCCTGCCAGTCCAGGCTACCCCCCTCCCGACACCTCCTCACTGAGTTTTCTTCCTGGACCCCACGCGAAGGGTCTGTCGCGCAGTTTGTGCGTGATTGGGCAGGACGCAGTGTTCTCTACCGGGGGTGTGTGTGGTACGTGTTGTGTTGGTGCTTGCGTGGTAGTGCAAGCAGATGCTGTAGCCGGGTGCAGAGGGTGACTCGGCGCTCGCATCCACCGGCTGCTCCTGGAGAGAGGGTGCTGGGGCTCCCAGGTGAGCTGCAAGCTGGGTCTGGCGGCTGGCTTCCTCCCGCTCCTCTTCCCCCCGTTTCCCACCGGGAAGGCTGGCGGTCCCGGGCTTCCCTCTGACTCTTTGCTTGCTTTTGTTTTTCCTCCGTACTCTCCTGCGCAATGGGCAGCAGTTGGGATGGGGGTGGGGAGATGGAGGACGCTCACTTACGCCTAGGGCCTGGATGGGGTTTGGGTTGTTTGCCTGGGCACAGAGCTTCTTCCCCCTCATGGCATTTCTTTCTTTTCCGGGCGTTAGAGCGGGCTATCCAGCTTGGGGTTGGTCCTTATCATATTCATATTTGCCAAGCTCTCCACTGGCTTCTTCCACAGTTTGGGAAAGATCCAGTCAGTTTCCTGGTTGGCGCCCGGGAGAGGCTGGGCTGGAAAAAGGAAGTGGGGGGGTCCTACTAGCATCTTAGCATTCAGAGCCTTTGCGGAAGTCGGTGGCAGGAGCTGGTGGAAGAAATCCCCTTCTTCTAAGCTCATGGAGTCGGTGCTGCCCAGTACCTTGGGGGCCATCTGGGCCAACCCCTCTTTTACAGATGGGGAAACTGAGGCAAGAAGCCCAGCGACTTGCCCAAGAAGTGGCAGCCTATTTCCACCCAGGACCCGCTTTGGTTTGCTTGGTCTCCTAGTGGGCATTTTCCCATCTTTGTCCCAGAAGTTCTCAGATAAGTGCTTAAAAGTACTTAATACCCACCTTCAGTTGGCCAGCTCAGTTTTTCCAACTTATCAGCAGGTTTGCCATGGTTTGAGCAGGAGTTTTTAGTAGGGTAATCAGATGTGGGCCAAACTCGCCATCGAACACAGGATGCTACCATAGGGTGTGAGATGCATTTCTGCTGTAAAAGAAGTCAAGCATGAGGGGTGGGAGGCATATAAATCACCTTGTAAGCGTAGGCTTGTTAAACACTGTACGAGAAGAAGCCTTGGTCATTGAGTCATCAGATGGGAGGTGAGATGCATTAGTGCATGTGAATGACTGACCTTGGCCTCCGTGATGGAGCCTGGGGGAGGAAAGCATCACCCACCCACCTCTTTTTTGGAGAATGAGTGGGTGAATCAGAAACTCCCACAGACCTTGCTTACTGTGTTTTCTGGTGGGACAATGTGAAGGAACTTCGTTGCCCGAAAGCAGTGGGACATCTTGTTTTTTTATAAAGCAGAATTGAGTTAAGTAAAATAGCACTCTTTGATAATTATTCAGGACACCTGGCATACCCAGTTTAAAAATGTTTGGTAAAAGGCACAGAACTCTAAAAGCAGAGTCAGCAGCAGTATTGTTATTTTTTTTTAAACTTTTTTATTTATTTTGTTAAATATTTCCCAATTACATGTGAATTTCTTTTAGAATTTTGAATTCCAAATTCTCTTCCTCCTTCACCCATTGAGAAGGCAGTCATGATATTGGTTATACAGGCATTGGCAGCAGTATCCATTAAGAGATTTTTTAACAATGAAAAAAAAATCTGGAAAATATCATTCAAGAATTATCTTCTGAGGCCAAAAGGTCCTTAATTTGGTGTCCCTGGATAGATTTTTAGAGGGGACATCCATGTACTTGGATAAGGAAAAAATTAAGTGTATTTTCATTAACTTCTAATGGAAATTTAACATTTCTTTCAATTATTTAAAAACATTATTCTGAGAGGGGTTCATAGGCTTCACCAGAATGCCAAAGAGGGTCCATGACCCTGGACTAAGGGAAGGGTAATTGAAAAGCTGGGTATTTGCCCAAATGAAATCAAGTGAGATAATAGTTATAAAAGCATATGCCTGGCTTTGTAAATTTACATATATATGTATGTATTTATTTATAAAAGCACATTCTTGGCTTTGCAAAAATATATATATATATTTGTTAATAAAATTACATTCCTGCCACTGTAAATATACATATATATTTATAATAGCACGTGCCTGGCTTTGCAAATTTACATGTATATATTTGTTAATAAAATTACATACCTGCCACTGTAAATTTACATATATTTATAAAAGCATGTGCTTGGCTTTGCAAATATATATATATGCATATATATAAATGAAATTACATTCCTGCCACTGTAAATTTACATATATATTTATAAAAGCACATGCCTGGCTTTGCACATATGTGTATATTTGTTAATAAAATTACATTCTTGCCACTGTAAATTTAGATTTATATTTATGAAAGCACATGTCTAGAACTGTAAATTTTCATATATATATATACATATATATATACTTATTTATAAAAGCACTGTCCCAGCACTGAGTTTACATAGATACACATACATTTATTTATAAATGCATGTGCCTGCCACTGTAAATTAGCATGTATGTCTACCTATCTTTACATACATATGTATATGTATGTGTGAATGTTCCCTTGTTCTCTTGCCCCCATTTAACCTCCAGCTCCTTGAGATTTCCCTATCAGGCAGATCAGGCTCCTCCCAGGGGCTCTTAGATTCCAAGGTACAGTGATGAGTTCCAAGGTACGAGACTATTGCAAACTGCAGGTCATGTGAATGCTGTGAGCTGGCTTCTTTTAACTCGTGAGTGTTCCCATTTTAATTCCTTCTTTCTAGACTTTAAGACACTAAAATAGTTTGCTACAAAATCTGCCCCCCCCCCCTTTAATGTATAATTTCCAATGATTTCAGCATAGGAAAATTTGAGAACCAGTGGTCTAATTTTGCCCTTGGGAACACTCCAGCTTACTTTAGGGAGATCATAGGAACATAGATTGAGAGTTGGAGGGAACCTCAGAACGCATCTAATCCCAAAAAGTATTTTACGGATGAGGAAACTGAGGCACAGTCAATAAGCATTTATTAAGCACCTGCTTTGTGCCAGGTGAGAGAATATGTGAATTGGCCAAAGTCATAAGGATCATAAGATCAGAGATTTAGAGCTGGAAAGGACTTGAAGAAAGGACCTTCAGTTTTAAAGATAAGAAACTGAGACCCAGTGGAGTTAACTAACTTGCTGAGCCATACAGCTAGTATCTGAGGTGGGATTTGAACCCAGGTCTTCCTCATTCCAAGCTCAGCATTCTATCTACTATACCAAGTAACTGGTGACAGGCTCTAGATTTGGACTTGGCTCTGACTCCAATTGCACACAAGGGAAGAGGATCCAATTAAGGTGAGAACATGGATTCAAACCATTGAGAACTCTCCTTAGGCCACACTTAGTACCTTGGTGCACATAGACTGTAGGAGGCAAATATAGAGCCCTGTTTCATTCGTGACCTTTTAAGGTATCACTCAGCTTTTAATTTTATCCAGTAATATTAATAGAAGATTTTTTTTATCACTTTGTCTTTTTTCCCTTCATCCCCATTTTCAGGAGCCTGAGGCTGAGAATTTAAGGGGTTTGTCTAGGGTCACACAGTAAATACTTGAGGCAAGATTTGGACCTAGGTCTTACTGATTTTAAGTTCAGTATTCTGTAGGTCACACTACTCCTGCCTCTCTCTGCCAGCTATGTCTTCCAAAAGGGTCTTTGAGCCTACCTCTGTATAGAAAGCACTGCAATACTTGGAGATAGTCTCACCCTGAAAATTTCACTCTAGTAGGCATCAGAGTGCCTCTCACATTCACAGTGACTTGGACCAGCCTGTCTAGCATTTTTTTGTGTGTATTCATTTTTCGGTCATAAAGTCCTAATGACTGCCTGCTGCCTTTCTTTGCAGAGTTCAGGATAGAGGAGGGGAGGATTGGGGCAGATGTCCTATTTTGTAGGGGAAAGGGATACTTGGATATTGAAAAATATTGAAAAATAGCTGACGTAGTTCCTGGTTGCAGGCAGACCGGACCTGGACACATCTTCCCAGCCGGACTGCTGCCTAAAGGACCTCCTAGCATTTGGACATCTCTCCCTGGGGAGCAGAAATAATGATGGTCCTCAGACAGCTGTCCCTGGAAGCAAAGGCCGCTTTGGCTGCGGCTGGAGTCTTCTTCTCCATGATGGTCTCCCGGACCTACCTGTCGGCGAACCTGGAGGTTGGGGTCCGCCGCTGGCTGTTCAGGCTACAGCTGGCCCTGTTTGCCAATGCACTTATGCTGATCGGCTCTTTGTACATTTGGAGGAGCACGGTCACTTCCCTATACCGCTCCCCTGCCATTGAATGGAGGTGCTTTTGGCCCTGGAAGGTGGCTATCTTGGCCTTCCTGGGCTTGGCCCACTCCAGCTTTTTCACTGTCCTCCTTTTTGTAGGTGAGGAGCCCTACCTTTTCGCCATGGCGGCCTACTCTAGCCTTGGTGCTTACATCATTATGATTTTCTTCCTCTTTATCCTGGGTTGCATGGAGCAGGGGTACCAGCTCTTGGCTTGGAGAGGGGGCAGGGTCAGCGGAAGCCTGGAAAAGACCAAGAAGACGATCCTCAAGCCAGTCCTGGCTGTGGCTGTGACTGCTGTGCTCAGTGTGGCTGG
Organism: Phalanger gymnotis; assembly: GCA_028646595.1. Taxonomy (NCBI): domain Eukaryota; kingdom Metazoa; phylum Chordata; class Mammalia; order Diprotodontia; family Phalangeridae; genus Phalanger; species Phalanger gymnotis. The sequence goes on along the minus strand of CM053623.1, from coordinate 35,689,246 downwards.
GCTCCTCAATGCCGCCCAGCCTCCAGCGGTGAAGACCGTCGAGGTGCCCATTCACCAGCTGCCACCATCAATGAACAACCTGAAGGTTGTGCTCCTCTCCGATATCCACCTGGGCCCCACAGTTGGCAGAACCAAGATGGAGCTATTTGTGCAGATGGTAGAGGCTCTAGAACCCGACATCACAGTGATTGTGGGGGACCTGTCTGACTCTGAGGCCTCCATCCTCAGGAAGGCTGTAGAACCCTTAGGCCAGCTGCAATCTCGCTTTGGCACCTACTTTGTCACAGGGAACCATGAGTACTACACGTCTGATGTCAACAACTGGTTTGAGCTCCTCAAGTCCCTGAAAGTCCAGCCCCTCCACAATGAGAACGTCAAGATCAGTGCCTCGGGCACCACATCAGGGAAGACTGAAGAGGACTGGATTTGCTTGGCCGGGGTGGATGACATTGAGGCAGATGTCTTACATTACTCTGGACATGGCATGGACCTGAGCAAAGCTTTGGATGGCTGTAGTCCTGACCACACCATCATCTTGTTGGCTCACCAGCCTCTAGCAGCCAAGCGGGCCCTTCAGGCCCGGCCAGACATCAACTTGATCTTGTCTGGTCATACCCATGGTGGGCAGATCTTCCCGCTGAATGTGGGAGCTTACTTGCTGAACCCCTTCTTTGTCGGGCTGTACAAAGTGGGGCAGAGTACCTTTGTGTATGTCAGTCCAGGGACAGCCTATTATGGCATACCAATGAGACTGGGAAGCCGGGCAGAAATTACAGAGATCATCCTTCGCTCTCCCTGAACACACAGCCTTTCCCTCAACTTCTACCCTCTCCTACACCATTCCCCCATACCCAATTCAGAGTATTTTGTCTGCCTTAACCTGTACTGATCTACCCTCTTTAGCCTTGCAAATAGACAGTGGGCTACTAGCCCAGGTTGAGTTGGAATTTATAATAGTATGATGTAAAGAAATCAGATTTCTTATTTTTCTGCATAAGCAAGGAGGGGCACATTTGTTAAATATTTATGGGAGAAAATCATCTTTTCCTATTTATTTGCAAAGCTGGTAATATAAATTATTGGGATTTGTTTAATTTGTAGATACTGTTTATTAAGGGCAGGGACTTGTTTATTTGGAATAGACACTAGTGTTTTACAGAGATCTCTAGGTGAAGGGGAATGTTGAATATTCAGCAATTTTTTTTTTCTTTTAGGACTTTGATTTTAGGATTTAGTTCAAGCACATTTCCAGGGACTCTTTGATTCAGAACCATTTTTAGAAAGAGTTAATGGGAAGGCCAAAGAGGAAATAAATGGGGTCTCTTTTCAGTTCCATGCATCTTTCTATCAGCCACTCTGGCAATGGAATTAATACAAAGACAGAAAAAATCTTGGTTTCCTTATTTTCTATTAAAATCCTGACGGTATCAAATTCTGCCATACAGACCTAGATCTCATAGCCCTCCAAAGTACTTGACTGAAGTAATTAACCACCAGCCACCTATCCTAAAGAGATCTAATTACCTTTATCCTTTCTGCTTTGGAAGAAAAAAATGCATATAACCTTGAGTGTTGCAATTGAAGTCTGTTAATAATTAACATTTATGTAGTGGTTTGGCATACCCTTTGTGATAGGTTGGGTGGATAGTAGTTTACCCATTTAAAAAATGGCACCTTCTTTTCAAGATTTGAGGATCAAATGAATTCATATTTGTAAAACTGTGCAAACCTTAAAATGCTATATAGAGCCTAGTTATTATTTTGCAGAAGAAGAGACTGAGGCTCAGAGAGGTTCAGATGACCCACTCAGGGTCACATTGCTGGCAAATAAGAGGCAGAACTCCGGTATATTGACTGATAGTGCTGGCTGTTCCTCCCATGATCCCAAGCTGCTTTGGGACAGCCGGCTGATTCCTATGCAGTATTTGATTTTTGAATTTACTGGAGCAGGGATTAAGGCTTCCTTCCTTGGGTCACCTTTTAAAGTTGCGGGCAAACTAATTTATCTTGCCACAGGTTGGCTCCATGGCCCCAGAATTGGGGGTAGCAGGACATCTAGTTTCTCAGGGGCATGGCAAGCTGAGGAGGTGACAGGTTTTGCCTTCCCTCCGTCCTCAGCCTCCCAGTCATTACTAAGTCAAGACTTGAATATGATTGTTAGCTACTAAGTGAAGACTTATGGAAGGATTCATGGAATCCTAGATCTGCAAATGGAAGGGACCTTAGATACCATTCAGTTCAGTTCCTTCATTTTACAGATGAGAAAAACAGATCCAGGGAAGTTAATTATCAAAAGTAGGATTTGATCCCAGACCTTGGACTCCACAATCGTTGTCACTCCTTCACTCCGGATATGAAGCATTCTGCTCAAACTCTTGAAAGGTTCTCTGCCCACTCATGTTAGCCTATCATACCCAGTATGGTCTCCAAATTACATGATCATCTAAAGGGTAGCGACTCTGTACCTTCCATTTGTGAGGCCTTTCCCTTCAAAAGCACCCAGAGCTTGGAAGAGCCCTCTGCCAGTGATCCAGTGATTTTTGCAGAAGGGGTCTTTGCCAATGCCTGTTCCTTTAGGGAGCAGCAGGCCCCATAGCATGAGGTGGGCTCTGGCCTTGTATGCCTGGATATCTGATGATCACAGATAGGGTGAGTTTGAGGCACAGGCCCACTGGGCATCTTATTAGCAATGGAGGAGAGAAAAGAGTTAGTTATATTGGGTTGAGTAGCTTGGAGATTTTCACCCACCCATTTGTTTTCCTGTTACTTCAAGAGGACTGGCCCCTTGACAAAGACCATAGGAATTTACCACTATTTTCATGTGCTTCTGAACATGAAACCGAAAGATATTTTAAAAACCCTGTGACCTAGGATCATTCTCTGAATGTCTGGGATTAGACCTCAGGTACATAAAGGAATATTAGGCAGCTAATCTTATTATGGAGGCCTCTCCATGTGGTGAACAACATTACTCGTAGGTGTAAGAAATATTTTCTGAGTTTGTTTTACTGTGTGTGGTTTGATTTTTTTTTAATATCTTTTTTTGGCCATTTATGTTAACTAGCCTAAATCTGAAAAGCAGATTTTAAAAAACAGATTTTAAAAACATTTTAAGCTGGAAGGGCCCTTGGAGGACATCTGGACCAATTCTTTTATTTTGAAGAGGACACTTAAGTTTTTAGAGATGAAATGGCTTGCCCATAGCCACCCAGATAGTTAAGGGAGGAGGGAGAGATAGGAGGGCAACCCGAGCTGGAAAGAAGCCTGAAGTGGGCAAGAGCAGCCTGCTAGCAAAGGCTTCAAGAAGTGAGGAACATTGGTAGGAAGAGTTTGGGGGCCCAATCAAGAGTCATTGATTGGTGTGGAATAGGAAGAAGAGTCAGATATGACTGAACAATAACAAATTAATTTATCCATGCAGGCTGGCATTCTTCAAAAATGTCTAGAATGATAGAATACCCACTTGTGCTTGGCACTGAAAATGATTACATGCAGGGTAAACTTCTCACCACCCTTGTCCCTGCAGAGCTTAACCTTTCAGATGGAGATTGGATCTACTTAAGGACACACATAATAAACATAAGTGATTTCAGCTCTAAATAAATAGATTCATGTGAGTTTTATGTGATGAAGGTATTTATTTATTCTTTCTTCCATGGAATTCTACCCCTAAAAAGGGCCTTTTGGGATGATCTCGTCCAGCATCTTCCTCTTACAAGTGAAGAAGTGAAGAGCTAAACAGACGAAATTAATGGTGAAATTAATGGTACCACGTAGCATTCTTTTTCATCGATTACCCTCACATTCTTTCCAAGCATCAGTGCCACACTCAGTCTCCTGGGAGCTCTCCCTTAATTGCTCCTGTCTTAAACAGCTGCTAGTTCCTTACCTGCTCTTGAATCAGACTTTTACACATGGGAGGGACCTCAGGGGTCTTATAGTCCGATCCATAATTGATCAATGCTTCTTTACAACATTTAGGACAAGAGGTCATCCCAGTCCAATGGTCAGTCCAATTTTTTTTAAATTTTGAATTCTAACTTCTCTCCCTCCTTCCAGTCCCTCCCCCACCTATTGAGAAGGCAAGCAATATGATATCCAAGCTATGTCATGCAAGACATATTTCCATAGTGCTCACTATTTCCAAAATGCAGTCATTCCTCTTGCCACCTGGCCTTTATAAAGTCACAGTGAATCAGAATTGCGAAGGCCATGTAGTCCAATCCATACTTGAAGGAGAATTCCTTCTCTGTCACCCCAATACATGAAAGGAATCTCACCGGACTAGTGCTAATGATGCATTCCCTCGGAGATCTCCAGTGAGGAGAAACTCCCTATCTCCCTAGGCGGCCTTTTTCAATGCTGGACGGCTCTCAACTGTGAAGAAGCTATTTCTCACATCCCACCTAAATTAGACTTTTTTACGATGTCCATCCAGTTCTACCTTCTGGGACCAAGCAGAAGAAGTCCAACCCCCTCAGATACTTGAAGATGGCTCTCATTCCCTCCACCAAATCCTCCATTTGAATGCATCAAGCTGTGAATGCTGCTCTCCATTGCTGGGCCTCTCCTGTTCATCAGTACTAGCTTTTGTTCCCATCTCCTGAGAAGAGTAACGTTGACTCATTTTCGCCATCTGATTCTGTTGCTTCCTTGTCTTCATTGTATTCCTATTTGTAGCATTTGCTTTTCAGATTCCTTTACAATTCTAGATTTCGTCAGCTCCATACTTTCCCAGTCATTCCTATATATGTTGAAAAATGGGTTTTAGATGTTTATCTCAAGGGGGCCTCAAGAGACTCCCAGGGGTATTCATCCTTTGAACTACAGGGAGTCTCAGTTGAACCAATGCTTCCTTTGTCCTGAAATTCCTCTTAGTAACTGTAGGTTCTCAGGTTCATGCCTATGTGGAAAAAAAGGCATATGGAGTTGGGGTCAGTTTTGTTAGGCCTGATGGCTATGATGGATCTGGACCTCGTTTTTTTACTCTGGTGAGTATAAGAGTTGGTTTCAAAGGGGTGCACTCGAGGACCCAGAGGGCCACATGTGTCCTTGAGGCCACAGGTTTCTCCCACACTTGTTTAACTGATCCTTTCCCACCCTAGATCTGGGTTGCTATGGCTTTATGAGCAACTAGTACCATTCGGGATCTTCTATCAAGTCACTGTCTTTCCTTCTCTTCCTCTTCCTTTCTCCTTGGTTATGAGAACCAGCGTGCTTCACACGCAGTTTCAGAGAATGACCCAGAGATGACCCAGAAGTCATTTTGTCTCATAAGCCATCTTCTCCATTAGTCCCCTTTACCTAGCAGATTTGGTCTGATGGTGCCTCGGTCCCGGCTTTCGAACAGCCCAGAGGAACTTGCTTCAATAGTCATGCAGAAATGCCTCTTGCTTTCTCCTTGATCTGTGAGTCAGGTCATCCTGGCATGGCCTCATTCCTTTCTGGGTCTTTGTGAAACATCTAAGTTTAATATTGCCACCTTCCCTCCACTTCTCTGCCCACTGAAATTCTATTCATCCATCTATGCATGACCAACTCAAGGCCACCTTCTAACTGCTCCTCCCCTCTCTTTTGCACTTAGTAAGTACTTAGTACAGTACTTTGCGGTGCTTACTGTTTATTGATTGACATTTCATATTTTATTTTTTGGTGAACTGTTTTTCTTCCTTACTGGAAGCCTATTGAGGTTAAGGCTCATGTTTTAATCATCTTTGCATCCCCTTCAGTATTTCCCTTGGGTGTTTTTCTGTATAATTAGTTCTCACAAATTAGAGCTGAAAGTAGCCCAGGGGCCATCTGGTATAACTGCCTCATTTATAAATGAACAAATAGAGTTCTAGAGAAAAGGGTGTGGCTCTTTAGGAGTGCCTTCCCATGACTGTCTCACATGAACTCCATACCAGAAGAGGGCTCGTGGGGTAGTGGTGGATGTAGGTTCACTGTCTTGAGCCTGGATGGACCTCAGGGGCCATCTGGCTTGATTCCTTTATTTTTAACAGATGTGGAAACAGATTAAATAGTGAGTTTCAGAGGTGAGATTTGAATCCACATCCATCCTCTGTCTTCTCAGTCCTGCTTGATCTTAGTGCCTTCCCTCTGAGACTACTGACTTGTTTTTTGTTTTGGGTTTTCTTTGTATTCCTAGCTCTTAGCATGGTGCTTGGTGGTTTAATAAATGCTTGTTGCTTGGACTGACTTTTTCCTATACTACATTACTTCTTGGCTCCACTGTAAAGGGGCATTTGGGATCACTTGACACACCCTGATGGTTTTGAACCCCTTGGGAAACTGACACATTTCCAGATCTTTGCTATGGATGATTTGCTTGGTAGCTGAGACTAGGGAAGCCAAATATGGAAATGTTCACAACCAGCATGTTGGCCAGTAGGTGGCACTGTTTTATAGTGAGTGGAGCTCTGGGCTGGGAGTCTGAGGACCAGGCTTTGAATTCTACTACCATTTCTGGTTGCTTTATGATTCCTCATCTGTGAAATGGGAATGACAGAAGATAATAGGTTATCTCCTAGGGTTTTTAACGAGGATTAGATGAGATTATGTATGCAACATTTTGCCACCCTCAAAAAAATGCTGTATAGAAATATTAACTATTATTAGGTGAAAAGGTTTTGACCATACTAACCCATCAAATCTAGCTCTTTTTTGTTAGAGTAGTAGCCCAGGTTCTTTATTAATCATAAGCAAGCATTTAATGAATGCCTGCTGTGTACCAGGCACTATGTATGCTAGTGGAGGGAGGAAGGTCACAAAGAAAAAAAAAAAGACTGCCCCTGACTTCAAGGAGTTTCCATTCCAAAGGCTTTTCTGAAACCTTGCAGCTAAGGAGTTTACTCACATGAGACGCGCCTACTGAAATCCCAAGGCCAAGAGGAAGGCTTGTACCTAGTACATAATTGTGGAATTTGAAGATGTCATGACATAGATCCCTAGATTCCTAACCATAGAGTTCATGGCATGAAGCCAAAGTTGCTGCTATTAACTTTCTCGTATGCGTTTCTGTTCCTTTCTTCCAATCCTGAAACGTGCACAAATAATGTAACAAGAACTAGGTTTAGTACTGAGGGTAGAAAAAACAAAGGGCATCTTGACAGATCTCCTTTGTGTGATTTGAATGTTACCTGCAATGTTTTGGGAAGGAACGTTCTCAATGACTATTGGAATGTGTCAGCAGGAGAGATAACTTTGAAAAAGACAAGAGCAGTTAAGAAGCACTTATTTATTATAGGTCTGTTCACTGCAGTTTCACATCTTCTCTGTTCCGTTAAGCAATATTTGTATTATATCCATGTGAGAGATGGTGATAGAGACGCTGTGGTATGTATGTGTTTTTGCTTTGCACTGAATTATTTTTGTAGCTAATGAGTTTTTCTAAGATCACATAAGTTGTAAACACTAGTATCTCAGCAACACTGCATTATGATTATGAAATAAAAATGTCACACTTGGATTATCATTTCAGTGCTTGTACCAATTAATTTGTTCAGTAAATATTTGGGCCTCAGGCAAGCAATCTGCAAAGAAAAACCAATCTCATCTCCTGATCTAAATTCCTACCACCTGTCCCTGACTTATTTCCGGCCTTCACACCATTTTTTTTTTCACCAGTAATCCAGACTTGGAGAATGTTCCTTCTCCCTCTCTCCCATTACTGATGGGAGCTCAGGGCACGTACTATAGTCAATACTGTACTGTACTTAGAGCTGGAAGACCTGGCTTCAAATTGCATCTGAGATACTATATGACCTTAACCCATGTGAACCTCAATTTCTTTGTCTGTGAAACAGGGTTGTTATATAAAGATTTTGTGAACTGTACTTATATAAATGTGAACTATTGTTTCATTCTTTTGAGATGTTCTATATCTATCCTTCCTTCCAATTGTCACTACCCTAGTCCAAGACTTTATTTTTTTTTCCTACTTTGATTATTTTGATTACTTCTTAATCTCTTCTTTCCACCCTCTCGTTCACCAGATGATCAGTCTTCCAGAGGCCCAGCTTTTGCTCTCTCTGATTCAAAAATGAATGGCTCCCCTTTAATAAGGGACAGACTCCTTTACTTGACATCCAGACTCTTTCCCTTCCTCCCCCCTCCCCCAGACTAGCAGGACCCTCCATTCCAATCTCTGTAGTGGGAGCTCTACTCTCTCCCTTCCATCTGGGCGCCTCCACTCATTTCTCAAGCACACTTCATTCCCATTCTCACCTGGAAATCAGTCCTCTGGGCACCTTCTTCCAAATATTGCTCATCTTCAGGTCCTATGGCCAAGAATGATGGACATTTTGGGTAACTCTTAGCTATCAACTCAGTTGATTCTTGGAGGTAGCTGCTACATGCATTATCCTGAGTTTTATGCTTAGAGGCCACCTCTTCCGGGAGGTCCTCAGCCCTTTTGTGACCTACTTCGTTAATACCCTTATAGCCCTGGGCAAATATCCTTCTCTAAGCCTTACCTTCCTCATTTGGTATTATACAATACCATGGTATTATCCAACTCTAATTTGTTATATCAAATTATAAATGTTATATCAAATTGTTAGATTAGATGGAAACTTTTGGATATCTGGTGAAGCCTACGGACTCCCTCTTAGATTGATGTATTAAATACATAAAATAAAATACATAGGATTACACAGGAAACCAAAGATATCGAAATGGCAGTTATCAGAATATTTTGAAAAACAAGTTCATGGCTCTTAGCTTAAGAACCCTTGATCTAGGGGCAGCTAGGTGGCACAATGGATAGAACACTTCACTTTGGAGTCAGGAAGATCTGAGTTCAAATTGGCCTCAGACACTTAGCAGTTGTGTGACCCTGGCCAAGTCACTTAACCCTGATTGCCTCAAAAAAAAAGAACCCTTATTCTAGCCCAATCCCTTTATTTTATGGATAGGAAAACTGAGGCCATGAGAAAGACAATAACCTTCCTAGGGTCATACAGCTAGTAAATGGCAGAGATGGAGCTTGAACCCGGGCTTCCTGACTCTTATGAAATCTCCCTGACACTGCCAGGCCAAGCGACTACACTCCAGTGTCATTTGCTCTGTGGACTGAGTGTTCATTCAATACTTAGAGATATGTAATCTTTATGTGTGAAGGTTCTTTCTTCCCATTTAGAGTGTATTTACACATCTCAGACTTTCTTGTTTTCCTCAAAAGTGTCTCTGTCTTTACTCTCTCTCCCTCTCTCCCCCTTTCTTGCTTGTCTCCCTCTCTGTCTCTGTCTCTGTCTCTCTCTCTCTCTTCCCCTCCCCATCTCTCCCTCCCTCTCATCTCTTCTCATTTCTCTTCTCTCTCTTTTTCTCCTTCTTTATAGATATCCATAGAGAGATATAGTGAAAGTAAAAGGTAAGATTTGAACCCAGGTCTCCAGATTTCCAACCCCACCCATTTTTCTTCCACACCAATGCTGCTTCTAGGAGAAGCACTGTAGTTACTGGCTGTTAGTTCTCCCATTTTAGTCTCTCTCTTTCTCTTTCTCTCTCTCTCTCTCTCTCTCTGCCTCTCTCTTTGTCTCTCCCCCTCCCCCTCTCCTTCCTCTTCTCTCTTCTTTTTCTCTTTTCTCCTCTTTCTCTTCTCTTCTGCCTGCTCTCATCTCAACTGAGCACATTTAGCTTTCATTGACTTCCTTGCCAACCAAACTTTGATCCTCAGAGACATCCTCCTGCCCCCAACAACCCTTTTGGTGTGTCCTAGAAATTCTAGACATCTAGAAGTATCTCTAAATAATAAGATTTAGGGAATGTAAGAGGTGCCCTTGCTCCCTCCAGGGCAGCTTTAAGTGATCCTTCAGTGTTTCCCTGAGCAAAGTTGGGCTTGTCAGGTCTGTGATTTCAAGGACCCAAGACAAACCTTATTTGCTTTGAATTTATCAGAAGCAACCCAAGCACTAGACATAGTCATTCAGGAAGGACACCTCTGCGTTCCACCACATTGTGCCCCCATGATTTGTCTGACTCTGGGCAATAAAGCCACCTCCATCCAGATCTAGGGAACTGAAAGACTGATTTCTGACTCCTTCCTGGTCTAATTGGCCATTTTGGGCATAAACATCACCTGGTTTGTTTTCTGTAGGATATGGCAACCGAGAAAGTCATTCTGACCCACAGTGAAGAGGTGGATTTGATCCTGTTAAATTTAATAAACTAATTTTTTAACATTAAATTTAATATATCCAGTAGTTCAGTTTTATATACAAGCCTCTTTTCTTTGTGTATGGAAATTTTGAGTTCTCTTGATGTTTGAATTCATAATTTAAAAAAGGGGGAAATGCCTAGAGAAATGTAGTTTCCAAGAATTAGAAAGGAGATCATTTTCCTGGACCTTGTATTTCCTGGTGGTCTGTTCTGGGGGCTGTAATTTAGGAAGGACATCAACAAGCTTCTAGAATAGGGTTACCAGTATGGTGAAGGGTCTCAGTTTTTTGCCCTATGAAAACTGAAGAAAAATTGGGTGAAAGACTGGGCACAGGGAGGACATTGTGGCAGCCTTCAATTGTTTGAAGGTCCAGGATAGCAAAAAGCGGTCAGATGTGTTCATTTTGGCCCCAGAGAGCAAGACCTAGAAACAGTGGCGGGGAGGGGGCAGATTGCCAAAGAGTTTGAGGTAAGGGGGATCAGATTCCTAAGGCTCGGAGATAGCCAGCAGTGGATGGGGCTGCTGCAGGAGGAGGTCTGGGCTTCCTTCTGAAGTCTTTGAAACAAAGATTGGCTGACATTAACTGGGTAGGTAACTGAGGGAATTCTCTTGTTCAGTTATGGATTAGCCTAGAATTGAGGTTCATAACCTCTTGTCTGAACTTTGAAAAGAAAAAAATATTTTGAGTATTTCAATAAATGAGTTTCTTATGTATTTTATGTTGTACATTTAAAAATAGGCTGATTGTTGAAGGAGTCCAGGAATCAAACTCCACCCCCCTCCCCCCAATTTAGAACCCTTAGGGGACTCTAATTTCAGGGATTTTGTGATTCACCTTTTCTCTGCTAGAGAACAGTGGTGGTACCTTGGCTGTATGTACTCCTTTGGTCTCAGGGAGGGTAACATGATCCATCTCAATTCATCATTTTCTCCTTGGGCCATAAATATGACCCTGAAAGCTACAGAGCAAAGGTCTCACAGTGACAGGTGTGTTTACCTATGGTTTCTCTTTTCATAGGTGGAAGGATTTGGAGCTGGAAGTGACCTTAAGAGGCCACCAAGTCCATTTTCTTCATTTTAGAGATGAAGAAATAGAAGATTTGAGTTAAAATACTGCCCATCTCTACCTGTGGGCAGATTACTTAATTTCTGTGGACCTCTGTTCCCCACCTGTAAAATGAAGGGGTTGGACTAGAGTCTAGTCAAACCTATGTAGGGACAGATCCCTATAGGCAGCACATTGACTTAGAACACCACAAGTTAACATTGTGTTGTGCTGTCTTTTTATTTGTTTTGTTAAACATTGCCCAGGTACATTTTAGTCTGGTTCCTTTCATCTGGTATCTGAGGGTCCCTTCCAGCAATACATTTCTTATCCTATGCCCTACTGCCCCTTCTACAAGTAGTTATTTGCCGGAGAGGTGATTTGAACTCATCACCCTGACTCCAGGTCTGGCACTTGATCATAGGGCACTCTATGCGCTGCCCATCTGCAGATATGATTTGAATAGCATGGATTTTCTTACCCTATACCACAAAGGATGAGATGCCTTTTTGCCCTTTGGTCTCCTTTGGCTGTCTTAGTCTAGTTTTGTGTTGGTGGGGTCTCTAGATTGGGAAAAAGCTACAGGAAAAAAAGAAACACTTATTATTAATTAAGCTTGTTGTAGATCACAGATAAATTTGGTATTTTTAGGTAAAGGTCCTTGTATGTTTTTATTCCAAGGTCCCAGTGGCTTCTGGCAATTCCAGAAGGTTGAGCAGCAGAAGTCAGGCTCTGTTTCTGATGGAGTTTTGCCTTAGAATGACTAGGCAAATTCACATACACATTCATTTTGTTGTTTTATACAGACGAACAGAACGTTTGAGATAGACTACAATGGCGACCAGTTTCTCAAGGATGGCAGGCCATTCCGCTACATCTCTGGGAGCATCCATTACAACCGCATACCCCGTTTCTACTGGAAAGATCGTCTTCTCAAGATGAAGATGGCAGGACTTAACACCATCCAAACGTGAGTCACCAAGTACTTCTGAGATGAAGTTGGAATTGGGAATGAAGGCTGGCCTTGGGATCCATAGAAGTAAGCAATCCCAAAGTCGCCCCCTCAGTGCTTGAAAAGAAGAGTTGATTGGTCAAGAGTATGGCTTAGAAACCCAGGGATAGGGGCTTTTTGGGAGAATATTGTTTTTCGTTGTCAACTACCTCTCTTTATCTCAAACTTTAGTAACTAGACCTAGATAATATTGTTGTGGTTATTATTATTAATTATTGTTATCTAAATATATCTAGATCTGTGATTTCATCAATGTTGGGAATTCCCAGTGTGTAAACTCTATCCACCGATGTACTTTCCTGCAACTCATCCTAGAAAGTTGCTTGTGCCCCTGGTTAAGTGACTTGCCCATGTTCACACACAAGGGAAAAAGGAAGTTAGCATGTATCAGAAACAGGACTCAAGTATAGTTCTTCCTAACTCCAAGGCTGGTTCTGGAATGTTAAGCTTCTGTCATTGTGTCCTGATATGTAGGTGCTTAATAGTGGTTTCTTATTATTGTCTAGACCTGATGCATCTCTACCACTCCGGTTTCTCTAGGCTACTTGGAAAAATTGCTCTTGAAAGTGAAGAGAGCACTCAGATAATTTCACCTCTCATTTGCCCTTCTCCCCGTTGCTTTCTGTTAGTCTATGACTAACCATGTCATCACTTGGAGAAGATGCTATTGGAGATACTGTAAATATCTCCTTCATTCTTATTTTTTTCCTCCTCTTAGTATAGTGCTTAATAGGGCAGGAAGCTTAGCTGAAGCACCTGTCCCAGCTTTAGCAGTGCTGATTATCAGCATCGATGACTTTTAAAGATATGGTGTGAAAAAAACCCAGAGGCTGGTGGTTAACTCAGAGAAAGCCCCACCTCGGATGAATCACCCACCTCCATGACACTTGTACAGAGGCCAAAGGCCGAATGACCTCACCGTCCAAAGCCATTGGATGTTAGGTGGTTTAGGCATTTCTTGGCCAAGCTCAGCATCCCTTAAAATACATGTGCTTGATGCACAAATTCAGCAGAAACAGTCCTATGATGTGTAGAGAAATCTTGGTATTCTTATCCCCATACTAATAGATAGGGAAGCTATGAAAAAAAAAAAGATTTATCACCTAGTCTGTGGCACAAAGCTCTTAAAAGAGATGTGATTTCAATAGTTAAATTCAACATGCATTTATTTGGCACCTACTATATGCTGGGCCCTGTGCTAAGCTCTGAGAATATAGATACTAGCAGAAAGATAGTCCCTGCCCTCAAGAAGCTTACCTTCTAAGGAAGAAAGGTAACATATAAAAGAAAGCTGAGAAGGTGGGAGAAGAGAAAGGTGCCCAGCATGGGAGCTTGATGATAGTTGGAGCCAGAATGATCCAAGACAATTCCAACAAACCTACGATAAAAAATGCTATCTACCTCCTGAGAGAAAACTGAACTCTGAGTGTGTATAGAAGTACATATTTTTTCATTTTCCTTATTTTTTTCATAGGAGGCTTTTCTGTTTTTCTTTTGCAACATTGCTAACATGGAAATATGTTTTGCACGACTTCATGTGTATAATCAATGTCACATTGCTTGCCTTCTCAAGGGGTAGACAAGGGATGGGAGGGAGAGAATTTGGAACTCAAAATTTTTTAAAATGAATGTTGAAAAATTTTTAAAATATAATTGAGAAATATTTATCAAAATACATTTTAAGCTAAAATATCCACCAGTATCCTTCCGGCACGTTCTAAGCCACTCATCTCTCCTCCCCGCGCGCCGCCCCCCTCCAATATTTCCTTCTAAGAAAATGGTTCATCTTAATTGTTTCAAAGGCAAATATTTCAGGCCTCTTCCTCTTCAAATTCAGAACCGGGAGCAAGAAATACCCTCAGGAATTATGAAGGCAGCTGAGCTAGATGTGGAGTTTGGAAGTCATGAGTTCGAATCTCGTGTCAGACGCTGTGATCTTCGGCAAGTCACTAAACTGCCCTCAGGCTCAGTTTCTTTATCTGTAAAATGGTCATTATAATAGTACAGCAATCGCAGGATTGTTGTGAAAACCTTAAAGTGCTACGTAAATGCTAGCTATCATTAGTCTACCAATAGTAACAATTTCAGTCTTTCAGTCATGTCTAACTCCTCATGACCCCCTTTGGGGTTCTCTTGGCAAAGACACCGGAGTGATTTGCCATTTCTTTTACCAGCTCATTTTGCATATGAGGAAACTGAGGCAAACAGCGTTAAATAACGCTCAGTCACACAGCTAGTAAATGTCTGAGGCTAGATTTGAACTAATAATAATAACAAATTATTCTCGTAGTTAACACATTAAGTTATACCTACATAGAACCTTGAAAGACATTTTATTAAGGGGATTTGTTCTGCAAAGTTTGGATTCAGTCAAAGGGCCACACTTGAGGACCTAGAAGACCATATATGTCCTGGAGGCCACAGATTTCCCACCCTTGTGCTAAATATTTGCCTTAAAAAATACCAAAATCCTTAAGACATTTAAAAAAAAAAACAAGCCCCGACGGGATCCTTAGTTTCTTCATTTATGTGGTAAATTGTACTAGATACTGTCTAAAGACACTCCCAGTTCTAAATCCTGTGATGCAATGGAATGAAGCTGAATTTGCAATATTCTGAGATCCTCAGTTGTTGGCAGATGCCACAGGCGCTTGTAATTTTAAAGGATCGGCACCAGATGGCAGC